>CM038678.1:492424647-492807194 GCA_021605205.1 Aegilops longissima
AGATGGACCGAAGTCCTACGCATGCCGAAGAGCATGAGCTCGGCAGCCTCTCCAAAGCTACCCTAAACGCAAGGCGCTCCCCGATTAGAGGGAGGAGGCTTACGAACCCATCACAGAGGAGACAATATGGTGACCGACCACCCGTGGCAGTGAGGAGAGGCCTCTAGGCCCTTCACTAGAACCGTATGCTCCCGGCATCGCTCAAAAGGCACATATGGCCAAGGGAGCAGCCCGACCTGCGAGATATATTGGAGGACAAGGCAAGACAATCAAGATCGATCCATGGATCGGCGTGGGCGCCCGCATGCGTGACGACAACCGTCGCGCCGGGACCATGATAAGTCCGGCCGGGCGAACTAAAACAAACCAAGCTCTTTGAGCTCCCGTCATGATATCGCCCGGTCACAGGCGCCGCACACCCACTATGCTTCACCAGGGGAGCCAGTAATGGATCATCAAATCCCGAAGGTTTAAACCCATCAATATTGAATATATGATGGCACAGAGACCCAGCGGTTTGGATCAAGACTATCTCCTTCACATCCACATGGCCTTGGTGGCGATCTTCACGCCATCAAATACTCTCCCTCAAGCTTAAAGGACCAGCCCGGCATTGGCTCAACGGCTTGCCAGAGATCAATTGGGAGCTGGGAGGACACTGAAGCCGCATTCCTCGATAACTTCCAGGGCACTTATGCGACCACCCGACGCGCTGATGACCTAAGCCACATAATTCAGCAGCAGAACGAATCGGCGGAACAATTACGGACACGGTTCTTAACCAAGAAAAACCAAATCGCCGACTGTCCGGATGCGGAGGCCTCGCGGACCTTCAAGCATAACATCATGACGAGTGGCTTGCCCGGCACCTAGGGCACGAGCCCGAAGAAATCCGCAGCAGCCCTCCCATCACTCACGGCCCGCTTTTGCGCGGGTGAGGACAGCTGGCTAGCGCGCAGCAACAACCTCAGCAAAAAATTCGCAGTCCGGACTTCAAGGACCAAAGCGGCAGGCGCGTCGTAAAAAAAACAAACGCCGCATTAACGGCGACAATATTGAGGATACGACAATAAATGCGGATTCAAAGGCTCTAAACCGGTCAGCGGAAAAAGCCATTCAAAGCGAACTACTCCGGGTCCGTCAATTTGGACCGAATACTCGACCGCTTGTGCGGATACGGCACCCCGACCTTGACTAACCACCAACGGGGACTGTTGGGTATTCAGCGAGCGAGCAAGTTAATTGCGAAAACAATGACAAGGGCTGCATAGCGATGGCGAGGCCAGACCCAACCGCCCGAACAATAGAGGGCAGAAGGGTTTCCCCACAGTGCGGACGGTGAACATGATATATACAGCATACGCATTACCCAAAAGGGAAGCGGAAGGCGTGCACTCGAGGGATGTCCGGCGATGGAGCCAGCTGCCCGAAGTTCAATCCATGGTCCTCTGCCCGATCACTTTTGACCGAAGGGACCACCCCACCAGCATCCGCCACGCTGAGGTTCCGCACTGGTCTTAGACCCAATCGTCGATGGATTCTAACCTAACGAGTCACGATGGTTGGCGTGGCGAGCTGAACCTGCTTTTGCAGGATAATGGCGCAAAAATGGGCATAGACCCTCAAGGATTAAACCTACCAAACGACCTTTAAAGGCGTCATACAGGTGTAGAAGCCAATTGTACGAGGCTCAATTACCTGGAAGTGGTCTTCGGATCCCGGATAACTTCCGAGCGAGATTAATCTTGACATAGTCCCGCTCGCGGCGGCTATCATGCCTTGCTTCGGACGTACAGCGTTTACAAAGTTCAACGCGGTGCTGCACTCCGCATACCTCAAGCTCAAGATGCGAGGCCCTCGAGGAGTCATCACGGTCAACGGAAACCTGAACGCTCTCTCCGCGCGGAGGAACGCCTAGCAGCTCTCTGGCGGAAGTGCAATGCAGCCTCTTAAGGCAATTCTGAGTCCGGCAGATTAAGCGTCCGGACACAGCTAAGCGCGCCCGGAGTAACTTAACAAGATCACACAGCACGTTCAGAACACGCGTAGCGATGCGGCTAATCCCAGCCCCTTGAAAGCGTCAAAAGCAGGTCCCATCGTGTACACCATTACGCTCTGAAGATACCATGGGCATGGGGAGAGGCGACCACGATAAACCCGAACTGCGGCTCAACCACACCAGGGCTCTCAAGTGTGTCGTTCCTTTTCTTTTCTTTTACCTTTTACTTTTTTACCCACGGGACTCCGTTTGTCGAAGCCCTGTCGGCGGAGACCTGCTGAACTCCGATGCAACAGCCGGGGAAGGATAAAGGCTACTTGAATATACAAGTGGTCTCCATTACGAGCATTTTCATACACCAATCTGCAGCCTACCCACGGAGAAAGGACATGTTTAAGAGTCTCATACCTTGCTTATCGCATTATTTGTGTAGTTCTGCATTTGTAGCAGCACTTGTTGAATAAAACAATGCAGCACCTTTTTTGTTTATAATTGCATTTCTTTTCCATACATATGTTCATTCACGACATGTTGCATCCGTACACTTTAGTGCAGCTAATATACACCAGGGCTTATGTTTCCCACGTTATGGTGTGATGAGTCCGAACACTTTCACAAGTCGGCACCCGAACTTATAGCACTATATGCATCGACTCGAATCATGTCTTGGGTCAATAGTTGGGTTTGCCCGGCTCCCGTGTTTTGGTACCTTACGTTCCGTTATATCGGCTAAAGGTAGCAGGAGAACCACTGCGATTCCGCCCCGGTTGGTGAGTTAACGCCTCGATGGAAGCTAAAACTGACCATCATGATGAAGCGCTTGAGACCCGTCATTGTTAGAGAGGTTTTGCTTGAGTCCTTAAAGACTTATGCGCTTAGGCGAGGACGGATACTGTCCGGCCAAGGCGTGGATAGCGCCCCAAATTCAGCCTTCCGAAGACTAGGGGCTTCATGAATTTAAAATTATAGAATTCTATGGCTAAGTGAGTGTTCAAGCATTATAAGTCCGGTTGCCTTGTTACGTTGTGTTAGGCGCCTCCTAGATGGACCCAAAAATGGGAACAAGAGCGCTCAAGTTTATCGAACACCCCAGCACTCGTGGCATGGAATTTGAAGCCGACGACTTGCCATCTCTCAGATTTGATAAACAGCCGCCTGAAGGTAATATTTTTAAATTAACAAGCGTTGCTTAGTGCATATGAACTAAGTTTTCAGCGCAGGATAACAAAATCTGAGAGTCTACTCAAATATTACATCTTTGGAGCACTCACCGCAATAGTGCGGGCGCCCTTGACACACTCTTATAATACATCTTGGGCGTCGATGCTCCTTGCCCTCACGAGTGGCGGGTCCGTCCACGAGCTTACAGGCATCCATCTTGCCCGGTGCACCTTTCTGGGCGCAAGGTCCGGCAGGCACCCTCGATACAAGCGGAATGCTTGATAACTTCAACCCGCAGACGCGCATCCACCGCCGCCCGCACCGGGCGAAGTAGCTCCAGAGCATGGCCTCCTTGAGCCACAGCCGAACTATGAGGCCCTTCATGGCATGTTCGGCCGCCTTGTAGAGCTTGACCAGCTGCTTCACTGATAAGCTAAGGGCACGGGATGTCCGGCCTCGACATCTTGAGACCGGAAGACCTTCTCCGTCAGAGCTCCCTCCTCGGCCCGGTAGAGAATCGGCAGCATCGGACCGCTTCGAGGAAGATCTGCGAATGCCTGGAGAGCTCAATCCGGGTAAGCAACAGGTAGTGCACTCACATGCCTCTCTGCATGAAAATGCCTTACCGCTGCTATTTTCTTCACGCCTCAATCTCTGGAGGGCCTTGTAGGCTTGGCCTTAGCGGCTTTGGCACTCTCAAGAGCCGTTGCAAGCTCGACTCTCGAGTCTTGAGTCACGCTCAAGTTCTCATGTTTTTCACGAGATCCTTGAGCTCTTGTTGTACCTCCGCCACCCACATCTCCTGCTTCTCTCGCTTGCAGTGCGTTCAGCGGCCGCGTGCACTTTCTGGCGCGACCACCACCCTCCTTGATGTCGCCACCTGCGTTAGCGGCCCTAAATATACGTTATCCTTGTCATTTTTCTTGCAACCAAATCCTTTTACATGAGTACAATTTCTATAAGCTATTACTCACCTTCTTTTTCCTCGAGGCTGCTTCTTGGCATGGCGAGCTCATTCAGGACCGCTCGAGGTTTCTTCAAAGTATTGACCTCCATGATGAAATCTGTTGAGCGTCGGCTAACTTCTCACAATCCCATATTGACATATTTTTATGGCTCCTGCGTTTATCTTTCTAAAGATCCTCGGTCCGGCTTTTCTTTCCAGAACACGAACCCGAGCATCGAAGGCTCTTGTCTACTCATCGGTACCATTTACATATATTGAAATTCTTACCTCAAAGCTTTGTTAGAAGGCTATTTAGCGAGCTTCAGTCAGCCCGCTCTTGGCGAGCTGAACCTTCGAATCACCACTCATAGTGTGCGTGTTCCTCTTCGATGGGCGCCATTGGCGCCACCAGGAAGTATCCGGCACCTCGGTTGGGCGGAGGCAGCCCGGCGCCTCGATCTTTCCCTTCTTCACGAAAGGGGCTGCCGTCGGACTCCAGACCACTGCGGCCTCGGGGATGAGTCCGGTGCCTGATGCTGAGGAGGGTGTCTGCGCGACACCTCGGGGCCTCCCTCCTCTGGTGGGTCCTTTGCAGGATCCCACCTCGGCGTCGTCTGCTTGCAGGGTGGAGGCAGTAGGAAGGAATCCATATCAGCGCACCCAAGGACCCGCTCGACGAAGCAGGAAGATCATCCTTGGCGGACTGCGGGGTTGTATCACGGCATTAGAAAGGCGTTATGTGGCGAAAACAAAACCTTGAGTTATTCGGAGTCGGGATACTTACAATCTCGCTAGGGCTTGGCCCTCGGATGCCCGAATCTTCGTGCGATCGTCCTTTGGCCCGGCGGAGCAGTCGAAGGAAGGTTTTCCTTCTTGGACCCTTGACCTCCCTTGTTGGGGAGGCCTTCCTTTCTTTCCTCCCCGTGCTGAGGAGGCTTTCTTCTTCTCCCTCACCTTGGTGGGAGGTGAGCCTCAGTTCATCATCCGATAGCACACTGAAAGCAGGGAACTCTTGAGTCCCGTGGCGTCTTCTTGGCCTTCTTCTCGGCACCATGGGGTGCGAACCCTTAACCCGTTAGGCGGGCGTCCGGCTGGAGTCTCCCAGCAATAGGGCGGACAGGTAATCAGTTCGGCCTTAGCCAACCATTCCTATCAAAGGCAAGGAGTTTAGATCGCATAGAGCCAAACTATGGAAAACAAGTGGTTAAATCACTTACCTCGTCGGCTGGACACTGCAGAATCCAGCGATCTTCGATAGCGGATGCGGGGCTTCCAGCGTATTGAACAGCACCTTCCAGGACATCTTCGTACGTAGTGTGAAGAGCCGCTCAGTGCAGTGCTCGCCGGATCAAACTCCCATATTAAAGCCCCATCGCTGGCACGGGAGAATCCGGCGGATGAGCATGACACGGACTACGTTGACAAGCTTGAGCTTCTTGTCCACCAGCAGATCGGGGCTTGGAGTCGGTCAGCTCTCTGAATCCCCAAATTGAGCCACTCTCTTTCCAGGAGAGAGCCGTGTGGGAATACCAGATCTGAATTGGGGCGCTGCCCAATCAGAAGTCCGCGGCTCGGTGATGTAAGAACCACCCGATTGCCACCCCTTGATGGTTTCCACGAAAGTACCCTCCAACCACGTAACGTGGGACATCACGCCCACCATGGCGCCTCCGCACTCCGGCTGCCCTTCACAACCTTGACGACCTTTGAAGGTCTTGAGCCTATGCGAAGTGGGGCTGGATGCTGAAGAATGCCTCACCTGCGACGATAAGCCGAGATGTTGAGATGAAATTGAGGCGGATCATGGAAATCTAGGCCGTAGTAGAACATGAGCCCCGGACAAAGGGATGAAGCGGGAAGCCCGGTCCATGGAGGAAATGGGGAAGAAATACTACCCTCTCATGGGGCTGGGGTTGGGGCGAGCTCTCCCTCGTCCGGGGCCGATGCGCGATGTTCTTGGGCCGGATATCCGTCCGCGCAGCCACGGATCTGCCCCTCCGTGATGGAGGCCATCCACCTGCCTCCCGCTCGGACATAGTTGGAGAAGGTTGAGGTGAGGAGTGCGGACTTAGGCGCTGGAGCTCGAGTTGGCGGAGATGGATAAGCCAAGGAGGAAGAAGCGCGGTAAAGGGTGGATCCTTATCCCCTTATATGGGCGGACAAAACATGTGTCCCCAAGGCCTGGTAAAACTTCGCTTATCTACCAAAGCGCCACAATTAATGGTGCGGTTGGGTTACCACATCCGTATTGATGGAAATCCGGAATAAAGGGAACACGATCTACTGCCTCGACAAGACGTGCCAAGAAACGCTTCTAAGCAGTGCGAGGTGGAGCAGTAAAAACAATTTGAATAAAGGCTTGGTAGTGGTGCGGCGTCACGCCACAAAATGCGTCGTGATTGATCTTATGTAATATCATTCTCTCTGGAGGTATGTGGAATTTATTTTTGCGAGCGAACACTATCCTGGTGTTCACAATCTTCTATAAATTATTGGAGGAAGAACCCGCCTTGCAATGCGAAGACAACATACGCGCCCGGACTTGTCATCATTGAAGCCTGGTTCGGGAGCTCTTGAGGAGTTCGGACTAGGGGTGTCCGGATAGCGAACTATCATCATCGGCGGACTCCAAGACTATGAAGATACAAGATTGAAGACTTTGTCCGTGTCGGATGGGACTTTCCTTGGCGTGGAAGGAAAGCTTGGCGATACGGATATGTAGATCTCCTACCATTGTAACCGACTACATGTAACCCTAACCCTATCCGGTGTCTATATAAGCGGGAGGTTTAAGTCCGTGGGGACGAACAACAATCATACCATAGGCTAGCTTCTAGGGTTTAGCCTCTTTGATCTCGTGGTAGATCCACTCTTGTAACACACATCATTAATATTAATCTAGCAGGGGCGTGGGTTTTACCTCCATCAAGGGCCCGAACACAGGTAAAACATCGTGTCCTTGTCTCCCATTACCATCCGCCTAGGCATGCAGTTGGGACCCCCCTACCCGAGATCCGCGGTTTGACACCGGCAAGCGAGCCTTGGACTTCATGGCACAGGGATGGCGACCACGGCGGTGTTAGGCGAAAGTGTTGGCGGGCGGGCGAGTGGCATGCTTGCCCTGTGGCCCGGCGGCGGTATATTGATGAGTGTTGGCGTGGGGACTTACTTTAGTTTATATATAAGGTCGGTCAAACTTAAATAAAACCGTGCTAGTACCGTAAACATTAGACTTAGGGAGCGCTTTTTATTAGTTAGTACCACAACCATGATGGAATCTGTGCAAAAGCGGCGTGAACCGTGGCAGCGCTTGATCGTCGAGCAGTGCGTCCAGTATGCATTTCGAAGGACATCCAGCGAACCTTTTGTGTGTGTAGAAAACAATCCTTGAATATTACTCAACTTTTTTCCTGTGAAAGTTCTTGGCGCTGCAATATTTCCATATATTTGAATTTAGCTCCAAATGGTGTTTATTTGGATTTGGACGTTTTAAGGTGCATCCCTAGTTTTTTAATACTGATTTTGTGTGTGGTGAGAGAGCGTGTGTATGTGTCCATATGTGTGTTGTGGCGGAAGGGCAATGTGGAGCGGTGTTAGTGTGATCTGGACATAGAGAGGTGTGAATGTGCAAATGATCATGCATGAGTGAGACATAGACAGGATGCTGATCGTTGTGTATACATGAGATAACAGGTCTTCTAGTTTACTTGTGTGTGTGTGTGAGAGAGAGAGAGAGAGCGAGAGAGAGGGAGAGAGAGAGAGCAGAAGGGCATCAAGTAACACAACAACCATCTCTCGATTTGTCAGTCCTATACGGTTGCATGCAACATACATCAGCAGCGCACATTTGACACCCTCACCAGGCCCTGCCCTCCTCAAGGCCCGCACAATCTCTTCGTGAATACCCATTTCTCTCCTTAGGTTTGTTTTCTCTCAATATCTAACACACACACACACACACAGACACACACACACACACTGCACAACACAACACACACCTCCCCGAGCACACAATTCATCCCCATCCAGGGTTATCTGGCGACCACTCTAGCTTTGCTTGCTTGCACCCCAACATGCACAACACCTCAATCTTCAAAGAGGGCATCGAGCAGATCGAAGTTGGTGACCACATGGCGCTAGAGAATGCAGGGGTCATTTGGAAGTAGGGTGATGTGTGACAGCTGGCTGACTCCTCCCCCACCCTCTCTCTCTCTTGCACAAAGTTACCAATCCCTCTCTCCCTCGCAGGAAATTGTCAATCCCTCAACCCACGAGATCCTTCCCTCTCGTCCATGTTTTCCAGCTCTCTCATCAAACATGTTGTCTCTTCTCCTTCCATGTATCTGAGAATCCAAATGCACGCATCTCATATTTATTACATGTCTCCATCTTTCTCACAGACCTAACTTCTTCCTCTCTCTTTCTCTCTCTATCTCTCTCTCTGTCTCGTTAGGTTTGTCTCCTACTCTCTCGTCCACATACATACAATCTTTCCCCCTTCTGCTCCATGCATGCCCGGTTCTTTTATAACGTAAGGTATTCGGACACACTCGGACTGTTGGGTCGAGGTTGAAGCAAGCAGTCATAAAGACAAGCGATCTACAATCCGGCTAGAAGGCATTTTACATGTCATTTCAAATTACATCGTCAAACGTGATTGTACTCCTCTTCAATCCCATCTAACAGGCTGTCTAATTTACAGTCCTGTTGGGAATATTGTGACAGTTCTACTTGGCGTACATCAACTCTGAGGATCTCCTTCCCATCAGGCCCCTTGGTCCGACCTCGGCCATGTGGTTTGGGTCGGACTTGTAGCGATGTCTTCACCATGGCCAGGCCTCCTGGCGCCACGGCAGGGCGATATCTTCCACAAGCAGGCGTGCCCGTGCTCCTGAAGCTTCTCGCAAGCTCACAAGGCCCTCGGGTAGGGAGGCGGATGGCCATAAAGCATGAGCAGCGCCACTCGCCGCTGCCGAACACGTTCGACAATTGCACTAGCTTCGGGAAGTTGGTCACCCGTTGACTCGGGCATTTCCTCCGTAGGGCGACTGTGAGCACACCTAAAGACATATACATCAATCGTCTTCCTGCGAATTCTTCTTTTCAAAGGAATTGTTCAAGCACTTACTATAAATGCCTTGCGAAGCGCTGATTCTCCTTCACGGGCAGACAGTGGGCGAACACCTTTCAGCTCTTCTCCTTCTGGGTGTGGGCATCTTGGGCTTGTTTCTCTCTTTGCACCTTCATAAGCACCCTCTACTTGACCTTTAGGCGTGGCGATGGCTGTTGCTTGTCGGATCTGATCCAGCCCTCTGCAATATTATTGTCGATTCACACACTTTGCTAAATAATTATCTTTTAAAATCGTCTTACCGTGAGGGTCTCTGTGGCTCCCCTGTGGCGGCAGTCTTGCTTCAAGTTGGGCCTTGCACTCTTGGAGCTCTGGGACAACTGGGTATTCTTCTCCATAAGACCTGCATAATAATTGATCCTTAAATCAGTTATTTCAACTATTTTAAGTCTCGAGACTCTTGGCATATATAACTATTAAAATTACTTACATATGTCTTTCACATCTGCTCCGTGGCTCTGGTTAACCCATCTTGGCGGACGCGAGTCTGCGTTCCGCTTTAAAGGCATTTAAGCCTCGGGGAGAAACGCAGCGTCACGAAGAAGCTGTCGGCGGCTTTGTGATTCATGGCGCTCTCCACCTCAGGCCGGGTGGCGGACAGCTGTCGGCATCCTCCGTCGGAGGCGTCCGATTTCGCGCTTTGTATTCACCTCCCTCCGGGACCATGCGTTGGAGCATGGCGGCGGAGGCTGATTGGCAACCTCTCCGGACAGCATGGCCGAGTGCTCTTTCTGGAAAAGTTATGAGCATTAATATACCTTACAGGATCCTTCCCTTAAAATAGCGGTGCTCCGTACCGTTCGGCGGCGTTTCGGTTCGCGTCGCGCTCCTCTTCCTCCCTTTGGGCGGGTGACCCTTGTTGTCCGGCCGCGCAATTGACTTCCTTAAAGGCACCTCTGCGATGCACCATCGATGCATGGATGGTTAGAATGGCCTGGATCAAATGATGGTGTCAAGACCTCGGTCGTAGTCACACAGGAGGCGAAAACAAGCGGGGTAGTCGGCGTAATGGCGACTAGGGCATTGTCTATGCTACGTTGGTGGAACACCCGTCAATCAGCTCCACCTTTATGTCGGATCCTCTTGGAGGCGGATCAAGGGATCGTTCGGATCCTCGGGCTGTGGAGCTAGGCTTATATGCCCTCCGTCCGGCGCAGCTCTGCGTCGAAATCATGAGTAAGATACTTGACTTTAAAAAGGTATGGATCGGGTAGATGAACATCGCTTACCCAGCTCAGGGGTTATGCATAGAAAATCCATTCAATGGATTCTTGCGGAGAAGTCCTCCTCCTCTCCTTGTACAAGCGGACGGGATCTTTGCGGATCGGCTGCGAGCCTAACCCTTCTGCGGCCATGGCCGGTGGCGTCATCTTCCCGTTGAAATCCCACATAGGGTGGCCCCTATATTGGAGTGGCTGCACCCCTGCATAATGCCGTGGCCATGACTCCAATCATGGTCAATCCGGAATGGGCGATAACCTAATCCGGCCATCGGATAATGGGCGCTCTGTCATCTTCCGTTGAGGCTCATGAGGCGCCAACTCGAGCGTTTCTTCAAGGGAGCATTGTTGAACTCCGGAGGCGATCGGACTGAATCCGCGGGCGTCCTCCATGTAGAACCATTCCGAAGGCCGGTCTTGGGCCTTCTTGAGAGTGCGGATAGATATCCGGTCGGCGATCACTCATATTCGGCTCCGCCCACTTGGTATATCGACCCCTCATGAGCGAAGTGCGAGACAAAACAATCTCTTCCACAGAGCAAAATGGGGCTCGATGCCCAGAACAGCTTCATAAAAAGCTCTGAAGCCCGCGATGTGCAAAATGGGCGGGCGTGAGGTGGTGAAGTTGGAGTCCGTAGAACTCTAGGAGCCCGGAGGCGGATGTATGGGAATCCAGGTCCCCTTAGATGAGGGGACAAAGCATACGCTCCCCTTTGGAAGGGTTGGGGCGCTCTCCTTTGCTTCCCACCCTTGTAGGTGGGTCCGGCTCGAGCCGGAACCATGAAAGCTGGGGAAGATATCCCTCGGTTTGAAGCACCACTAGCTGTGTGTGTGGGCAGGCATCTCCCCAATCTCACGGCTTAGGGCTGGGAGGCGAGAGGAGGGCAGCGTCGGCTATCCATGATGGAATGGATTTTTGTCGAGGCGCTTGATGAGAACTTGCGGATGGAGGATGGTGTGAGCTGGATCCTAGATCTCGCCTCTCTTGTAAAATGTAAAAATATCCCAGCCTTTCGCATTAAATGCGACCACGTGGAAGAAAGGCCATTATTAGGCGTAGAAGCCAAGGGCGCAACATTTATAAAAGCCGGACACTATTCGGCGGGAACATGAAGATGAAGGAGAACCGCCTTGCAATGCGAAGACAACATCTGGCGCGGACTCGTCAAATCATTGACCTGGTTGGGAGCTCTTGAGGAGTTCGGACTAGGGGTGTCCGGGATAGCGAACTATCATCATCGGCGGACTCCAAGACTATGAAGATACAAGATTGAAGACTTAGTCCCGTGTCCGGATGGGACTTTCCTTGGCGTGGAAGGCAAGCTTGGCGATCTGGATATGTAGATCTCCTACCATTGTAACCGGCTCTGTGTAACCTAACCCTATCCGGTGTCTATATAAACGGAGGTTTTGTCGTAAGGCGAACAACAATCATACCATAGGCTAGCTTCTAGGGTTTAGCCTCTTTGATCTCGTGGTAGATCTACTCTTGTAACACACATCATCAATATTAATCTAGCGGAGACGTGGGTTTTACCTCCATCAGAGGGCCGAACCTGGGTAAAACATCGTGTCCTTGTCTCCTGTTACCATCCGCCTAGGCGCACAGTTGGGACCCCCTACCGAGATCCGCCGGTTTGACACCGACAGGCGCCTTTGTCAGAGACAATAAAGGGGGGTGTGATCGAGGGTAGTTCTACATCCAAAATGCGACCCGAATGGTGGCGGCCCAATTCGAATCACGGCTTCCCCACACAGCTCGTCATGGAAAGAGACGGGCCTACTTGATGGGGGGTCGGACGAAACTATCCGGGACTCAAACATCGTCCGAAACCTGGTGGGCCGAGAATCTCGGGGCTTGTCGAGCGTAATCCGGTGATGCTCATCCGCGGATTCTCCCATGCCAACAACAGACCCTTTAATTTGTGGGGATTCGATCCGGCCTGACACCAACCTTGGCTCTTGACACTACGTCTGAAGATGCAAGAGTCATTCAAAGAGCTTGAAGCTTGACATCGCTAACAAAGATCGCGAGATCTATTTCATGGCGTCAAGCGGCGAGGTAAGTTATTCTACCCTTTCACCGGGACTCTTTTTCATAGATTGACTCTATGTGGGATCTAAACTCCTAATCTTTTGACATGGCTTGGGTGAGCGTCCGGACAGATTTGTCGGCTCCTACTGAACCCGGCCAGACGCCCGATTAGCAGCCAGACTCTTGGCTCGATTACTGTGGTGCGGAGAAGAACTCTGAAAGGAGGCCACAGGAACTCGAAGGAGCTCGGCCTTGAGATCTTTGTCGGTTCAGGCAGAATCTTCTCCACGAGAGCGAGGAGAAAAAAGCTTCTCCCAGTGAAGAGGAGAGAAAAGAGCCGCCCCAACTAGGGAGGCGGAGGGTCAAGGGAAGAACCCTTCCTCCGGGACTTCTCCTGCGTCGGCGGCAACGAGGAGAGGATTAGCCAACAAGGGCCAAGCCCTGGCGATCGTGAGTGTCCGGATACCATAGCTTTTATCATTGCATAGTGTTCTCTAATGCCGAACAATCATGCAGCCCGCCCAAGGCGAAATTCATACCGTCGGCGGGTCCTGGTTAAATCGAGGAAATGGAAGTACTTCACTTCCCTGCCTCCTCACCTCACGCTGCAGACGGCCTTGGGTGGGGCCCCAAGGGGCTTGGTCAAGAAGGAGGTGGCGGGGCGCCGAGGCAACCTCCCGGACTCCCAGTGGGGGCGGAGCCCAGGGCTCTAAGCCCGACCCTTGTCGGACTCCATGCAGAACTTTCAGCGGTTCGAGGTCAAGATGGCGGTCCCTCCATGAAGGGTAAGATGCAGTGTCCTCCGTCCTGAGCACGGATGGCTCTTGGAAGCTTGGCGCCTCCATCAGAAACACCCATGGCTATTATGAGTCGCGGTGTCTGAACGATTCGATCCGCCAAAATGGTGTGCAGCTTTATGCGACCTTCTAACGGGCTTTGAGGTAAGTTTAGAATATGTAAAAATATTACCGCATAGACACTGGCCACGATGCTAGTTGATTGTTCGGAAGAAAAGCGGACTAAGGATCTAAAAAGATATCTGTGGAGTCTAACATAAGTATGTCGATATGGAATGCAGGAGCTCTTTCTGTGACCTCTGCCGCCTTGCCTTGCGGAGTGATGCATTGAGCCAGAGCCTCGGCGGTCGAGGCAGCTCGGCCAAATAAGAAGCAGCTCGAGGACAAGGAAGGTAAGTAGTACCTTATTAAGAAATACCTTATAGAAGGTTTGGTTGCAAAAATAGGGAATAACATGGATGCTACGGGGCCCACGAGCAGGTGGCGACCACAGAAGGCGGTGTCCATGGGCGGCTCATGGCTGCAGGGCGCACCCGAGGCGAGAAGGAGTGCAGCTGGCCAAGGTCGGCAGAGCTCAAGCTCGTGGAAAAACACGAGTTTGGGCGTGTTCGAACTCAAGTGTCGAGAACCATCGGCTCTTGAGGTGCCAATTTGCTAGGCCGAGGCCAAAAGCCCTCAAGAGATTGAGTCGTTAAAGAAGATGGCGGCGGTTAGGCATTCTTTATGCAAAGCAAGCATGTGAAAGTGAATTACCTATTACTTACCGGTTGAGACTCTCGGGAGCATTCATATTGCCCGTGGTAATGTCGATGCTACCGCATTCTCTGCGCCAAGGAGGGAGCTCGGCGGAAGGTGTTACGGTCTCGGTATCTTGAGGCGGACATCAGTGCCCTGCGACCTTGCTGAAGCGGTGGTCGAGCTCCTAAAAGGTCTTGAACAGGCCATGAAAGAACCTTATAACTTGCGGTGTGGCCATTGGAAGCCATGCACGGGAACTACTTGGCTTAGTGCAGCGTGGGGTGAGCCTTTGTCCGCAGTTGAAGTCATCAAGCGCTCCGTGCGCATTGAAGGTGTCCGTCGGGCCCTTGCCCGTGCTAAAGTGCTGCTTGGGGCAAGCTGGATCACGGAGAAGCTTGACGGACGGAGCCGCAGAAGGGCAAGGAGCATCGCCGCCAAATGTACTATGAGGGCCTCTGAAGGTGCCGTAGAATAGCGGATGAGTGCTCCAAAGATGTAATTTTGAATAGACTCGCATTTGTTATCATGTCGCTGAAAACTTGTTCATATCGCTAAGCAGCATTAATTTAAATATTATCTTTTCTGCCGTTTATCAAATTTGAGAGATGGCAAGTCGTTGGCTTGACCCCCATACCACAGTGCTTTGGGTGTTGGGATAAACTTGAGCACTCTTGTTCCCATTCTTGGGTCCATCTAGGCGCTCAACACAAGCGAACAGACAGCGGACTTATAATGCTTGAACACTCTCACTTAGCCATAGAATTCTATAATTTTACATTTGTGAAGCCTAGTATCGGAAGACCGAGTTAGGGGCTATCACGCCTTGGCGGACAATTCGGTTCCTCGCTCTAGCGGCATAAGTCTTTAGGGACCGAAAAAACCTCTCGAACAACGACCGGCTCTCGCCCTATCATGATCGGTTTAGCTTTCTCCAGCAGGTGCTCGACCCAGCTCAAGCTGAGGGCTGTCGCAGATGGTTCTCCAGTGCTACCTTAGCCGATATAGCAGGCGTAAGGTACCAAAACACGGGGCAGGCAAACCAACTATTGACCCAAGACATGATTGGAGCGATTCATATAATGCTATAAGTTGAGGTGCGCACTTGGAAAGTGTTGGACTTATCACACCATAATTTGGGATACTTAAGCCCCTGGTGTATTAGCCGTACCAAAGTGTCACAGTTGCAACATGTCATGAAATGAACATATGTATAGATAAAGTAGTGCAATAATAAGCAAAAGCTATGTATTGTTTATTCAAAAATCTTACGCAATGAAAGCGAGCGATACAAATAGTCACGATAAGCAAGGGATGGGACTATCTAACATGTCCCCTCCGAGGGTAAGGCTGCGGGATGGTATGTAGCAGGTATAATGCTAGTAATAGAGACCACACGAACACTCGGCGTGGCTTTACGCTTCCTGGCTGTTGCGCCGTGAGTTCGGCGATTCTAGTGCGGACGGGACTTACGAAGGCGGTGTCACGAAAGTAAGAAAAAGGAAGAAAAAGGAAAAAAGAAAAATGACACAATCGGGGCCCACAGTGCGGTCGAGCCGCATTCTTGGCGTGTCGTGGTCTTACCCTCCCCATATGCCCATGGTATCTCGGGCGTAATTATACGTGTAATACTAACCGCCCAATTTCGCGAGGCTGGGGTTGGGGCGGATTACTCTGGCGATGCTTGAATCATGCCATGGTCTTGTTGTAGGTTACTCCGGTAGCGCTTGACAGTGTCCGGGGCTTAATGGCGGACTCGAGAATTGCTGTGAGAGCTGCTTTGTACCTCCGCCCGTGAGGGCCGCTGTGTGCTCCTCCGTTCGGAGAAGCGTTGGTGTTTCCATTGACGTAATTCCTCGAGGCACTGCATCTTGAGCTTGAGGTATCGTGGTGCGGCACCGCATTGAACTTTACCGTCGGTTCGTCAAAGCGATGCATGATAACCGCTGCGGAATGGGGCGATGTCGAAGATTAACTCTTCGCTTTGGAAGTTATCCGGGGATCGAAGACCACTTGAGTGTAACTAAGCCCGTACAACTGGCCTCTACACGGTATGGCACCTTTAAAGTCGTCTTTGTAGGTTTAATCCTTGAGGGTCTATGCCCATTTTGCGCCTTGTATCGATAAAGCGAGGTTCAGGCTCTTTGCCGCCGTCCATCGGGACTCTGTTACGTGAAATCCGTCGATAATTGGGTCCAGAACCAATGCGGAAAACCTCGTGACGAATGCTAGTGGGGTGGTCCCTTGATCGAAGGTGATCGGGCGGGAAGACCATGGGTTGAACTTTGGAGGCTGGCTCCATCGCATATCGTCCCTTAGTGCGCTTCCGCTCCCTTTTGGGTATGTGGGTTGCGTATATCATGTTCACCGTCCGCACTTGTGAAAACCATACGCCCTCTATTGTTCGGCGGCGGGGCTCTTCCTCGTCATCGCTATGCAGCCCTTGTCATTGAGTCCGGCACTTAACGCCTGCTTGCTTGAACACCCAACAATCCTGTTGGTGTGATTGGCTGGTTTTGAGGTGCCATGTATCGGCACAAGCGATCAGTATTGGTCCAAGTTGGACGGGCCACAGGTATTTCTTTTGAATGGCTTCTTCGACCAGGTTTAGAGCCTCTGAAATCCGGCATTGTGGCCATCTTGATATTATCGCCGTTAATGCGGTGCTTGTTCTTGTTGCGTGCGACCTGCCATTGCTGTCCTTGGTATCGAACTATCGGGATGTTTGGCCAAGTTGTTGCTAGCTAGCCAGCTGTCCTCTCCCGCGCAAAGCGGGTCATGAGTGTTGTGAGGGCTGCCATGGATTTTGGCTTTTCTGTCCTAGGTGCGGGCAAGCCACTGCGTCGCGGATGTTATGTTTGAAGGCTGCAGGGCCTCGCATCCAGACGATCAACGATTTGTTTTTCTTTGTTAGGAACCGTGTCGAGAATTATGCAGCCGATTCTTCTAGCTGCTTGATGTGGCTAAGGTCGCCGGCGATGCGGGTGGTACTTTATATGTGCCTTAGAGTTATCAAGAATGCGGCTTCGGTCCTCCCAACAACCAATTGATTCTGTTGGCAAGCTTGTTGAGCCAATGCCGAGCTGGTCCTTTAAGCTTGAGTGGGAGGTATTTGATGGCATGTAGATCATCACCGCGGGCCATGTGGATATGGAGGAGATAGTCCTCGATCCGGACCCACGGATCTGTGGTACCATCGTATGATTCGATGTTTCTGGTTTGAAGCCCTCGGGGATTTGATGATCCATTACTTCATCATGAAGCATAGTGGGTGTCTTGGCGCCTCTGTATTGGGCTATATCACGGCGTAGCTCATGGAGCTTTGTCTCTTGTGTTCGGCCGGCGGGTTTCTTTGTATCCGGGCAGCGGTAATCATCCGCGTCGTTGGCGCCTGCGATCCGTGAATCGATCTTGTATGTTTGCCTTATCCTCAATATATCTATAAGTCGTAGCGTTTTCCGTGCCTTGGTACTTTGGGCGTCGGGTGTGGCAGCGGAGGGCGAGAGGCCTACATCGCGACCACGGGTGTGATCTGCCATGTCGTCATGGTGACTTGGGTGCTTCCTCCTCACGATCGAGGCAGCGTCTGCGTTTGGGGTAGCTTTGGAGGGCATTGAGTTCATACTCTTGGACGCAAGGACTTCCTTCTCTGTCGACTAGCAGGTCTTGGTCAGCTCTAAGTTTTATTCTTGCTTTTCTTGAGGCTGCTTGCCGTGGCTATAAGCTGCGTTTGAAAGCAGCTCCTGTTGAGAGGATCCTCAGGCGACAAATTAGATACGTCGTCGAGGCACCTCATCTTGGAGGGCATAATTATCGTCCTCGACCTCTCTTTACTGCCGCCTTGTTGTCTTGGACCCTCTCCCTCCTCTGCGGCTGAGTCCTCTTTGGAGGGTTGTCTTCGATGCTGTCAGGGTGTTATTATCTCCGTGCGGAATCACCGTTTTTCTTTGTGGCGGGATTTATGGCGCTGGCGTGATTAGCGGTTGCTTTTTGGAGGGTCATCCTCCGTTGTTCCATCGCCGTTCCCATCTTTTGGGATATCCACCATGTATATGTCGTATGGCGAGGTGGCCTTCCGTGCCACGTGGCGGCTGGGTCTTGTCAAATCTCCGGCATAATCGTCCATCGTCGATGTCTTGGTCGAAGTGAGCATGTCGGTTAAATCATCGGCGATTGGCTACAAAGTGGGTGGTGGGTGGGTGTTGAATTTCTTAGTCGTCGTATCCCAACCTTCTGTCAGTGCAGGCGGGGGCTCTCCGGATAAAGAGAGACTTTAGTGAATTCAGGATGTCGCCAAGAGGCGAGTGTTGAAAGATGTCAGCGGTGAACTCCATGACCGGTAGCCCAATGGATTCGATTGGCGGTAGCGGAGGTTGAGTCGGGAGAGGAGTCCGACACCTGGAGTCGAGGTCTTGTAAAGGGCAGGGATGGAGTTGGCTCAATCGCCGTAGAGATGTAGCCCGGCGGTGTCCAACCACTCGTCCTCGATCGGGGAATCCGGCTCCGGATTAAGGTCGGGGCGGATCTTAGTGCGGCCTCGAGGGCCTTTGTTCGGCTGAGCTAGATCATGCCCATCGAGGCCGATCTGTACTTGGCAGGCCCGGCTTCGAATCTCATCGAAGATCAAGTCTCCAGCGGATATCGGCGTATAGTTCAAACTTCAAATCGACTGATGGCGGGCGTAGCTTCGATCTGCTCCGATAGCCAAGCGAATTGGCCCGGTGCAAAACCGCCCGAATCTGAAGATCATCAGGGAGAAAAGTCTCACCTGGACAGCGTCGTTGTTGATGATCGAAGGAGCCATCGAGGCCCTATCGGTGGCAAGCGACGGAGGAACTCTCAAAGAAAGCACCAATGTCGATTATCAAATGGCGGATCTCGGGTGAGGGTCCCAGGCGTGCGTCTAAGCGGATGGTAACGGAACAAGGGACCACGATGTTTTACCAGGTTAAGACCCTCTCGATGGAGGTAATACCTACTCACAACTTGATTAATATTGATGATATGGGTAGTACAGAGTAGATCTACCACCGAGATCAAGGAGGCTAAACTCTAGAAGCTTATCCGCAATATGGACCCTATCAAAAGGAACTCGAAGGTCCCACCAAGATAGACCCGCATATTGAAGCGCTTTTGCAAGGTGGATATCATTACATCAACATTACATAATAGATGGGGATACATACATAAAGGCACAAATGCCACAAGAATACATCAACATCATATACAAGATCAACATCCGACTACGGATGAAACATAAGCGAAACTCAAGCGACATCCACCACTGCTAGCCGGGCTGCCGACACGGAACCTATCCCTGATCGAAAGAAGCGGAAGAAGAACTCCAATACAAGCAAACATCGCTCTCGCGTCATGATCATTCGCCTGAAACACACTACTGCAACCCGGTGTTGTAGTAATCTGTGAGCCCACGAGGACTCAACAATCCCATTACCATGGGTATCAAGACTAAAAGCTTAAAGGGAAAGGAAGGGGGTAAAGTGGTGAGGTTCTGCAGCGGCTAAGCATATATGGTGGCTAACATACATAAATGAGGCGAAGAGGAAACAAAGGCAGGTAGTCAACTAGCAATGATCAAGAAGTGATCTGAACTCCTACTTCGTCGAAACATAACCCAGAAACCGTGTTCTCCTCTCGATCAACCCGAAAAGAGACACTCGATTCACCTTTTGATGGTCTATATTTTGGGAAGTTTGCTTCAAGTTTACTACAACGGATATCAACAAATTCCCATACGCCACATAACGGCGCATACGGCTCGAAGTTTATACCTGCCAGGTGTCCCAACAGCCCATGATAAGCTCTCGCGATCAACGAAGGATATTCCTTCTCCAAGAAGACCCGATCGGTCTCGAATCTGACTACAAGACATTTAATGACAATAAAACAAGACCAGCAATGCCTTTGAGTCGTGAGCAATCCCGATAGGAGCTGCACATATCTAGTTCTCGAGGGCAACACGGATGAGACATCCTCTGAGTAAAACCAAACCTCGAGTTTTCCACGAAGGCATGCGATCTCGGTTCAAACGGCCTTAGAGAACGCAAGCAGCCCAGGCTAAAATAAAGATGACCCTTGAATTCAAAACCCAAAAAGAAAAAGGGGTAGAGTGAGGCAAATGGTAAAACCAATGTTGGGCCTTCTTTGGAGGAGTCTTATTCAGCGAGCATCGAGGGTCCCATAGATCACCCCCGAAATAGCGTTAGGGAGCGCAAAATCAAGGAACATAATACCCGATATGGCGTGAAACTAGGGCGGCAAAGTGGAACAAAACACCAGGCATAAGGCGAGCCTTCCACCCTTTACCAAGTATATAGATGCATTAATTAAATAAGATATATTGTGATATCCCAACAAGTAAACATGTTCAACAAGAACAACATCTCCATGTTCAACAAGGAACAAACTTCATCTTCTGCAACTAATAGCGCTATAAGAGGGGCTGAGCAAAGCGATGGCATAGCCAAACAATGGTTTTGCTAGGAAGGGTGACAAAGGTTAAGAGGCTGACATGGCAATTTGGGATGGCTTAAGCGACAAGTGATAGTATAGCAGCATAGCGAAAAAAGAGCGAAGCAACTAGCATAGCAATGATAGTAGTGAGATCCAGGGTAGCGGTCATCTTGCAGAAATCCCATAAGGAAGAAGAGCGAGTCCATGAAGAAGATGAGCGGATGAAGCCCGAACCCAGCGTGAGCGAACGAATCCTCACGATGTGCAGCGAAGGAACTAACAAGAAAGAGCACACAACATAGTAAACACGCCACACATGAACAAGGCATGATGCACAACCAAGCATGATGCATGACAAAACTAGATGAGGCTACTCATGGCAAGAGATGATGCAAACAAAAGCAACACATCAAAAGCAAGTTTAAATGAGGCCGAAACAACATATAACAATTCCAGTGAAGTCCTCATATGCAAATTTCAGAAATTGGTCGAGATCTGAATAAACCTTATGTTCAAGTTGTTAAACAGCAAGTTAAGATGCACCACGATGATCTACACGAAATTCTAGTCAAGTTACATATAAATTTCATTAGATTGAAGACTCTGACCTAGAAGATATGAGCAGAAACAAGATAAACATGGCATTGATGCAAAATGCATACAAACATCAAACAAACACCTCAAAACAAGGATGCAACATGATAATATGAAGCTACATGCAAAATCGAGCAAGTTTCATATAGAGCACACTCAAAAGCCAACAGCGGTTCAACACATACACATGATACAAGTTATAGCAACAATACATCCCAAAACAACAACTAGGCATATTGCAAGCATCAAAACAACATGCTACAGCATCTCAACATAATAACAAAAGGCATGGGCATGATGTACAGGTAAAAGCATTACAAAACATGAACATTTGAGCTATCTCTAGAAATCACTATAACATGCTCAAAAACACATGGCAAGATTGCAAATAATATGAGTTTTGGACTTTAGCAGAGATAACATCAGGTTTCAATGTTTAGAGGCTATCAAACAACATGTTACAGGAACTTATCACCTTGCAAACAAAGGCATGGCATGAATCTACTCAAATGCATAGAACAAAAGTCCCTTACTGACCATAAGCCAAAAGGATCGGAGAAATATGATAGCACCCATGTAAACATGGCAAGTTATATACAGATTTAAACATGGCAGGAACAACAACAAGTAGGCATATTGGTGAGCTTGAACCACTCACCACAGAGCAATACATGGCATGGCAAGGCAACCAACAGTAATAAGACATGTCATAGAAGCTATACATGGCAAGAACAACATCATAGCATACACGGATCAACTACAACAACCTTGGAAAAATTGAATAACATATAAACAATCGCCGGGAAACATTTTATAGCAAAAGTAGAGCTGCAATTGACTCAAGCTATGGCACTCCATAATTGCAAACAAGGGCATGGATGGATAGAAAGACATTTATAACAAAACATCCTTACTGAAGTATCTCAAAATAAGCATGGATCTCTCGGTAGCATCAAGTTAACATGGCATAAAATATCAATGAGCAGGGCTGAAATCAGCAACATCAAGATGCCTGGTTTGCATGCTTGTTCTGAGTCACCACATAGATCACAAAATACATGGCATACACCCCTGGAAAGATGGCATGGCATATTACAAACACACATGTAGGACTCAAGTTCATAGGATGCACACATCAATCATGGCAAAAATGATAAAAGATCATGTTACTGTTAGAAGCGCGAAACTAACATCACATAGCACTCTTCTAACAGCATTTCGGGCATCAAGATGAGCTCAAATGAAAATGATGCAATGAGATGAAATGATCTACTCATCGAGAGAGCGATTTGACATATTACTGCAGCATAAAGCAGACTCACGGATGCGGAGTTATGATGGCATGAACATGGCATGAAAATGTGCAAAATCGGGGACTTGAGTACGTTTGAAAAAAAATCTGGGCGTCATTATAGCTAAGCGTTACCTTGGGCGCATGTGGCGCTCACCATGAGCTCGGCCCGGGGCAGCCAGTGATGGATCGAGCCAGGTGAGCCTTGGGCATGAGGGCCAGTGAGGGTTCGTCCTCCGATCCCGCTTTGGATCGGGAGGCGGAAAGGCGGGCGGTGGCCCGGCGACAAAGGCTCAGCTGACCCCGAGGCCCGTGGCCGAGGGACACCAGGCGGGCGGCGGGAGTCAGCGAGGCGGGAGCAGGGTGGATCCGGTGAGGGCCTTGAATCCAGTGAGGTTGGCCTCCGGCAAACCTGAGGCGGCATGGAGCTTGCAGGTTCCACAGGAAAGCGAGAGAGAGGCTGGGATGAGAGAGAGGCGAGGAAAGAGATGGTGCGGTGGCGTGACTGGCCGGGAGGTGGTGGCCCGTGGCTGACTCCAGCGGGGTGGTCGAGGCTCCTCCCCTCGATCAGATCGGGAGGCGATGGAAGCGGAGGCGTGGGCCTTCGAGGCCAGGGACAGGTCGGGCCAGTTCGGCCAGGCCGGGCCCTTTGAGCTTGATTGGGCCTTGTGGTGGCGCAGGCTAGGCTGGGACGCATGGAGGCGGGGGAGTGGTTGAGGTGGCTGACTGACTTAATGGCGGTGGGTGGCGTTGGCCCGAGGGACAAGCGTAAGTGGCGGAGAGTGGGCAGCCTTGAGAAAAGCGAAGAAGGAGGCCGGTGGTGGCTAAGGGGTGAGGAGGGGGTTGGTAGGAGGCCAAAAATGGGGGCGTCTATAAATAGAAAAGGAGGCTAGGGTTGGGGGTTTCTCCTTTTGGGACCCTGGATCCGATCAGGGGCTGACTCCGGACATGAGGAGGAGTTAGTGGGCTGGATTAGAGGCCTTGGGCTGAGAAGAGAGAAGAAGAAGGGCAGCAGGGACGGTTTGGAGACGAAACGTCCGACGGTCGCCGACAGCGTGCACGCTGAATAGCCAGTTGGGGCTATCAAAGCGAGCTCGAATGTGCAGAAACTTGGCCGGTGCATCTACACTATAATAAGACCGCCGCGACAAGTTGCATCCCATTCGAGAATATTTTGACCACTCTGAAGCGAGGTAAAGGGGCGCGGAGGACATTGGAGTGGGATTGCAAAAGCGGACAGCGAATGCTTCCGGATGCATTAGACAAACACATATGCAAAATGAAATACACATGACATGATATGAAATGCATGATGACGCGCAAAGAGACATAAAAGCACATGACATAGCAGGGCGGCGAATAAGCTGGCGGACACACAGGCGCGTAGTCCGAGGCGTTACAAAGCTAGCCTATGGTATGATTGTTGTTAGTCCTACGGACTAAAACCCTCCGGTTTATATAGACACGGATAGGTTAGGGTTACCGAGTTGGTTACAATGGTAGGAGATCTACATATCCATTATCGTAAGCTTGCCTTCCGCGCCAAGGAAAGTCCCATCAGGATACGGGCGAAGTCTTCAATCTTGTATCTTCATTAGTCTTGGGCGGCTATGATGATAGTTGACTATCGAACACCCCTAGTCAGGACTCCCTCACTCGAGCGAACCCCGGCGTCACCGACCATCGCTTGTGTCATCTTCATCGATCATCGCCGGGGGCTGGGTACCGGACACGCGGTAATCGTGTTGAGGCAGCACCGGCTGCGGCGGCCGTCTTCTCCGAACACCCTTCGTGGGGTGGCATCACCGTCAAACTTGAAGTCGCAGGGTGCACCGCGGCTCGAGGCCAGCGTCGCGAACGTTTACCCGGCCAGCGGGTTAGGAATCGCATTCGGCGGCGGAGACCTCAGCGAAGCCCAGAAGCCGTCTTGCAACAACCGTGCTTTGAAGCAGGCTGCCCAGGCGCCCGTAAGTTCACCTACAAAGCGGGGAAGCTGGAGCCAGTGCTGGCGGCTCCACCGACCACCACGGCGAACTCGGCGACACCTCCCGCCAGTACAGAGTCTGCGGCCCTAGGGGCAGCGCAATCACTGGCGCGCCCCCATCGACAACTGGCGCCCATCACCCACGTGAGGATCGCCTCCGCGCCATGGGGAAGCCGCTATAGAACCCACAGGATGCTGCGAGACGGACCTCGGCAGCAGGCGGGGAGAGTCGAGGCCTACTGGCGGGCCTTTCCTTCATGATGAGAACCTCTTGACGAACCATGGGGAGAAAGGAATAGCAGAGGGGATGGTGGAAGGGCTTCGCGTAGTTCCGTGCCTATTAGGCGGAGAGGCCAACCATTGGCCTCCACGATCCACAGTAATCATGACCCATTTAGCGTGCAGGGACTTGTCAAGTCATGCGATTGCGAGGATGGTAGAGAGCGAGGCATAAGACCAATCAATGCATACCTTGGCCCAAGGCCCACAGAGCTGTTTGGGGCCGTGGTAACTGCCTGCCCTTAGCTTCTCGCTAAGCCAAGTTGGTAGCGCCTTGGCCCGAGGGCTCTGTCGGCGTTACAGGAGCAGGGGTCCCAGACTGCACACTGCGACTGCGGCATGGCTCAAGTGGGGGCCCAGTGGCTTGACTTCATCGACTCAAGCTCAAGACCCTCGCAAGGGACCAAGCCTCATGGCCTTGTCTCCATGCATGCCCGGTTCTTTTATAACGTAAGGTATTCGGACACACTCGGACTGTTGGGTCGAGGTTGAAGCAAGCAGTCATAAAGACAAGCGATCTACAATCCGGCTAGAAGGCATTTTACATGTCATTTCAAATTACATCGTCAAACGTGATTGTACTCCTCTTCAATCCCATCTAACAGGCTGTCTAATTTACAGTCCTGTTGGGAATATTGTGACAGTTCTACTTGGCGTACATCAACTCTGAGGATCTCCTTCCCATCAGGCCCCTTGGTCCGACCTCGGCCATGTGGTTTGGGTCGGACTTGTAGCGATGTCTTCACCATGGCCAGGCCTCCTGGCGCCACGGCAGGGCGATATCTTCCACAAGCAGGCGTGCCCGTGCTCCTGAAGCTTCTCGCAAGCTCACAAGGCCCTCGGGTAGGGAGGCGGATGGCCATAAAGCATGAGCAGCGCCACTCGCCGCTGCCGAACACGTTCGACAATTGCACTAGCTTCGGGAAGTTGGTCACCCGTTGACTCGGGCATTTCCTCCGTAGGGCGACTGTGAGCACACCTAAAGACATATACATCAATCGTCTTCCTGCGAATTCTTCTTTTCAAAGGAATTGTTCAAGCACTTACTATAAATGCCTTGCGAAGCGCTGATTCTCCTTCACGGGCAGACAGTGGGCGAACACCTTTCAGCTCTTCTCCTTCTGGGTGTGGGCATCTTGGGCTTGTTTCTCTCTTTGCACCTTCATAAGCACCCTCTACTTGACCTTTAGGCGTGGCGATGGCTGTTGCTTGTCGGATCTGATCCAGCCCTCTGCAATATTATTGTCGATTCACACACTTTGCTAAATAATTATCTTTTAAAATCGTCTTACCGTGAGGGTCTCTGTGGCTCCCCTGTGGCGGCAGTCTTGCTTCAAGTTGGGCCTTGCACTCTTGGAGCTCTGGGACAACTGGGTATTCTTCTCCATAAGACCTGCATAATAATTGATCCTTAAATCAGTTATTTCAACTATTTTAAGTCTCGAGACTCTTGGCATATATAACTATTAAAATTACTTACATATGTCTTTCACATCTGCTCCGTGGCTCTGGTTAACCCATCTTGGCGGACGCGAGTCTGCGTTCCGCTTTAAAGGCATTTAAGCCTCGGGGAGAAACGCAGCGTCACGAAGAAGCTGTCGGCGGCTTTGTGATTCATGGCGCTCTCCACCTCAGGCCGGGTGGCGGACAGCTGTCGGCATCCTCCGTCGGAGGCGTCCGATTTCGCGCTTTGTATTCACCTCCCTCCGGGACCATGCGTTGGAGCATGGCGGCGGAGGCTGATTGGCAACCTCTCCGGACAGCATGGCCGAGTGCTCTTTCTGGAAAAGTTATGAGCATTAATATACCTTACAGGATCCTTCCCTTAAAATAGCGGTGCTCCGTACCGTTCGGCGGCGTTTCGGTTCGCGTCGCGCTCCTCTTCCTCCCTTTGGGCGGGTGACCCTTGTTGTCCGGCCGCGCAATTGACTTCCTTAAAGGCACCTCTGCGATGCACCATCGATGCATGGATGGTTAGAATGGCCTGGATCAAATGATGGTGTCAAGACCTCGGTCGTAGTCACACAGGAGGCGAAAACAAGCGGGGTAGTCGGCGTAATGGCGACTAGGGCATTGTCTATGCTACGTTGGTGGAACACCCGTCAATCAGCTCCACCTTTATGTCGGATCCTCTTGGAGGCGGATCAAGGGATCGTTCGGATCCTCGGGCTGTGGAGCTAGGCTTATATGCCCTCCGTCCGGCGCAGCTCTGCGTCGAAATCATGAGTAAGATACTTGACTTTAAAAAGGTATGGATCGGGTAGATGAACATCGCTTACCCAGCTCAGGGGTTATGCATAGAAAATCCATTCAATGGATTCTTGCGGAGAAGTCCTCCTCCTCTCCTTGTACAAGCGGACGGGATCTTTGCGGATCGGCTGCGAGCCTAACCCTTCTGCGGCCATGGCCGGTGGCGTCATCTTCCCGTTGAAATCCCACATAGGGTGGCCCCTATATTGGAGTGGCTGCACCCCTGCATAATGCCGTGGCCATGACTCCAATCATGGTCAATCCGGAATGGGCGATAACCTAATCCGGCCATCGGATAATGGGCGCTCTGTCATCTTCCGTTGAGGCTCATGAGGCGCCAACTCGAGCGTTTCTTCAAGGGAGCATTGTTGAACTCCGGAGGCGATCGGACTGAATCCGCGGGCGTCCTCCATGTAGAACCATTCCGAAGGCCGGTCTTGGGCCTTCTTGAGAGTGCGGATAGATATCCGGTCGGCGATCACTCATATTCGGCTCCGCCCACTTGGTATATCGACCCCTCATGAGCGAAGTGCGAGACAAAACAATCTCTTCCACAGAGCAAAATGGGGCTCGATGCCCAGAACAGCTTCATAAAAAGCTCTGAAGCCCGCGATGTGCAAAATGGGCGGGCGTGAGGTGGTGAAGTTGGAGTCCGTAGAACTCTAGGAGCCCGGAGGCGGATGTATGGGAATCCAGGTCCCCTTAGATGAGGGGACAAAGCATACGCTCCCCTTTGGAAGGGTTGGGGCGCTCTCCTTTGCTTCCCACCCTTGTAGGTGGGTCCGGCTCGAGCCGGAACCATGAAAGCTGGGGAAGATATCCCTCGGTTTGAAGCACCACTAGCTGTGTGTGTGGGCAGGCATCTCCCCAATCTCACGGCTTAGGGCTGGGAGGCGAGAGGAGGGCAGCGTCGGCTATCCATGATGGAATGGATTTTTGTCGAGGCGCTTGATGAGAACTTGCGGATGGAGGATGGTGTGAGCTGGATCCTAGATCTCGCCTCTCTTGTAAAATGTAAAAATATCCCAGCCTTTCGCATTAAATGCGACCACGTGGAAGAAAGGCCATTATTAGGCGTAGAAGCCAAGGGCGCAACATTTATAAAAGCCGGACACTATTCGGCGGGAACATGAAGATGAAGGAGAACCGCCTTGCAATGCGAAGACAACATCTGGCGCGGACTCGTCAAATCATTGACCTGGTTGGGAGCTCTTGAGGAGTTCGGACTAGGGGTGTCCGGGATAGCGAACTATCATCATCGGCGGACTCCAAGACTATGAAGATACAAGATTGAAGACTTAGTCCCGTGTCCGGATGGGACTTTCCTTGGCGTGGAAGGCAAGCTTGGCGATCTGGATATGTAGATCTCCTACCATTGTAACCGGCTCTGTGTAACCTAACCCTATCCGGTGTCTATATAAACGGAGGTTTTGTCGTAAGGCGAACAACAATCATACCATAGGCTAGCTTCTAGGGTTTAGCCTCTTTGATCTCGTGGTAGATCTACTCTTGTAACACACATCATCAATATTAATCTAGCGGAGACGTGGGTTTTACCTCCATCAGAGGGCCGAACCTGGGTAAAACATCGTGTCCTTGTCTCCTGTTACCATCCGCCTAGGCGCACAGTTGGGACCCCCTACCGAGATCCGCCGGTTTGACACCGACAGGCGCCTTTGTCAGAGACAATAAAGGGGGGTGTGATCGAGGGTAGTTCTACATCCAAAATGCGACCCGAATGGTGGCGGCCCAATTCGAATCACGGCTTCCCCACACAGCTCGTCATGGAAAGAGACGGGCCTACTTGATGGGGGGTCGGACGAAACTATCCGGGACTCAAACATCGTCCGAAACCTGGTGGGCCGAGAATCTCGGGGCTTGTCGAGCGTAATCCGGTGATGCTCATCCGCGGATTCTCCCATGCCAACAACAGACCCTTTAATTTGTGGGGATTCGATCCGGCCTGACACCAACCTTGGCTCTTGACACTACGTCTGAAGATGCAAGAGTCATTCAAAGAGCTTGAAGCTTGACATCGCTAACAAAGATCGCGAGATCTATTTCATGGCGTCAAGCGGCGAGGTAAGTTATTCTACCCTTTCACCGGGACTCTTTTTCATAGATTGACTCTATGTGGGATCTAAACTCCTAATCTTTTGACATGGCTTGGGTGAGCGTCCGGACAGATTTGTCGGCTCCTACTGAACCCGGCCAGACGCCCGATTAGCAGCCAGACTCTTGGCTCGATTACTGTGGTGCGGAGAAGAACTCTGAAAGGAGGCCACAGGAACTCGAAGGAGCTCGGCCTTGAGATCTTTGTCGGTTCAGGCAGAATCTTCTCCACGAGAGCGAGGAGAAAAAAGCTTCTCCCAGTGAAGAGGAGAGAAAAGAGCCGCCCCAACTAGGGAGGCGGAGGGTCAAGGGAAGAACCCTTCCTCCGGGACTTCTCCTGCGTCGGCGGCAACGAGGAGAGGATTAGCCAACAAGGGCCAAGCCCTGGCGATCGTGAGTGTCCGGATACCATAGCTTTTATCATTGCATAGTGTTCTCTAATGCCGAACAATCATGCAGCCCGCCCAAGGCGAAATTCATACCGTCGGCGGGTCCTGGTTAAATCGAGGAAATGGAAGTACTTCACTTCCCTGCCTCCTCACCTCACGCTGCAGACGGCCTTGGGTGGGGCCCCAAGGGGCTTGGTCAAGAAGGAGGTGGCGGGGCGCCGAGGCAACCTCCCGGACTCCCAGTGGGGGCGGAGCCCAGGGCTCTAAGCCCGACCCTTGTCGGACTCCATGCAGAACTTTCAGCGGTTCGAGGTCAAGATGGCGGTCCCTCCATGAAGGGTAAGATGCAGTGTCCTCCGTCCTGAGCACGGATGGCTCTTGGAAGCTTGGCGCCTCCATCAGAAACACCCATGGCTATTATGAGTCGCGGTGTCTGAACGATTCGATCCGCCAAAATGGTGTGCAGCTTTATGCGACCTTCTAACGGGCTTTGAGGTAAGTTTAGAATATGTAAAAATATTACCGCATAGACACTGGCCACGATGCTAGTTGATTGTTCGGAAGAAAAGCGGACTAAGGATCTAAAAAGATATCTGTGGAGTCTAACATAAGTATGTCGATATGGAATGCAGGAGCTCTTTCTGTGACCTCTGCCGCCTTGCCTTGCGGAGTGATGCATTGAGCCAGAGCCTCGGCGGTCGAGGCAGCTCGGCCAAATAAGAAGCAGCTCGAGGACAAGGAAGGTAAGTAGTACCTTATTAAGAAATACCTTATAGAAGGTTTGGTTGCAAAAATAGGGAATAACATGGATGCTACGGGGCCCACGAGCAGGTGGCGACCACAGAAGGCGGTGTCCATGGGCGGCTCATGGCTGCAGGGCGCACCCGAGGCGAGAAGGAGTGCAGCTGGCCAAGGTCGGCAGAGCTCAAGCTCGTGGAAAAACACGAGTTTGGGCGTGTTCGAACTCAAGTGTCGAGAACCATCGGCTCTTGAGGTGCCAATTTGCTAGGCCGAGGCCAAAAGCCCTCAAGAGATTGAGTCGTTAAAGAAGATGGCGGCGGTTAGGCATTCTTTATGCAAAGCAAGCATGTGAAAGTGAATTACCTATTACTTACCGGTTGAGACTCTCGGGAGCATTCATATTGCCCGTGGTAATGTCGATGCTACCGCATTCTCTGCGCCAAGGAGGGAGCTCGGCGGAAGGTGTTACGGTCTCGGTATCTTGAGGCGGACATCAGTGCCCTGCGACCTTGCTGAAGCGGTGGTCGAGCTCCTAAAAGGTCTTGAACAGGCCATGAAAGAACCTTATAACTTGCGGTGTGGCCATTGGAAGCCATGCACGGGAACTACTTGGCTTAGTGCAGCGTGGGGTGAGCCTTTGTCCGCAGTTGAAGTCATCAAGCGCTCCGTGCGCATTGAAGGTGTCCGTCGGGCCCTTGCCCGTGCTAAAGTGCTGCTTGGGGCAAGCTGGATCACGGAGAAGCTTGACGGACGGAGCCGCAGAAGGGCAAGGAGCATCGCCGCCAAATGTACTATGAGGGCCTCTGAAGGTGCCGTAGAATAGCGGATGAGTGCTCCAAAGATGTAATTTTGAATAGACTCGCATTTGTTATCATGTCGCTGAAAACTTGTTCATATCGCTAAGCAGCATTAATTTAAATATTATCTTTTCTGCCGTTTATCAAATTTGAGAGATGGCAAGTCGTTGGCTTGACCCCCATACCACAGTGCTTTGGGTGTTGGGATAAACTTGAGCACTCTTGTTCCCATTCTTGGGTCCATCTAGGCGCTCAACACAAGCGAACAGACAGCGGACTTATAATGCTTGAACACTCTCACTTAGCCATAGAATTCTATAATTTTACATTTGTGAAGCCTAGTATCGGAAGACCGAGTTAGGGGCTATCACGCCTTGGCGGACAATTCGGTTCCTCGCTCTAGCGGCATAAGTCTTTAGGGACCGAAAAAACCTCTCGAACAACGACCGGCTCTCGCCCTATCATGATCGGTTTAGCTTTCTCCAGCAGGTGCTCGACCCAGCTCAAGCTGAGGGCTGTCGCAGATGGTTCTCCAGTGCTACCTTAGCCGATATAGCAGGCGTAAGGTACCAAAACACGGGGCAGGCAAACCAACTATTGACCCAAGACATGATTGGAGCGATTCATATAATGCTATAAGTTGAGGTGCGCACTTGGAAAGTGTTGGACTTATCACACCATAATTTGGGATACTTAAGCCCCTGGTGTATTAGCCGTACCAAAGTGTCACAGTTGCAACATGTCATGAAATGAACATATGTATAGATAAAGTAGTGCAATAATAAGCAAAAGCTATGTATTGTTTATTCAAAAATCTTACGCAATGAAAGCGAGCGATACAAATAGTCACGATAAGCAAGGGATGGGACTATCTAACATGTCCCCTCCGAGGGTAAGGCTGCGGGATGGTATGTAGCAGGTATAATGCTAGTAATAGAGACCACACGAACACTCGGCGTGGCTTTACGCTTCCTGGCTGTTGCGCCGTGAGTTCGGCGATTCTAGTGCGGACGGGACTTACGAAGGCGGTGTCACGAAAGTAAGAAAAAGGAAGAAAAAGGAAAAAAGAAAAATGACACAATCGGGGCCCACAGTGCGGTCGAGCCGCATTCTTGGCGTGTCGTGGTCTTACCCTCCCCATATGCCCATGGTATCTCGGGCGTAATTATACGTGTAATACTAACCGCCCAATTTCGCGAGGCTGGGGTTGGGGCGGATTACTCTGGCGATGCTTGAATCATGCCATGGTCTTGTTGTAGGTTACTCCGGTAGCGCTTGACAGTGTCCGGGGCTTAATGGCGGACTCGAGAATTGCTGTGAGAGCTGCTTTGTACCTCCGCCCGTGAGGGCCGCTGTGTGCTCCTCCGTTCGGAGAAGCGTTGGTGTTTCCATTGACGTAATTCCTCGAGGCACTGCATCTTGAGCTTGAGGTATCGTGGTGCGGCACCGCATTGAACTTTACCGTCGGTTCGTCAAAGCGATGCATGATAACCGCTGCGGAATGGGGCGATGTCGAAGATTAACTCTTCGCTTTGGAAGTTATCCGGGGATCGAAGACCACTTGAGTGTAACTAAGCCCGTACAACTGGCCTCTACACGGTATGGCACCTTTAAAGTCGTCTTTGTAGGTTTAATCCTTGAGGGTCTATGCCCATTTTGCGCCTTGTATCGATAAAGCGAGGTTCAGGCTCTTTGCCGCCGTCCATCGGGACTCTGTTACGTGAAATCCGTCGATAATTGGGTCCAGAACCAATGCGGAAAACCTCGTGACGAATGCTAGTGGGGTGGTCCCTTGATCGAAGGTGATCGGGCGGGAAGACCATGGGTTGAACTTTGGAGGCTGGCTCCATCGCATATCGTCCCTTAGTGCGCTTCCGCTCCCTTTTGGGTATGTGGGTTGCGTATATCATGTTCACCGTCCGCACTTGTGAAAACCATACGCCCTCTATTGTTCGGCGGCGGGGCTCTTCCTCGTCATCGCTATGCAGCCCTTGTCATTGAGTCCGGCACTTAACGCCTGCTTGCTTGAACACCCAACAATCCTGTTGGTGTGATTGGCTGGTTTTGAGGTGCCATGTATCGGCACAAGCGATCAGTATTGGTCCAAGTTGGACGGGCCACAGGTATTTCTTTTGAATGGCTTCTTCGACCAGGTTTAGAGCCTCTGAAATCCGGCATTGTGGCCATCTTGATATTATCGCCGTTAATGCGGTGCTTGTTCTTGTTGCGTGCGACCTGCCATTGCTGTCCTTGGTATCGAACTATCGGGATGTTTGGCCAAGTTGTTGCTAGCTAGCCAGCTGTCCTCTCCCGCGCAAAGCGGGTCATGAGTGTTGTGAGGGCTGCCATGGATTTTGGCTTTTCTGTCCTAGGTGCGGGCAAGCCACTGCGTCGCGGATGTTATGTTTGAAGGCTGCAGGGCCTCGCATCCAGACGATCAACGATTTGTTTTTCTTTGTTAGGAACCGTGTCGAGAATTATGCAGCCGATTCTTCTAGCTGCTTGATGTGGCTAAGGTCGCCGGCGATGCGGGTGGTACTTTATATGTGCCTTAGAGTTATCAAGAATGCGGCTTCGGTCCTCCCAACAACCAATTGATTCTGTTGGCAAGCTTGTTGAGCCAATGCCGAGCTGGTCCTTTAAGCTTGAGTGGGAGGTATTTGATGGCATGTAGATCATCACCGCGGGCCATGTGGATATGGAGGAGATAGTCCTCGATCCGGACCCACGGATCTGTGGTACCATCGTATGATTCGATGTTTCTGGTTTGAAGCCCTCGGGGATTTGATGATCCATTACTTCATCATGAAGCATAGTGGGTGTCTTGGCGCCTCTGTATTGGGCTATATCACGGCGTAGCTCATGGAGCTTTGTCTCTTGTGTTCGGCCGGCGGGTTTCTTTGTATCCGGGCAGCGGTAATCATCCGCGTCGTTGGCGCCTGCGATCCGTGAATCGATCTTGTATGTTTGCCTTATCCTCAATATATCTATAAGTCGTAGCGTTTTCCGTGCCTTGGTACTTTGGGCGTCGGGTGTGGCAGCGGAGGGCGAGAGGCCTACATCGCGACCACGGGTGTGATCTGCCATGTCGTCATGGTGACTTGGGTGCTTCCTCCTCACGATCGAGGCAGCGTCTGCGTTTGGGGTAGCTTTGGAGGGCATTGAGTTCATACTCTTGGACGCAAGGACTTCCTTCTCTGTCGACTAGCAGGTCTTGGTCAGCTCTAAGTTTTATTCTTGCTTTTCTTGAGGCTGCTTGCCGTGGCTATAAGCTGCGTTTGAAAGCAGCTCCTGTTGAGAGGATCCTCAGGCGACAAATTAGATACGTCGTCGAGGCACCTCATCTTGGAGGGCATAATTATCGTCCTCGACCTCTCTTTACTGCCGCCTTGTTGTCTTGGACCCTCTCCCTCCTCTGCGGCTGAGTCCTCTTTGGAGGGTTGTCTTCGATGCTGTCAGGGTGTTATTATCTCCGTGCGGAATCACCGTTTTTCTTTGTGGCGGGATTTATGGCGCTGGCGTGATTAGCGGTTGCTTTTTGGAGGGTCATCCTCCGTTGTTCCATCGCCGTTCCCATCTTTTGGGATATCCACCATGTATATGTCGTATGGCGAGGTGGCCTTCCGTGCCACGTGGCGGCTGGGTCTTGTCAAATCTCCGGCATAATCGTCCATCGTCGATGTCTTGGTCGAAGTGAGCATGTCGGTTAAATCATCGGCGATTGGCTACAAAGTGGGTGGTGGGTGGGTGTTGAATTTCTTAGTCGTCGTATCCCAACCTTCTGTCAGTGCAGGCGGGGGCTCTCCGGATAAAGAGAGACTTTAGTGAATTCAGGATGTCGCCAAGAGGCGAGTGTTGAAAGATGTCAGCGGTGAACTCCATGACCGGTAGCCCAATGGATTCGATTGGCGGTAGCGGAGGTTGAGTCGGGAGAGGAGTCCGACACCTGGAGTCGAGGTCTTGTAAAGGGCAGGGATGGAGTTGGCTCAATCGCCGTAGAGATGTAGCCCGGCGGTGTCCAACCACTCGTCCTCGATCGGGGAATCCGGCTCCGGATTAAGGTCGGGGCGGATCTTAGTGCGGCCTCGAGGGCCTTTGTTCGGCTGAGCTAGATCATGCCCATCGAGGCCGATCTGTACTTGGCAGGCCCGGCTTCGAATCTCATCGAAGATCAAGTCTCCAGCGGATATCGGCGTATAGTTCAAACTTCAAATCGACTGATGGCGGGCGTAGCTTCGATCTGCTCCGATAGCCAAGCGAATTGGCCCGGTGCAAAACCGCCCGAATCTGAAGATCATCAGGGAGAAAAGTCTCACCTGGACAGCGTCGTTGTTGATGATCGAAGGAGCCATCGAGGCCCTATCGGTGGCAAGCGACGGAGGAACTCTCAAAGAAAGCACCAATGTCGATTATCAAATGGCGGATCTCGGGTGAGGGTCCCAGGCGTGCGTCTAAGCGGATGGTAACGGAACAAGGGACCACGATGTTTTACCAGGTTAAGACCCTCTCGATGGAGGTAATACCTACTCACAACTTGATTAATATTGATGATATGGGTAGTACAGAGTAGATCTACCACCGAGATCAAGGAGGCTAAACTCTAGAAGCTTATCCGCAATATGGACCCTATCAAAAGGAACTCGAAGGTCCCACAAGGATAGACCCGCATATTGAAGCGCTTTTGCAAGGTGGATATCATTACATCAACATTACATAATAGATGGGGATACATACATAAGGCACAAATGCCACAAGAATACATCAACATCATATACAAGATCAACATCCGACTACGGATGAAACATAAGCGAAACTCAAGCGACATCCACCACTGCTAGCCGGGCTGCCGACACGGAACCTATCCTGATCGAAGAAGCAGAAGAAGAACTCCAATACAAGCAAACATCGCTCTCGCGTCATGATCATCGCCTGAAACCACTTGCAAGCTGGTGTTGTAGTAATCTGTGAGCCCACGAGATCAGCAATCCCATTACCATGGGTATCAAGACTAAAAGCTTAAAGGGAAAGGAAGGGGTAAAGTGGTGAGGTTCTGCAGCGGCTAAGCATATATGGTGGCTAACATACGCAAATGAGGCGAGAAGAAACAAAGGCAGTGCGTCAACTAGTAATGATCAAGAAGTGATCTGAACTCCTACTTCGTCGAAACATAACAAGAAACCGTGTTCTCCTCTCGATCAGCCCGAAAAGAGCACTCACGGTTACGGTTGGTGTATTTTAGAAGAGTTTGCTTCAAGTTTACTACAACGGATATTAACAAATTCCCATACGCCACATAACCGCGAACACGGCTCGAAGTTTATACCTGCGGGGTGTCCCAACAGCCCATGATAAGCTCTCGCGATCAGCGAAGGATATTCCTTCTCCCGGAAGACCGTCAGTCTAGAATCCGGCTACAAGACATTTAATGACAATAAAACAAGACCAGCAATGCCGCCCGTCGCGACAATCCGATAGGAGCTGCACATATCTCGTTCTCGAGGGCAACCGGATGAGACATCCTACGAGTAAAACCAAACCTCGAGTTTTCCACGAGGGCCCGCGATCTCGGTTCAGGCCGCGCAGAAAACGCGGCCCGGGGGGGCTAAAATAAAGATGACCCTTGGGGTCAAAACCCAAGGGAAAAAGGGGTAGGTGAGGCAAATGGTAAAACCAATGTTGGGCCTTCTTTGGAGGAGTCTTATTCAGCGAGCGTCAAGGGGTCCATAAATCACCCGACAGCGTTAGGGAGCGCAAAATCCAGGAACATAATACCGATATGGCGGAAACTAGGGCGGCAAAGTGGAACAAAACACCGGGCATAAGGCGAGCCTTCCACCCTTTACCAAGTATATAGATGCATTAATTAAATAAGATATATTGTGATATCCCAACAAGTAAACATGTTCAACAAGAACAACATCTCCATGTTCAACAAGGAACAAACTTCATCTTCACAACTAATAGCGCTATAAGAGGGGCTGAGCAAAGCGGTAACATAGCCAAACAATGGTTTGCTAGGAAGGGTGACAAGGTTAGAAGCTGACATGGCAATTTGGGATGGCTTAAGCGAAAGTGATAGTATCGCAGCATAGCGAAAAAAGAGCGAAGCAACTAGCATAGCAATGATAGTAGTGAGATCCAGGGTAGCGGTCATCTTGCTGAAATCCCATAAGGAAGAAGAGCGAGTCCATGAAGAAGATGAGCGGATGAAGCCAGACCAAGCGTGAGCGAGCGAATCCTCACGATGCATAGCGAAGGAACTAACAAGAAGAAGCACACAACATAGTAAACACACCACACATGAACAAGGCATGATGCACAACCAAGCATGATGCATGACAAAACTAGATGAAGCTACTCATGGCAGAGATGATGCAAACAAAAGCAACACATCAAAAGCAAGTTTAAATGAGGTAAGAACAACATATAACAATTCGAGTGAAGTCCTCATATGCAAATTTCGAAATTGGTCCAGATCTGAATAAACCTTATGTTCAAGTTGTTAAACAGCAAGTTAAGATGCTACGATGATCTACGAAATTCTAGTCAAGTTACATATAAATTTCATTAGATTGAAGACTCTGGCCTAGAAGATATGAGCAAAACAAGTTAAACATGGCATTGATGCAAAATGCATACAAACATCAAACAAACACCTCAAAACAAGGATGCAACATGATAATATGAGCTACATGCAAAATCAAGCAAGTTTCATATAGAGCACACTCAAAGCAGACAGCGGTTCAACACATACACATGAAACAAGTTATAGCAACAATCTGTCCAAAACAACAACTAGGCATATTGCAAGCATCAAAACAACATGCTACAGCATCTCAACATAATAACAAAAGGCATGGGCATGATGTACAGGTAAAAGCATTACAAAACATGAACCTTTGAGCTATCTCTAGAAATCACTATAACATGTTCAAAAACACATGGCAAGATTGCAAATAATATGTTTGGACTTTAGCAGAAATAACATCGAGTTTCAATGTTTAGAGCTATCAAACAACATGTTACAGGAACTTATCATGGCAAACAAAGGCATGGCATTAATCTACTCAAAGCATATAAAAAGTCCCTTACTGACCATGAGCCAAAAGGATCGGAAAATGATAGCACCCATGTAAACATGGCAAGTTATATACAGATTTAAACATGGCGGGAACAACAACAAGTAGGCATGTTGGTGAGCTTGAACCACTCACCACAGAGCAATACATGGCATGGCAAGGCAACCAACAGTAATAAGACATGTCATAGAAGCTATACATGAAAACAACATCATAGCATACGGATCAACTACAACAACCTTGGAAAAATTGAATAACATGTAAACAATCTGCGGGAAACATTTTATAGCAAAAGTAGAGCTCGATTGACTCAAGCTATGGCACTCCATAATTGCAAACAAGGGAATGGATGGATAGAAAGACATTTATAACAAAACATCCTTACTGAAGTATCTCAAAATAAGCATGGATCTCTCGGTAGCATCAAGTTAACATGGCATAAAATATCATTGAGCAGGGCTGAAATGGAAACATCAAGATGCCTAGTTTGCATGCTTGTTCTGAGTCACCACATAGATCACAAAATACATGGCATACACCCCTGGAAAGATGGCATATTACAAACACACATGGGACTCAAGTTCATAGGATGCACACATCAATCATGGCAAAAATGACAAAAGATCATGTTACGGTAAGAAGCGAGAAACTAACATCACATAGCACTCTTCTAACAGCATTTCGGGCATCAAGATGAGCTCAAATGAAAATGATGCAATGAGATGAAATGATCTACTCATCGGCGAACAATTTGACATATTACTGCAGCATAAAGCAGACTCACGGATGCGGAGTTATGATGGCATGAACATGGCATGAAAATGTGCAAAATCGGGGACTTGAGTACGTTTGAAAAAAAATCTGGGCGTCATTATAGCTAAGCGTTACCTTGGGCGCATGTGGCGCTCACCATGAGCTCGGCCCGGGGCAGCCAGTGATGGATCGAGCCAGGTGAGCCTTGGGCATGAGGGCCAGTGAGGGTTCGTCCTCCGATCCCGCTTTGGATCGGGAGGCGGAAAGGCGGGCGGTGGCCCGGCGACAAAGGCTCAGCTGACCCCGAGGCCCGTGGCCGAGGGACACCAGGCGGGCGGCGGGAGTCAGCGAGGCGGGAGCAGGGTGGATCCGGTGAGGGCCTTGAATCCAGTGAGGTTGGCCTCCGGCAAACCTGAGGCGGCATGGAGCTTGCAGGTTCCACAGGAAAGCGAGAGAGAGGCTGGGATGAGAGAGAGGCGAGGAAAGAGATGGTGCGGTGGCGTGACTGGCCGGGAGGTGGTGGCCCGTGGCTGACTCCAGCGGGGTGGTCGAGGCTCCTCCCCTCGATCAGATCGGGAGGCGATGGAAGCGGAGGCGTGGGCCTTCGAGGCCAGGGACAGGTCGGGCCAGTTCGGCCAGGCCGGGCCCTTTGAGCTTGATTGGGCCTTGTGGTGGCGCAGGCTAGGCTGGGACGCATGGAGGCGGGGGAGTGGTTGAGGTGGCTGACTGACTTAATGGCGGTGGGTGGCGTTGGCCCGAGGGACAAGCGTAAGTGGCGGAGAGTGGGCAGCCTTGAGAAAAGCGAAGAAGGAGGCCGGTGGTGGCTAAGGGGTGAGGAGGGGGTTGGTAGGAGGCCAAAAATGGGGGCGTCTATAAATAGAAAAGGAGGCTAGGGTTGGGGGTTTCTCCTTTTGGGACCCTGGATCCGATCAGGGGCTGACTCCGGACATGAGGAGGAGTTAGTGGGCTGGATTAGAGGCCTTGGGCTGAGAAGAGAGAAGAAGAAGGGCAGCAGGGACGGTTTGGAGACGAAACGTCCGACGGTCGCCGACAGCGTGCACGCTGAATAGCCAGTTGGGGCTATCAAAGCGAGCTCGAATGTGCAGAAACTTGGCCGGTGCATCTACACTATAATAAGACCGCCGCGACAAGTTGCATCCCATTCGAGAATATTTTGACCACTCTGAAGCGAGGTAAAGGGGCGCGGAGGACATTGGAGTGGGATTGCAAAAGCGGACAGCGAATGCTTCCGGATGCATTAGACAAACACATATGCAAAATGAAATACACATGACATGATATGAAATGCATGATGACGCGCAAAGAGACATAAAAGCACATGACATAGCAGGGCGGCGAATAAGCTGGCGGACACACAGGCGCGTAGTCCGAGGCGTTACAAAGCTAGCCTATGGTATGATTGTTGTTAGTCCTACGGACTAAAACCCTCCGGTTTATATAGACACGGATAGGTTAGGGTTACCGAGTTGGTTACAATGGTAGGAGATCTACATATCCATTATCGTAAGCTTGCCTTCCGCGCCAAGGAAAGTCCCATCAGGATACGGGCGAAGTCTTCAATCTTGTATCTTCATTAGTCTTGGGCGGCTATGATGATAGTTGACTATCGAACACCCCTAGTCAGGACTCCCTCACTCGAGCGAACCCCGGCGTCACCGACCATCGCTTGTGTCATCTTCATCGATCATCGCCGGGGGCTGGGTACCGGACACGCGGTAATCGTGTTGAGGCAGCACCGGCTGCGGCGGCCGTCTTCTCCGAACACCCTTCGTGGGGTGGCATCACCGTCAAACTTGAAGTCGCAGGGTGCACCGCGGCTCGAGGCCAGCGTCGCGAACGTTTACCCGGCCAGCGGGTTAGGAATCGCATTCGGCGGCGGAGACCTCAGCGAAGCCCAGAAGCCGTCTTGCAACAACCGTGCTTTGAAGCAGGCTGCCCAGGCGCCCGTAAGTTCACCTACAAAGCGGGGAAGCTGGAGCCAGTGCTGGCGGCTCCACCGACCACCACGGCGAACTCGGCGACACCTCCCGCCAGTACAGAGTCTGCGGCCCTAGGGGCAGCGCAATCACTGGCGCGCCCCCATCGACAACTGGCGCCCATCACCCACGTGAGGATCGCCTCCGCGCCATGGGGAAGCCGCTATAGAACCCACAGGATGCTGCGAGACGGACCTCGGCAGCAGGCGGGGAGAGTCGAGGCCTACTGGCGGGCCTTTCCTTCATGATGAGAACCTCTCAAGCTATACCCCTACGGGTACATGAAGCTCAAATGCCCGGACCCAATGGGATAATCACTCTCGCCCGATGATCCAGAATCTGCACTCCAGCTGAAAATAAGACAACCGCTTGGCCCTAGAGGCATTGTCCAAAGCCCTAGCGGCGGAGGAACTAGCTACGCTGCGCTCCCACGGTGGATAGGGGCGATGTGATACTCGATAAGAGGTCCAAATCCACCTCTTTTAAACCAGCGAGAGAGATAGTCAAATTTCAGGTCCATCAGCGGACCCCACAAAGGCGGCCTCCATTGGGGCACAATTAAGTCCGATGTCGAGGCGCTTTCGAAATTCCCGGAAAATTGGGACATTTTGCACGGCATCCCTCGAGACATGCCGAGGAATCCCACCTGGTTGGCGAGCACAGCCTAAATATCCTAAAAGTTCAAGCCGGTCAAACAAGCTCTTGGCGATTTTCCGAGCCCAAAAGACAGGCAATGGGAGAAGAGCTAGCCAAACTCTTAGAAGCGGATTCATCGGAGATATAAAGCATCCGGTGGCTAGCCAATCTAGTAATGGTACCAAAAAGGACAAATCCACAGCGCCTCTGCGTCGATTTTAAAGACCTTAACAAGGCCTGTCCAAGGACCCTTTCCCCTCCCTCGCATCGACCAAATCATCGATGCTACCGCGAAACACGATTCATTTAAGCTTCCTCGGCGCATACTCCGGATACCATCAAATCAAGATGGCGGAGAAAGATCGAGCCCATAGCGACATTCATTACTCCATATGGGCCATTACGTTTCAACACAATGCCCTTGGGACTCAAAGCGCGGCGCAACATATCGGCGCATGATTCAAACATGTCGGCTACGAGATAGGCAAAACAGTAGAGGCATCGTGGGCGATGTGGTCGTCAAGACCAAACACGTCGGAACTCTAGTAGAAGACTTGAGGGTGACATTCGAAACCTCGAGCATATGACATTAAGCTCAATCCGGAAAAATCGTCTTGGTACCAGCCGGAAAGCTCTTGGGCTTCATCATATCCGGTTAGAGAATTGAAGCAAACCGGCCAAAATCCGAGCTCTGTCACAATTGGATATTCCAAAAGACCTCAGCGGATACAAAAACTAACCGGATGCGTGGCGGCCTTAAAATCGCTTCATCTCCCGTTTGGGAGAAAAGGCTCGCCCTCTACCGCCTCCTCGGCGCACCGAACATTTGAATGGGCGGATGCTGCCTGGCCGGACTTCGAAGAAATAAAAGCCATCACGGCAACAAATCCGGTCTGGCGCGCCCAACTGGGCGATCCTATGTTATTATATCGCAGCAACACATAAAGTTGTTAGCGCGGTTCTCGTCGTTGAGCGAAAGCGAAGGGCACAAATTCCCTCTTCAAAAACCAGTGTACTCGTATCCATTGTTCTAACTCCATGCAAATCCGGTACCCACATTATCAAAAGATAGCGTATCACGGTGTTCATAGCATCCGGAGCTGCTCCACTACTTTCAAGAGTGTTCAATAACGGTGGCCTCGAAGTACCTCTCAGCGATATTATAAACAATCGCGGCCTAGCAGGCAGGATTGCAAAATGGGCTATCGAGCTCTTACCATTTGACATAACCTACAAACTACGGAGCTATAAAGTCACGGAGTTACGGCTGACTTCATGCCAAATGGACGAAGCGAACTCCCTAAAAATGCAGGCGTACTCCAACTGGATCATGCATTTGACGGATCCAAAATGTTGGCTGGCTTGAGGGCTGGCGTCGTCTGACATCCCCAGCAGGAGACACAATCAATCGTACTTCAAATAATGTACAGGGGACTCCAACAACGCAGGCGAATCTGAGACCCTTCTACATGGCCTCCGGATGGCAATCTCCATGGGCATTCAACGCCTAAAGGTGTTGAGGATTCAAACCTCACAATATCCCAAGTAAATGGAGACTTGACGCCAAAGATCCAAAATGGCAGCTTACATAGCGCCGTCCTAAAAATGTCAGCTCGGTTGAAGGACTAGAATTCCATCATGTAGCAGGATAATAACCAAGCGGCGAAGTGTTAGCGCATGGTGCGAAATGAGCGCCGTCCCTCTAACATCTTCCTGGCTCTGTTGGAAAAGCGGTGCCTAGGAGGCGTGAAACGCCTAGGTGCTAGCAATAGCCAAGCGCCTCGCCTAGGGCATAAATGGAGGTCTAGGCAAGGCAAGCAAGGATTGCCTCATAAGCAGAAATGATGCCACATCTGCACTAGTATGCCAAACAGGTTATATTCAATGGTAGTGAGCGGTAATTAACTTATTTATATGCCTAAACTAATATCAACACCCATATAATAATCCCAAATACACTACGAGCAAAAACTATATTACCGCCTAGGCCACGCCTAAAGTAGCAAACACCGCCTAGGCACTAAGCGAAAACCGCCCTCGCTTCATACCGCTTTTTCCAACCTTGCTTCACAGAGCGGCTCTTTAAGCCATCCATATTATGGGAAGAGGAGTCGGAAATAACAATCCGAGCCAGTGCATCACCTAACTCGAGACCATTACGACACAATCGGCGGCTCGATAGCGAAATAACACCTTCAGCTCACGAAATAATGGCAGTCATTGCCCGTGGATAGAACCATTCCTAGCCTACTTAATGCGGCGGGAACTTCCGAAGACCAAAATGAGGCCCATTGCATAGTTCGGCGATCTAAAGCCTACAAGGTCCATGAGGGAGAGCTTTATAAGAAAAGCACAACGAAGTCCTTCAAGGTGTATCTCCGAAGAGGTAGGCGAAATCTCTGGCTGAAATTCACGCCGGACTCGTGAGCACCCTGTTGCAGCCCGAGCCCTTGTAGGCAAGGCCTTCCATACAGGATTTTATTGGCCGACAGCCGGGCGGATGCTCGAGATTTAGTCCAACGATCGTCGGTTGCCGACTCTTTGCTAATCGAGCCATATGCCACCCCGCCCTCAAAACCTTACCCATTACACGGCGTTTGCGATGCAGGGGCTTGACATGGTCGGACCCCTTAAAGGGAACCCACAAGCACAAATACTTGTTGGTCATGGTGGACAAATTCACCAATGGATTGAGGCCAAGCCGGTTAAAGCGGCGAAATCCGGACGGTGATTGACTTCATATCGGGGTAGTACACCATTTGGTGTCCCCATAGCATCATCATGACAACGGCACAAACTTCACGGCGGCGAGGTTAAACTCTGGTGCAAAACATGGGCATTAAGCTCGATTCGCCTCGATCTATCACCCCCAAACTAACGGTCGAGTTGAGCGAGCAAATGGTCTAATCATGGCGGCATCAAAGCCAGACTAGTGCGGTCCCTCAAGGAATCTAACACGCCTTTGGTAGAGGAGCTCGACTCCGTACTCACGGGGCTGCGGACCACGCCAAACGAACTACGGATTCACACCATTTTTCATGGTATCTGGCCTGAGAGATCACCTTACGAGATATAATTCATGACTCACCTCGTGTGCGCATATACGAAGAAAGAAAAGCCGAGCTAGATCGGCGGGACAGTCTGGGCGCCTTAGAGGAGGAGCGGGGCGTGGCAAAGGCTCGTTCCGCATTTTATCAATGACATGCTCGAAGATATCAAAGCGAGAAAATGCAGGCCAAAACTTACAATGTTGGCGAACTTGTTCTCGCCTGCGGACAAGAAAAAGCGACAAACTCAAGCCCAAGTGGGAAGGTCCCTTCATCATCGACCAAGTCTGACCGGCGGGCGTGCCGTCTCACGTAACGCATCGGACAACCGACTCGAGCGAACCCATGGAGCGCAGCCGTCTCCGAAGATTCTCGCCCTAACGCCGGACTCGGGTTCGTCTCACTCCCGTCCACTCCTTGTTTTTTACTGTCTCTCCTCCTCCTCCTTCTTCCCACCTTTTTTACCTTTTATGGGCTGATTTGCGCTTTGTTACTTTACACTTGATGTGCCCCAGCACTCATTATACAGGGGCTTCTTTAGCGAAGCTTATTCATCGAGCTTCATGCCCAATACATGTGTCATACTTCGCATGTACCTTTTATTCACCATTATATGCATCGATATGACTTAAGTTTTGGCTAAGCTGGGTTGCACGGCTCCTGTGCTTACCCCTCGTTCTGATTGTTCGGCTAGGAGGTAAAGGGAGCACCTCTGCGATTATTCTTGCCGGATCAGCGGATGTGTACCTCGGTGGGTGAAGCCAAAGCTAAGCGTTCTTAAGAGAATATTGATCGGTGACTTGAAAGATGATTTATTACTTACTTATTTATCTGCCCCGGATGCTTTTACGCTATTTTCGCGATCCGACATTGCACTTTAGGGCATGCCTCCCGAGAAAGGAACCCTTAGCGGAACTATTCTCCTGGAAGATGTTTCTTACTAACCATGTAATATAACATAACTAGTTGGGCACTTATGCGATAAAGCAATTATGACCCCGCCTTGTCTCCATGCATGCCCGGTTCTTTCATAACCGTAAGGGTATTCGGACACAATCCGGACTGTTGGGTCCCGAGGTTGAAGCGAAGCGGTCCGCAAAGACAAGCGATCTACAATCCGGCTAGAAGGCATTTTACATGTCATTTCAAATTACATCGTCAAACCGTGATTGTACTCCTCTTCAATCCCATCTAACAGGCTGTCTAATTTCTGATCCTGTTGGGAATATTCATGACCAGTTCTACTTGGCCGTACATCAACTCACAGGATCTCCTTCCCATTAGGCCCCTTGAGTCCGACCTCGGCCATGTGGTTTGGGTCGAACTTGAATAGCGATGTGTTCACCATGGCCCGAGCCTCCTGGTGCCACTGACGGCGAGCCGATATCTTCCACAAGCAGGCGTCGCCGTGCTCCTGAAGCTTCTCGGCAAGCTCACCAAGGCCCTCGGGTAGGGAGGCGGCTGGCCATAAAGCATGAGCAGCGGCACTCATCGCTGCCGAACACGTTCGAGCAATTGCACTAGCTTCGGGAAGTTGGTCACCCGTTGACTCAGGCATTTCCTCCGTGAGGCGACACTGTGAGCACACCTAAAGACATATTTACGTCAATCGTCTTCCTCGCCAAATTCTTCTTTTCAAAATTTGTTCAAGCACTTACTATAAATGCCTGCGAAGCCGCTAATTCTCCTTCACGGAGCGGACAGGCTGGCCGAACACCTTTCAGCTCTTCTCCTTCTGGGTGTGGGCATCTTGGAGCTTGTTTCTCTCTGCTGCACCTTCATAAGCACCCTCTCGCTTGACCTTTAGGCGGCGCAGTGGCTGTTGCTTGTCGGATCTAGTCTGGCGCCCTCTGCAATATTATTGTCAGATTCACGCCACACTTTGCTAACTAATTACCTTTTAACAGTACGTCTTACCAGCGGGGGTCTCTGTGGCTCCCCCTGTGGCGGCCAGTGTGGCTTCAAGTTGGGCCTTGCACTCTTGGAGCTCACAGGGACAACTGGGTATTCTTCTCCATAAGACCACTGCATAATAATTGATCCTTAAATCAGTTATTTCAACTATTTTAAGTCTCGAGACTCTTGGCATATATAACTATTAAAATTACTTACCGTATGTCTTTCACATCTGCTCCGTGGCTCGAGTTAACCCATCTTGGCGGCGCGGAGGTGCGCGTTCCGCTTTAAAGGCATTTAATGCCTCGGGGAGAAACACGCGTCACGAAGAACTGTCCGGCGGCTTTGTGATTCATGGCGCTCTCCACCTCGGACCGGGTGGCGGACAGCTGTCGGCATCCTCCGTCGGAGGCGTCCGGTTCGCTTTGTATTCACCTCCCCTCCGGACCATGCGTTGGAGCATGGCGGCGGAGGCTTGATTAGCAACCTCTCCGGACCTTTGTCCGTGAGTGCTCTTCTGGAAAAGTTATGAGCATTAATATACCTTACAGGGATCCTTCCCTTAAAAATAGCGGTGCTCCGTCTTTTCTTGGCGGCGTTTACGTTAGCATCGTGCTCCTCTTCCTCCTGCTGGGCTGGGTGACCCTTGTTGTCCGACGCCGCGAATCGACTTCCACCTTAAAGGCACCTCCTGCGATGCACCATCGATGCAGGATGGTTAGAATTGAGCCGCGGATCAAATGATGGTGTCAAGACCTTGGTCATAGTCACAGGAAGCGGGAACAAACCGGGGTAGTCGGCCGTAATGGCGACTAGGGCATTGTCTATGCTACGTTGGTGGAACACCCGTCAATCAGCTCCACCTTTATGTCGGATCCTCTTGGAGGTCGGATCAAGGGATCGTTCCGGATCCTCGGGCTGTGGAGCTAGGCCGTATGCCCTCCACGTCCGGCGCAGCTCTGCGCGAAATCATAAGTAAGATACTTGACTTTAAAAAGGTATGGATCGGGTAGATGAGCTTCCGCTTACCCAGCTCGAGGGTTATGCATAGAAAATCCATTCAATGGATTCTTGCGGAGAAGTCCTCCTCCTCTCCTTGTACAAGCGGACAGGATCTTTGCGGATCGGCTGCCGAGCCTAACCCTTTGCGGCCATGGCGGGTGGCGTCATCTTCCCGTTGAAATCCCACATAGGGTGGCCCCTATATTGGAGTGGCTGCACCCTCGCATAATGCTGCGTGGCCATGACTCCAATCATGGTCAATCCGGAATGGGCGATAACCTAATCCGGCCCATCGGATAATGGGCGCTCTGTCATCTTCCGTTGAGGGCTCATGAGCGCCAACTCAGCGTTTCTTCAAGGGAGCATTGTTGAACTCCGGGAGGCCGATCCGGACTGGATCCGGCGGATCGGCGTCCTCCATGTAGAACCATTACGAAGGCCAGTCTTGGACGCCTTCTTGAGGTGCGGATAGATATCCGGTCGGCGATCGCCATATTTGGCTCCGCCCACTTGGTATATCGACCCCTCATGAGAGCGAGTGCGAGACAAAACAATCTCTTCCACGAGGCGAAATGGGGCTCGATGCCCAGAACAGCTTCATAAAAAGCTACGAGGCCCGCGATGTGCAAAATGGGCGGGCGTGAGGTGGTGAAGTTGGAGTCCGTAGAACTCTAGGCCCCGGAGAAAGCGGATGTATGGGAATCCGAGTCCCCTTATTAGATGGGGACAAAGCATACCCGCTCCCTTTGGAAGGGTTGGGGATGCTCTCCGCCTGCTTCCCACCCTTGTAGGTGGCGAGTCCGGCTCGAACCGGAACCATGAAAGCTGGGGAAGATATCCCTCGGTTTGAAGTGCCACTAGCTCATTGTGTTGGTGAGCATCTCCCCAATCTCCTGGCTTAGGGCTGGGAGGCCGAGAGGAGGAGCGTCGGCTATCCATGATGGAATGGATTTTTTTGTCGAGGCGCTTGATGAGAACTTGCGGATGGAGGATGGTGTGAGCTGGATCTAGATCCTCGCCTCTCTTGTAAAATGTAAAAATATCAGCCTTTACGCATTAAATGCGACCGTGGAAGAAAGGCCATTATTAGGCGTAGAAGCCAAGGGCGCAACATTTATAAAGAAGCGGACACTATTCGGCGGGAACATGAAGAATGAAGGAGAACCCGCCTTGCAATGCCGAAGACAACATGCGCGCGGACTCGTAAATCCTTTGAAGCCTGGTTCGAGAGCTCTTGAGGAGTTCGGACTAGGGGTGTCCGGATAGCGAACTATCATCATCGGCGGACTCCAAGACTATGAAGATACAAGATTGAAGACTTCGTCCCGTGTCCGGATGGGACTTTCCTTGGCGTGGAAGGAAAGCTTGGCTATACGGATATGTAGATCTCCTACCATTGTAACCGGCTCTGTGTAACCCTAACCCTATTCGGTGTCTATATAAACCGGAGGGTTTTGGTCCGTAAGACGAACAACAATCATACCATAGGCTAGCTTCTAGGGTTTAGCCGCTTTGATCTCGTGGTAGATCTACTCTTGTAACACACATCATCAATATTAATCTAGCAGGACGTAGGGTTTTACCTCCATCAAGAGGGCCCGAACCTGGGTAAAAACATCGTGCCCCTTGTCTCCTGTTATCATCCGCCTAGACGCACAGTTCGGGACCCCCTACCCGAGATCCGCCGGTTTTGACACCGACGGCGCCTTTGTGGAGACAATAAAGGGGTGGCAATCGGGGTGGTTCTACATCACCGAGCCACGCGACCCTGAATGGGTGGCGGCCCAATTCAGATCGGCTTCCCCACAGCTCGTCATGGAAAGAGGCGGGCCTAACGTGGGGAATTCGGACGAGCTATCCGGACTCAAACATGCGTCCGAAACACAGTGGACAAGAATCTCGGGCTTGTCGGCGTAATCCAGGTGATGCTCATCCGCGGATTCTCCCATGCCAACAACGGGCCTTTAATTTGTGGGAGTTCGATCCGGCCTGACACGAACCTTGAGCGGCTCTTGACACTACGTGCGAAGATGCAGGAAGAGTCTTTTTCAAAGCGGCTGAAGCCCGACATCCGCTAACAAAGATCGCGAGATACTGCTTCATGGCGTCAAGCGGCGAGTAGTTATTCTACCCTTTACGGGACTCTTTTTCATAGATTGACTCTATGTGGGATCTAAAACTCCCTAATCTTTGACATGGCTGGCTGAAGGCGTCCGGACAGATTAACTGTCCGGCTCCTTTACTGAACCAGCGGACGCCCGATTGTGAGGCTGCTGGCTCCGGTACCCATGTGGTGCGGAGAAGAATCTCAAGAAGGAGGCCACGGGAACTCGAAGGAGCTCCGGCGCGAGTCTTGTCGGTTCGAAGCGAATCTTCTCCACGAGGGCGAGGAGGAAAAAGCTTCTCCCAGTGAAGGAGAGAGAAAAGGAAGGCCGCCCCAACTAGGGAGGCGGAGGGTCAGAAGGAAGAACCCTTCCTCCGGACTTCTCCACCAGCGTCGGCAGCAACGAGGAGGATTGGCCAACAAGGGCCAAGCCCTGGCGAGATCGTAAGTGTCCGGATACCCATGGCTTTTTATCATTGCATAGTGTTCTCTAATGCCGAACAATCATGCAGCCCGCCCAAGGCGAGTTCGCCACTTCATCGGCGGGTCCACAGGTTCGTCGGAAATGGAGAGTACTTCACTTCCGACCGCCTCCTCACCTCACGCTGCTGACGGCCGGCGGTGGGGGCCCCAAGGGGCTTGGTCAAGAGGAGGTGGCGCGGGAGGCGCCACAAGGCAACCTCCCGGACTCAGCGCGTGGGGCAAGACCCCGAGGGGCTCTAAGCCCGACCCTTGTCCGGACTCCATGCGAAACTTTCAGCGGTTCGGAGTCCGGCAAGCGGTCCCTTCATAAGAAGGGTAAGATGCGGTGTCCTCCGTCCAACGGAGGCACGGATAGCTTCTTGGGCGCTAACAGCGCCTCCATCAGGAGGAACACCGCACTTGTTATGAGTGCGGTGATCCGGACAGATTCAGTCCGCCAAGGCGGGCTGACGGCTTTATGCCAGCCTTCTAACGAGGCTTTGAGGTAAGTTTAGAATATGTAAAAATATTACCGCATAGACACTAGCCCCGATGCTTAGTTCGGTGTTAGGAAAGAAAAGCCGGACTAAGGATCTAAAAAGATATCTGTGGAGTCTAACATAAGTATGTCAATATGGGAATGCAGGCTGCGCTGCTTGACCTCTGCCGCCTTGCTGCTGGAGGTCAATGCATTGAAGCGAGCCTCGGCGGTCCGAGAACGAGCTCGGCCAAGCCAAGCAGCTCGAGGACAAGGAAGGTAAGTAGTACCTTATTAAAGAAATACCTTATAGAAAGGTTTGGTTGCAAAAATAACAGGAATAACATGGAGTGCTGCGGGGCCCACGAACAAGGTGGCGACCACGAAGGAAGCGGTGTCCATGGCGGAAACAAAGCGGCTGCGGAGCACCAGCGAGAGAAGGGGAGGTGCAGCTGGCCAAGGTGCGGCAAGAGCTCCAAGCTCTCGTGGAAAAACACGAGTTTGGGCGTGACTCGAACTCGAGTGTCGAACTCGCCTTGGCTCTTGAGAGTGCCAAAGCTGCTAAGGCCGAGGCCCAAAAGCCCTCAAGAAATTGAGTCGTTAAAGAAGATAGCGGCGGGTAAGGCATTCTTTATGCAAAGCAAGCATGTGAAAGTGAATTACCTATTACTTACCGGATTCGGAGCTCTCCGGGAGCATTCACATATTTGCCCGTGGTGTGTGCGATGCTACGCATTCTACCGCGCCAAGGAGGGCTCGACGGAAAAGGTGTTCTGGTCTCGGTATCTTTGAGGCGGACATCCGTGCCCTGACGACCAGCTGAAGCAGCTGGTCGAGCTCCACAAGGTCGCCGAACAGGCCATGAAGGGCCTTATAGCGCGGCTGTGGCCATTGGAAGCCATGCACAGGAGCTACTTGACTTAGTGCAGCGGCGGTGGGCCTTTGTCCACGGATTGAAGTCATCAAGCGCTCCGTCTGCATTGAAGGTGTCCGTCGGGCCCTTGCCCGTGCTAAAGTGCATTGGGGGCAAGCTGGATGCGGAGAAGCTTGTGACCAGACGGGCCACCGAAGGGCAAGGAGCATCGCCCCGAAATGTACTATGAGGGCCTCTGAAGGGTGCCCTTGAATAGCGGATGAGTGCTCCAAAGATGTAATTTTGAATAGACTCGCATTTGTTATCATGTACGCTGAAAACTTGTTCATATGCGCTAAGCAACGCTTGTTAATTTAAAATATTACCTTTTGTGCGGCCGTTTATCAAATTTGAGAGATGGCAAGTCGTTGGCTTCAGCCCCCATGCCACGAGTGCTCGGGTGTTCGGGATAAACTTGAGCACTCTTGTTCCCATTCTTGGGTCCATCTAGGGAGGCGCTCAACACAACGAACAAGGCAACGGACTTATAATGCTTGAACACTCTCACTTATCCATAGAATTCTATAATTTTACATTTCGGTGAAGCCCCTAGTATTCGGAAGACCGAGTTAGAGGGCTATCACGCCTTGGCGGACAATTCGGTTCCTCGCTCTAAGCGGCATAAGTCTTTAGGGACCGAAAAACCTCTCGAACAGCGACCGGCTCTCGCCCTATCATGACGGTCAGTTTAGCTTTCTCCAGCGAGGTGCTCGACCCAGCTCAAGCTGGGGCACAATCGCAGATGGTTCTCCAGTGCTACCTTAGCGATATAGCGGAACGTAAGGTACCAAAACACGGGAGCAGGCAAACCAACTATTGACCCAAGACATGATTGAACCGATTCATATAATGCTATAAGTTCGGGGTGCCGCACTTGTGAAAGTGTTCGGACTTATCACACCATAATTTTGGGATACTTAAGCCCCTGGTGTATTGGCCGTACCAAAGTGTATGGTTGCAACATGTCATGAAATGAACATATGTATAGATAAAGGAAGTAGTGCAATAATAAGCAAAAGCTATGTATTGTTTATTCAAAAAGGTACTGCAATGAAAGCAGAACGATACAAATAGTGCGATAAGCAAGGGATGGGACTATCTAACATGTCCCCCTCCAGGGGTAAGCTGCGGGATGGTATGTAAAACAGGTATAATGCTCGTAATAGAGACCACACAACACTCGGCGTGGCTTTCGCTTCCACTGGCTGTTGCATCGTGAGTTCGGCGATTCTAGTGCGGACAGGACTTCGAAGGCGGAGTCTGAAAGTAAGAAAAAGGAAGAAAAAGGAAAAAGAAAAGAATGACACAATCGGGGCCCACAGTGCGGTCGAGCCGCATTCTTGGCGTGTCGTGGTCTTACCCCTCCCCATATGCCCATGGTATCTCCGGGCGTAATTATGCGCGTAATACTAACCGCAATTTCGCGAGGGCTGGGGTTGGGGCGGATTACTCTGGCGTGCTTGAATCATGCCAGCGGTCTTGTTGTAGGTTACTCGGGCGGCGGCTTGCGTCCGGGCGCTTAGTGGCGGACTCGAGAATTGCTGTGAGAGGCTGCTTTGTACCTCCGCCCGTGAGGGCCGTGTGCTCCTCCGTTCGGAGAAGGCGTTCGGTGTTTCCATTGACCGTGATTACTCCTCGAGGGCTGGCATCTTGAGCTTGAGGTATGCGTAGTGCGGCACCGCATTGAACTTTACCGTCACGGTTCGTCCGGCGATGCATGATAGCCGCTGCGGAATGGGACGATGTCAAAGATTAACTCTTCGCTTTGGAAGTTATCCGAGGATCCGAAGACCACTTCGAGTGTAACTAAGCCCGTACAACTGGCCTCTACACCCGGTATGACGCCTTTAAAGGTCGTCTTTGTAGGTTTAATCCTTGAGGGGTCTATGCCCATTTTGCGCACTGTATCCTGATAAAGCAGGTTCAGGCTGCTGCCGCCGTCCATCAGGACTCTGGTTAGGTGAAATCCGTCAATAATTGGGTCAAGAACCAATGCGGCAAAACCGCCGTGACGAATGCTAGTGGGGTGGTCCCTTCGATCGAAGGTGATCGGGCAGGAAGACCATGGGTTGAACTTTGGGGCGACTGGCTCCATCGCATATACGTCCCTTAGTGCACGCTTCCGCTCCCTTTTGGGTATGTGGGTTGCGTATATCATGTTCACCGTCCGCACTTGTGTGGGAAAACCCTTCTGCCCTCTATTGTTCGGCGGCCGGGGCTCTTCCTCGTCATCGCTATGCAGCCCCTTGTCATTGAGTCCGGCACTTAACTTGCACCTTGCTTGAACACCCAACAATCCCTGTTGGTGTGATTGGCTGGTTTTCGGGGTGCCATGTATCGGCTGGCGATCGAGTATTGGTCCAAGTTGGGCGGGCCTGGGTATTTCTTTTGAATGGCTTCTTCCGCGACCGGGTTTAGAGCCTCTGAATCCGGCATTGACGGCCGTATCTTGATATTATCGCCGTTAATCGGTGCTTGTTCTTGTTGCGTCGACCTGCCATTGCTGTCCTTGGTATCCGAACTATCGGGATGTTTGGCCAAGTTGTTGCTTGAGCTAGCCAGCTGTCCTCTCCCGCTGGCGCGGTCATGAGTGTTGTGAGGGCTGCCATGGATTTTGGCTTTTCTGTCCTAGGTGCCGGGCAAGCCACTCGTCGCGGATGTTATGTTTGAAGGCTGCAAGGGCCTCTGCATCCGGACAGTCAACGATTTGATTTTTCTTTGTTAGGAACCGTGTCCAGAATTGTCTGGCCGATTCTTCTGGCTGCTGAATTATGTGGCTAAGGTCATCGGCGTCTGGTGGTCGCACATATGTGCCTTGGAAGTTATCAAGGAATGCGGCTTCCAGGTCCTCCCAACAACCAATTGATTCTGCTGGCAAGCTGTTGAGCCAATGCCGAGCTGGTCCTTTAAGCTTGAGTGGGAGGTATTTGATGGCATGTAGATCATCACCGCGGGCCATGTGGATATGGAGGAGATAGTCCTCGATCCAGACCACAGGATCTGTGGTACCATCGTATGATTCGATGTTTACGGGTTTGAAGCCCTCGGGGATTTGATGATCCATTACTTCATCTGTGAAGCATAGTGGGTGTGCGGCGCCTCTGTATTGGGCTATATCACGACGTAGCTCATATGAGCTTTGTCTACTGTGTTCGGCCGGCCAGGTTTGCTGTATCCGGCGCGACGGTAATCATCCCGCGTCGTTGGGCGCCCACGCGATCCGTAGATCGATCTTGTATGTTTGCCTTATCCTCCAATATATCTCGCAAGTCGTAGCGTTTTCCGTGCCTTGGTACTTTTGGCGGCGTCGGGGTGTGGCTTGAGCGGAGGGCGAGAGGCTTCTCTGTCGCTGACCACAGGGTGGCGATCTGCCATGTCGTCGCTGGTGACTTGGGTGCTTCCTCCTCGATCGAGGCAACGTCCTGCGTTTGGGGTAGCTTTTGGAGGGCATTCGAGTTCATACTCTTCGGCTGCAAGGTCTTCCTTCCATCTGTCCTAGCAGGTCTTGGTCAGCTCTAAGTTGTTGCTTTTTTCTTGAGGCTGCTTGCCGTGGCTATAAGCCTGCGTTTGAAACGCTCCTGTTCGGGGATCCTCAGGCACGACAAATTAAATGCGTCGTCGAGGCTTGCCTCATCTTGGAGGGGCGCATAATTATCGTCCTCGACCTCTCTTTACTGCCGCCTTGTTGTGTGCGGACTTGCTTCTCCCTCCTCCTGCGCTGAGTCTGCTGGAGGGTTGTCTTCGATCTTGTCCGGGGTGTTATTATCTCCCGTGCGGAATCACCGTTTTCTTTGTGGCGGGATTTAAAGCGGCGCCCGTGGCGTCGGTGCTTGGTTTGCTTTTTGGAGGGTCATCCTCCGTTGTTCCATCGCCGTTCCCATCTTTTGGGATATCCACCATGTATATGTCGTATGGCGAGGTGGCCTTCGATGCCTCATGGCGCTGGGTCTTGGTCGCCTCCGGCATAGTCGTCCATACCGTCGATGTCTTGGTCGAAGTCGAGCATGTCGGTTAAATCATCGGCAGTGGCTACAAAGTGGGTGGTGGGTGGGTGTTGAATTTCTTCGTCGTCGTATCCCAACCTTCCTGTCCGTAGTCCGCAGCAGGCTCTCCGGATAAAGAGAGACTTTAGTGAATTCAGGATGTCGCCAAAGGGCGAGTGTTGAAAGATGTCATGGCGAGTGAACTCCATGACCGGCGCCAATCGGATTCGATTGGCGGTATGCGAGGTTCGGAGTCCGGAGAGGAGTCCGACACCCTGGTCGAGGTCTTCGCAAAGGACAGGGATGGAGTTCGGCTCAATCGCCGTAGAGATTGTAGCCCCCGAGGCGGTGTCCAACCACTCGTCCTCGATCGGGGAATCCGGCTCCGGATTAAGGGTCGGGCCGGATCTTGAGTGCGGCCTCGAGGCACTTGTTCGGCTGCGAGCTAGATCATGCCCATCGAGGCGGTCGCGGCACGCTGGCGGGGCTCGAATCGTCGAAGATCAAGTCTCCGCGGATATCGGCCGTATAGTTCAAACTTCAAATCTGACCTGATGGCGGGGCGTAGCTTCGATCTGCTCGGATAGCCAAGCGAATTGGCCCGCAGATGCAAAACCGCCGAATCTGAAGATCTGTCCGGGAGAAAAGTCTCACCTGGACAGCGTCGTTGTTGATGATCGAAGGAGCCATCGGGCCTATCGGTGACGACGGAGGAACTCTCAATGAAAGCACCAATGTCGGTGTCAAAATCGGCGGATCTCGGTAGGGGGTCCCGAACTGTGCGTCTAGGCGGATGGTAACAGGAGACAAGGGACACGATGTTTTTACCCAGGTTCGGGCCCTCTCGATGGAGGTAATACCCTACTCCTGCTTGATTAATATTGATGATATGGGTAGTACAAGAGTAGATCTACCACGAGATCAAGGAGGCTAAACTCTAGAAGCTTGTCACGCCCAATATGCGACCCTATCCAAAAGGAACTCGAAGGTCCCACCAAGGATAGACCCGCATATTGAAACGCTTTTGCAAGGTGGATATCATTACATCAACATTACATAATAGATGGGGATACATACATAAGGCACAAATGCCACAAGAATACATCAACATCATATACAAGATCAACATCCGACTACGGATGAAACATAAACAGAAACTCAAACGACATCCACCACTGCTAGCCAGGCTGCCGACACGGAACCTATCCCTGATCGAAGAAGCGAAGAAGAACTCCAATACAAGCAAACATCGCTCTCGCGTCATGATCATCGCTGAAACCTGCACTGCAATGGTGTGTAGTAATCTGTGAGCCACGAGGACTCAGCAATCCCATTACCATGGGTATCAAGACTAGCAAAGCTTAAAGGAAAGGAAGGGGTAAAGTGGTGAGGTTACAGCGGCTAAGCATATATGGTGGCTAACATACATAAATGAGAGCGAGAAGAGAAACAAAGGAAGTCGTCAACTAGTAATGATCAAGAAGTGATCCTGAACTCCTACTTCGTCAAACATAACCCAAGAAACCGTGTTCTCCTCTCGATCAGCCCGAAAAGAGACACTCACGCAGTTACGCACACGGTTGGTGTATTTTAGGAGAGTTTGCTTCAAGTTTACTACAACCGGATATTAACAAATTCCCATCTGCCACATAACCGCAGGCACGGCTCACGAAAGTTTATACCTGCGGGTGTCCCAACAGCCCATGATAAGCTCTCGCGATCAACGAAGGATATTCCTTCTCCCGGGAAGACCGATCAGTCTCGAATCCGGCTACAAGACATTTCGACAGCAATAAAACAAGACCAGCAATGCCGCCCGATCGCCGACAATCCCGATAGGAGCTGCACATATCTCGTTCTCGAGGCAACACCGGATGAGACATCCTACGAGTAAAACCAAACCTCGAGTTTCCACGAGGGGCCCCTTGATCTACTCGGTTCGAGGCCAGCACTTAGAGAAGCACTGGCCCTGGGGCTAAAATAAAGATGACCCTTGGGGTCCGAAACCCAAGGGAAAAAGGGGTAGGTGAGGCAAATGGTAAAACCAATGTTGGGCCTTCTTTGGAGGAGTCTTATTCAAAGCGAACTGTCAAGGGGTCCCATAAATCACCCGACCGCGTTAGGGACGCAAAATCCGGGAACATAATACCGATATGACGGAAACTAGGGCGGCAAGAGTGGAACAAAACACCAGGCATAAGGCCGAGCCTTCCACCCTTTACCAAGTATATAGATGCATTAATTAAATAAGATATATTGTGATATCCCAACAAGTAAACATGTTCCAACAAGGAACAACATCTCCATGTTCAACAAGGAACAAACTTCATCTTCACCTGCAACTAATAACGCTATAAGAGGGCTGAGCAAAGCGGTAACATAGCCAAACAATGGTTTGCTAGGAAGGGTGACAAAGGTTAGAGGCTGACATGGCAATTTGGGATGGCTTAAGCGACAAGTGATAGGTATCGCAGCATAGCGAAAAGAACGAAGCAACTAGCATAGCAATGATAGTAGTGAGATCCAGGTAGCGGTCATCTTGCCTGAAATCCATAAGGAAGAAGAACGAGTCCATGAAGAAGATGAGCGGATGAAGCCGAACCAAGCGTGAGACGAACGAATCCTCACGATCATAGCGAAATAGGAACTAACAAGAAGAAGCACACAACATAGTAAACACGCCACACATGAACAAGGCATGATGCACAACCAAGCATGATGCATGACAAAACTAGATGAGGCTACTCATGGCAAGAGATGATGCAAACAAGAGCAACACATCAAAGCAAGTTTAAATGAGGCCGGGAACAACATATAACAATTCCGGTAAGTCCTCATATGTAAATTTCGAAATTGGTCCAGATCTGAATAAACCTTATGTTCAAGTTGTTAAACAGCAAGTTAAGATGCACCACGATGATCTACATGAAATTCTAGTCAAGTTACATATAAATTTCATTAGATTGAAGACTCTGACCTAGAAGATATGAGCAAAACAAGTTAAACATGGCATTGATGCAAAATGCATACAAACATCAAGCAAACACCTCAAAACAAGGATGCAACATGATAACATGAAGCTACATGCAAAATCGAGCAAGTTTCGTATAGAGCACACTCAAAACGGAGCAACGGTTCAACACATACACATGAAACAAGTTATAGCAACAATCTGTCCAAAACAACAACTAGGCATATTGCAAGCATCAAAACAACATGCTACAGCATCTCAACATAATAACAAAAGGCATGGGCATGATGTACAGGTAAAGCATTACAAAACATGAACACTGAGCTATCTCTAGAAATCACTATAACATGTTCAAAAACACATGGCAAGATTGCAAATAATAACAGTTTCAGACTTTAGCAGAAATAACATCAGGTTTCAATGTTTAGAGCTATCAAACAACATGTTACAGGAACTTATCATGGCAAACAAAGGCATGGCATTAATCTACTCAAAGCATATAACAAAAGTCCCTTACTGACCATGAGCCAAAAAGGATCGGAAAATATGATAGCACCCATGTAAACATGGCAAGTTATATTACAGATTTAAACATGGCAGGAACAACAACAAGTAGGCATATTGGTGAGCTTGAACCACTCACCACAGAGCAATACATGGCATGGCAAGGCAACCAACAGTAATAAGACATGTCATAGAAGCTATACATGGCAAGAACAACATCATAGCATACACGGATCAACTACAACAACCTTGGAAAAATTGAATAACATGTAAACAATCTGCCAGGAAACATTTTATAGCAAAAGTAGAGCTCGATTGACTCAAGCTATGGCACTCCATAATTGCAAACAAGGGAATGGATGGATAGAGAAAGACATTTATAACAAAACATCCTTACTGAAGTATCTCAAAATAAGCATGGATCTCTCGGTAGCATCAAGTTAACATGGCATAAAAATATCAGCAGAACAGGGCTGAAATCAGCAACATCAAGATGCCTAGTTTGCATGCTTGTTCTAGTCACCACATAGATCACAAAAATACATGGCATACACCCCTGGAAAGATGGCATGGCATATTACAAAACACATGTAGGACTCAAGTTCATAGGATGCACACATCAATCATGGCAAAAATGACAAAGATCATGTTACATTAGAAAGCGAAACTAACATCACATAGCACTCTTCTAACAGCATTTCGGGCATCAAGATGAGCTCAAATGAAAATGATGCAATGAGATGAAATGATCTACTCATCGAGGCGAACAATTTGACATATTACACGCGCAAAACGGAGCTACGGATGCAGAGTTATGATGGCATGAACATGGCATGAAAATGTGCAAAATTCGGGGACTTGGTCGTTTTGAAAAAATACAGATGGGCGTCGTATAGCTAACGTTAATCGAGCGGGCGATAGCGGGCGCTCACCATGGGCTCCGCCCAGACGGCAGGGCGGTGGATCGGGCCGGCTGAGCCATTTGGGCAGCTGGGCCTGTGCTGTTAAATCCCCTCCCGATCCCTTTGGATCGGGAGGCAGAGGCGGCGGGCAGTGGCGGCGACAAAGGCGTCGGGCGGCACAGGGAGGCCGGCGGCGAGGGGACACCGGGCGGAGGCGGGGTCGACGAGGCCGGGAACGGGGTGGATCCGGTGAGGGGACGCCAGATCCGGCGGGGTTTGGCCCTCCGGCGACGAGCACGGGGGCGGCGGCGCCATGGAGCTTGCAGGGTTCCCTGGGAAGAAGCAGAGAGAGAGAGCTCGGGATGAGAGAGAGGGCGAGGGAAAAGAGAGATGGCGCGGGGCGGCGTGACCTGCGGCGGAGGTGGTCGCCGGCGGCGACTCCGGCGAGCCGGCGGGGTCGGGGTCGAGGGGCTCCTCCCCTCGATCCAGATCGGGAGCGATGGAGCGGAGGCGCGGAGCGCTCGAGCCCGGGACGCAGTCGGGCCCGGTTCGGCCAGGAGGCGGGCCTCGCTGGCTTCGGTGGGCTGCGCGGCGGAGGCGCTGGCTGGGACGCATGGAAGGCGGGAGTGGGCGCGGGCGGCGCTTGGCTGACTTGGCGGGCGGCGTTGGCGCGGCGGGGGACAGCGCCAAGTGGCGGAGGAGTGGGCCGGCGCGGAAAACGAAGAGGAGGCGGCGGCTGACTGCGGGAATTGAGGAGGGGGTTGGTAGGAGGCCAAAAATGGCAGGGGAGGCGTCTATAAATAGAAAAGGAGGCTAGGGTTAGGGGTTTTGCTCCCTTTTCGGACCCTTGGATCACGATCGGACGGCTCCGGACATGAGGAGGAGTTAGTGGGCTGGATTAGAGAGGCCTTGGGCTGAGAAGAGAGAAGAGAAGGGCAGCCCGAGGACAGTTTCGGAGACCGAAACGTCCGACGATTAAACCGGCAACGGTGCCGCTACGAATGACGGTTGGGCTATCAAACGAGCTCCGAATGTGACGAAACTTGGCAGGCGGTCTGTCTACACTATAATAAGACCGCACGACAAGTTGCATCCCATTCCGAGAATATTTTTCGGCCACTCACGAAACGAGGTAAAAGGGGGCGCCGGAGGACATTGGAGTGCCGGATTGCAAAACGGACAACGCGGAAAATGCTCGGATGCATTAGACAAACACATATGCAAAATGAAATACACATGATGACATGATATGAAATGCATATGATGACATGGCAAAGAGAGACACGCAAGCACATGACATGGCAAGGACGGCGAATAACTGGCAGACACCTGGCGCATCGAATCCGGGGCGTTACAAAGCTAGCCTATGGTATGATTGTTGTTCGTCCTACGGACTAAAACCCTCCGGTTTATATAGACACCGGATAGGTTAGGGTTACACAGAGTTGGTTACAATGGTAGGAGATCTACATATCCGTATCGCCAAGCTTGCCTTCCACGCCAAGGAAAGTCCCATCCGGATACGGGACGAAGTCTTCAATCTTGTATCTTCATAGTCTTGGAGGCCGGCTATGATGATAGTTCGGCTATCCGAACACCCCCTAGTCCAGGACTCCCTCACTCGACGAGCCCCGAGCGTCACCGACCATGCGCCCGCTGTCATCTTCATCCCGATCATCGCCGGGGCTGGGTACACGGACACGGTAATCGTGTTCGGGGCAGCACCCGGCACGGCGACCGTCTTCTCCGAACACCCTTACGTAGAGGGTGGCATCACCGTCAAACTTGAAGTGCAGGGTGCACCGCCGGCTCAGGCCACGCGTGCGGGCAAACGTTTGCCAGCCGCGGGTTAGGGTCGCATTCCCGGCGACGGAGACCTCCAGCGAAGCCCAAGAGGCCGTGCTGCAACAACCGTCCGCCTGAAGCCAGAGGCTGCCCAGAGCGCCGGCCGTAAGTTCACCTACAAAGAAGCGGGGAAGCTGGAGCCAGGTGCTGGCCGGCTCCACCGACCACACGACGAACTCCGGCAACACCTCCGCAGAGTACAAGTGCGGCCTAGGGGGCCGCGCAATCACGGCGCGCCCCCCATCGACAACCTGGCGCCCATCACCACGTAGGGGATCGCCTCCACGACCGCAGGAAGCCGCTATGGGAGCCACAGGATGCTTGCGAGGACGGCCTCGGCCGCGCTTGGCCGGGGGAGAGTCAGGCCCTACCTGGCGGGCCTTTCCCTTCTCGCGGTCGAGAACCTCTTCGACGGAGCCATGGGGAGAAAGGAATAGCAAGAGGGGATGGACTGGAAGGGCTTGCGTCGTTCCGTACTTATAGCTGGAGGAGGCCAACCATTGGCCTCCACGATCACAGGTAATCATGACCCATTTCTGCGTACATGAGGACTTGTCAAGTCATGCGATTGCCGAGGATCGTGGGGAAGCGAGACGCCAAGACCAATCAATCGCCACGGCGCCCAAGGCCACAGTTGTTGGGGCCGTGGCGCTCCGCTTGCCCTTCGCTTCTCTGCTAAGCCAAGTTCGGCGCGCCTTGGGCCTGGGGCTACTGTCGGCGCTTCGGAGCGGGGGTCCCAGACTTGCTCGCTGCGGCTGCGGCATGGCTCAAGTGGGGGCCCAGTGGCCCAGCTTCATCAGCTCAAGCTCAAGACCCTCGCAAGGGACCAAGCCTCGCGGGGCGGACGATAGGAACCTTCCTTAGGAGCAGCCTCGTCAGGCAGGCTCACGAGGAGGCGGAGAGATCAAGGCAGGGTACCTCACGAGGGTGCCCCGTGACGCAAGCCATGACGATCGACATCAGGCGGGCGCCAGGGGGGCGCCAGCCTGCGCAGTATCCTCGTTTCCCCTTTGCTGCAAAGTAGGCAAGCACAGGCCAAGGCATCAGGCAAAGGTTACCGTTTCGGTGCAACAAGACCAAGACCAGCAGGGCGGCAGGACGGAGGTCATCGTGGAGCCCAGGACGGTGTCACCGTCAGAGCCTTTGGCAGCCGAAGACCAACTTTAGTCAGGATAAGTGTACTAGATGTTCCCCTTCAAAATGGCCAATTGTTGGCGCCCTTCCGGCTCATTATTTGGGAAGAGGCCCAGGGCCTCCCTCTATAAATAGGACTAGCCACCACAGAGAGGGGGAGGAGGTCGAACCCACTAGAGAGAGAGAGAGAGAAGCGACTGGACTCACCCTAGCAGTCCATCGTGCCAGCTCAAGAACAGCCCCTCGCGAGGCTGTTCTTCCCTTGTACTGTTCTTCATCAGCCCCGGAGGCAATCCACCACACCGCACACTGGAGTAGGGTATTAGACCACAACGGTGGCCCGAACCAGTATAAATCTTGTGTCTCTTGTGCTGTTCATCGTTCCTAGTTTAGATCCCTTGCAAACCATTAACGCGTGAGCTGGTAGGGGAAAGATCTCCGTGCGCACCCCAGAGTTCGAACCTCAAGGGTCTGCCGGAACCCGAAATCCGACAACATTGAACTTCCCCAACATGTCGACGCGGGAGCGGGCGCAGGAGCTCGCGCCTCTGCCGCGGCTTAGCACCGACGAAGGTCATCGCGACAATCGGAGGCGGGAGCACCATCTCGGCATAACCGAGATGGACGAGGAAGCCATGGCACTGTGGCGCCAGCACTTCCTGCAGGACATCATCAACGAGCGCGAGTTCTACTTGCAAAGGAGGGCGGAGAGGGATAAGAGGACGGCGGAGCGAGCCTCCTATCGCGAGGACAAGCGTAGGCGAAAAGCGGACGCTCAATTCAACATAAGGCTAGGAGCAGCATCGCCATGGGAATCCGACGACGATCGGTATCTTCACGCCTACAGTCAGACGTCGGAGGAGGACATCACCGAGGAGGAGTCGGGCGACGAGGAGTAGTTGAATTATATTTTTTTTATCTATCTATGCTGAGAACTATCCTCTACTCTCTAGTATCTACTTCTCGATCTCAGCACTATAAACGCTTTTTAAAGCGATGCGCGTTGCGATTCTGTTGGAGATGCTCTAACATGGCAGACGAGTGCTTTAATGTTTCCCACAAGATGTGCGAGTATTACTAGTAGTATATTTTTCTTTCCATGTTGAGATTTTAAAACCATGAGTGCGATCATGCAGAGGAGCAATGAAGACCAAACACGGGATATTCGGGACATCTTCAAGGAGCGTGGCAAGTTAAAGAGGAGCTGCACCGAACTTGTAAAACGAGCTTTGGTAAGTAACACCCTTTCAATTACTTTCGTGTAGCCTCGTGTACTTTGATGTGTATATGTTGTAGTTTCTGTTTCTCTTAAGCGTGGTGTTCTTCGATGTGTAATAAGAAGAGTCTTAATCTTCCTAATGCTTTCATTTTTAGCTTGATGTAGGAAGTGGGTGTTCTCACTGTAATAGCCTGGCTTATTAGGGATGATAGACTACTCATATCAATAAGGAATTCCTTCTTTTCGGGATCCCATTCGGACGAACTCCAAAGTTAAGCGTGCTCAGCTTGGAGTAGTTTCAGGGATGGGTGACCGACCGAAGATTGCTCCGGCGCGCACGAGTGAGGACAAAGTGCGCAGAAAAGACTAGTATTGATCTGTGGGGCCGTCTAGATCCCGCCAGAGTAACGACCACCGCAGTGTGTCCGGGCGTTACAAGTTGGTATCGAGCCGACCCTCGCGGTTACACGGATGGTTGCGACAGATCGTGGTCATGTTGTTCATGACGTTTGTGACCCGTCGTGGCACCCGACATGGCACATGTACGGACTAGAAGCACGAACGTTTGTGCCAAGAGGAGCGTTCACGTGGCCCGACGAGGACGTCGGTTCCTCCGAGTGGGGGTGTATGTAATAGCCCGCTTATTAGGGATGATAGACTACTCATATCAATAAGAATTCCTTCTTTCCGGGATCCCATTCGACGTAACTCCAAAGTTAAGCGTGCTCAGCTTGGAGTAGTTTCAGGATGGGTGACCGACCGAAGTTGCTCCCGGAGCGCACGAGTGAGGACAAAGTGCGCAGAAAAGACTAGTATTGATCTGTGGGGCCAGTCTAGATCCCGCCAGGAGTAACGACCACCGGCGGGTGTGTCCGGGGCGTTACACTCACCTTGTAGTCTGTTTTTATTTTTTTTTCCTTTTGAATTCACTTCTTCGAGTTCTGTTTATCTGGCTTCTACTAAATGGATCTAGGTTGCTCTGAGTATTGATATAAAAAAGAAGTAACTTCATGTCAGGATGTAGTTCCTGCGAGGAGGGAAGTATGGTCAACCTCGAGATCATGTTTCCAAAATGAGGCTGGATTACACACAAGGTGCCAGTTCCCTAATGATGCTGGATTAGACACAAGGTGCAAATTACCAGATGATGCTGGATTACACACAATCCAGGTGGAGTCGTCAGCTGTTCGTGTCCTCATGGCATTAGTAAAGGCTGAAAGAAAGCGTGCAGCAGCCCTTGAGAATGTAGTTGAGTTCCTGAAGAAGCGAAAAGAGCAATCAGATGCTCTCTTCACCCAAGCCAAAGAAGAGATGGAAGAAGCCAGAAATAAGCTAGCAGAGGCAGAGCAGGCTAGGCGTCTCCTGCTATCTAAAACTGTTGTCAATACAAAATTTCCTTCAAAATAGCTAGGTTCAAATGTTTATCCAGTCAGCATGCCTGCTGTGATGTCCGTGCATCTACTGATGTGGCACAAAATGTTTTTTGGGGTCATGTAATAACAGCAATTACTTTCCAAACAATAACAAACGAAGCATTGGACATGGTATAGTTCACGCGCAAGCCCAACATTCCAAGTTCAACTTCCACATCAAACTCATGTTCACAGATATCTGCACATTCATACATAATGCCCACAACCATGATTCACTTCAAAGCCAAAAAAATGTGAGGAGAGTTATCAATAAAGAAAATCCTCTACTAGTTCCTGCTACCAGTGCGAGCACAACAAGTCAAGACCATGCGTAAATTAATTATATTTTAGTCATTTTTTGTGTTCTAAAATGCCTGTTGGCTCGCGGAAGGACGTGTTGCCGGCACACGCGCGGATTCAATGAAGGCAGGCGGGGAAGTCTTAAGCTGGTTGCACGCGGCAAGGAGGCGTGCTCAGCCGGGCCTGCTGCGAGTGCGGCCCTCTTGGCTGGCGCGCCGGTTCAATGCCTACGCTATGAGAGGTCGCGTCCGTGTCAGAGCAATCACTCCCTCCAGTCCTTTTTTGTTTGGGTATAACAAAATCTCGTTTTCCATTCACATTTTACAAGTAAAATTCGTGGACAAACTTTGACCCAAAGTACGATGGGGACTAGTAAACCAGAATGGAGGTAGTAGTTTTTTTAATCAAAGAAGGGTTTCCCCTTCCGATTTTCATTACTGAAAACCAGCATCTAAATCTAACCATAGTATTTGCCCTAGAACTACCAGGTTCAACATCTCGCAACATAAACCCATACAACCTCTATCGAAAAAAAAACCATACAACCATATGCCAAGGAGGTACGTAGTACTATGAATTCCATTTTCGCTCCATACTAATCGTTCTAAAAACTACTTACTACTTATAACGTGCCATTGAAAATCGGAACTCTTAACCCCGCTAAAAAATGATATTTTAAATGTGGCTACTCGATCTGTGGCAACTGGCGAGCCACCGCGCTCCAAGTCTTTCACCTGTGGTCCCGACCATCAACTCCTACGGATCAAATTATCACGCGAGCTGACTATTCCTACAAAGGTGATCCACCACATACCCGGTACCTGTGAATGCAGCAATCATGCACCTAGGGTTTTAGGGTTTATTTGTTAATGTCGCCTTTACGTAACACTCATGTGTGCGAGACAGCGAGAGGCCGACTGCGTGCGTGCGCCTCTTCTCTTCGTATATGTACTCCACCGTTTTTCTGGTGTCCAAAAAATTATAATAACTACTCACAATGTGCCAATGCGTTGCCACACGATCAAAGTAGATTAATACATATTCACCGATTTGATAGAAAAAAAGTCTAGTTTTGAAATACGTATATCACTAAAAATATGTTATATTTCACTCAAAATATATTCCTTTGGCGGTTTTGATGAGATAAGGGAGGAATGTTGTTGGTTTCAAGATTTGAGAAGTGGTATATGTCTAATTTCTATTCTTACTAGCAAGATGCCTGTGCGTTGCACGGAACATCAAGATCTTGTGGGAGAAAAGGATGAACGAGGGAAGGCCTTATCTGCAAATGTGGTGAAGAGTACAGGTAAATTGCCATATTTTCCTTCCTATTCGTCAGATATAAATCGGACGACCTACATTGCAGGATGGCAGGCCCACCATCATCACCAACTGTATTTTTTATCCCTACTCTTATAAAAAGCATTGTCGGTGATAATCGTGTGCCTGCCATCCTGCAATATAGGCTGTCCGATCTATATCTCAAGGATAGGAAGGAAACTATAACAATTTTGTAAAAGATACCCACACCCCTCTCCACATTTGCAAATAAGGCCTTCCTCGTTCATCCTTTTCCCCACAAGATAAACTACTCATACAAAGCATCTTGATGTTCAGTGTAACGCATGGGCATCTTGCTAGTTGTTGCAAAAAGCCCATGTGTGTGTGAGAGAGAGGAGAGTGGAGGAGGACGGGTGCATGTGTGACAAAGACACAAGGAGTGTGTGTGCGATAGGTATCGGCTTAAAATGAGGCGATAGTGTGTGTGTGCACGATCGATAGGGTGTGTCTCAAGAAGGAAGAAAAATCTACATAGATACAAGGAGCGGAGAGAGAGACATGTATGCGATGGTGGAAGCACGAGTGTGGGTGTATAAACCTATCTAGAGGCTAGCTAGTCGATAAATGTTTGTGAGAGAAATACTGAGTCAAAAGTCTGGCGATAGTTTTGTGTGAGAGAGAGAGAGACGGTAGTCGGGAAGGGGAGTGGAAGCAGGAGTTGTGTGTGTGTGTCTGTGAGAGAGAGAGAGAGAGGAGACAATAGTCGGGGTTGTCTGATCAGTAAACAAATGAATAATGTCAGTCTGGGATGGAGACGAAAAGGAGACCGCAACAAATGTTGTGTCTACAGGAGAGACAGAGAGTAATTTTAGTGGTATGAGATATATGTAGAGACATATAGGGTGTGTGAGAGAATCCCATAGAGAGAAAGACAAAGTGAAAGACGAGTGGAGACTGTGTGTGTGGCGGTGAAAAAGAAAGCTTATGTACCGAGTGATACCAGAGAACAATAGAGACATGAGAGATAATGAAAACCGTGTAATGTATAATGATAGGGAGAGTGTGACACTTCTCAATGGAGACGTCGAGAGACCATGTTTGCGAGGATAGGAGAAACATGAAGTGAGCGTCTTGGTGAGCTGGAGAAAAGAGAGTGATAGCTACCAAGGAGCATGCATGCGAGAGAGATGGGTGTGAAAGGAGTGAACAAAAAAGGGATTCAAATATTTGAATTCGAGATGATGATACATGTAATCCATACTCGAACCAAAATTGATCTATCAAACATGCATACTCATATGAATTCACGCACATCTATGTTATTTAATATGTAGATATTACTGATCCATACATTTTAGTAGAACATAATTTGGTTAAATTTTTTCGAATTCAACCTTAAGATTTCGAGATCGTTGTATTTGTAGATCATATTATACATATAAAGGAGCAGAATTCTTTGTTGTGCTTTTGAAAGTATATATAAAAAATGATGTATATAGAATGTAATTCCAATTGAAAATGGATCCTTGAAAAAAATAGAATACAAACGGGATTCGAATTGAGTTGGCACGGTAAACGTGCACTCTGCAAAATTTGAACGAAGCGGGGAAAGTCGCAGTAGCCGCCCGAAACCAAAATCTGCGAGATGTAAATCACTACTGCCTATCCCTGCCACGCAAAGCCTATCTGCTGGATTTCTATAGGTTTCGATAGGGGTAGGTTTGTAATTTCACCCAAACGTGACGTAACCGCCTCTCACCCGGATTCATACACGGTGGGCGCCAAAACACAGTGTGTCCTCAGCCGAAATCGACTCCCTCCGCGATTCATATTCATACATGGTGGGCGCCTAAAACAAACTCTCGTCGGCAAATATTTGGTGTATGCGAGATTACCGTCCTATCCCCAACCGACTAATGTTGTTGTGATGTAGTAGAAATTTGAAACGGGGGCTAAGTTTGTAAATTTCCTCGCATTTGACACAAGCGCCTGAATACATGGTTCCCCTTCCTCTCTACCTCCTTTTCCCCATTCAGTACTCCGTGGGCGCCAAAACACCCTCTCCACCCCACCCTCCCCGTCCGCCGCCGTCCGCCACCCCATCCATCGCCGTCCTCCTCCACCATGCCGGAGCTGATACCCCGACGCCGCCGTCCATTACAAGAGATCGACCTCTCTCATCCACGGCTTCGGACCGGGATCCATGCATCCCGTCCTCTCGCTTCATCCCCGCCGTTGTCCACCTTGCCGGCCCACTCCTACGACCGTCTCATCCACCGCACCCCGCCGCCACCGTCTACCCTCCTAGATCTGCTTCCACGCCGCAGACAGCCATCGCTACCGCAGCACCGTCAAATTCTCGGCAGATGCGAACAAGGCGGCGCACGAGAGGCGGTACTCTTTCGTATCTGCTCAACTTATTTATCGCAGCAAGAAAATAGATCGCCACTTCTTTACTCTGATTTCTTGTCTTGGTTGCGAAGTTGCCTTTGTCCGGTTTGCACCTTCAGATCCGCCATGGCACGCTCAACACTATACTCCCAATGCTTATGGTTTTCCCCTTTTATATTCCACACTAGTTAAATCACAGTAGACTAAATTTCAAAATTGGGTCAGTCGATTTTTCAGAGCTCGCCGGAGTTTGCTGGTGCGATCGAAGGGGCTCGGGTGGTTGTGGGGCCTCGCCAATCGAAGAAAACTCGACGTGGGTGGGGGTTGGGGCGGGGGTGGCGGAGGAACACAGGCGGTGGGGGCCGGTGGTCCGGCCGGCGGCCCATGCCGTGTTCTGTATGGGAAGAATGAGAGACGAGGAAGAAGAAAGGTTAGGAGACGTAGGATCTTCATCCAACCGCCTGAAATGGTCGAGAGACAGCTGGGAGTTGCATTTTTAATGCGCTCTGGTTCATCATGTGTGGGCACTGCGCAACCAACATTTTATTATCCAAAATCTGCTTGCTCTTCTTTACCATGTTCCTCTTCCGTTCTTCTTTAATATGTACTCTCTCCGTTCCTAAATACAAGTCTTTGTATAGATTCCACCATGGACTACATATGGAGCAAAATGAGTGAATCTACACTCTAAAATGTATCTGGATACATCTATATGTGATCCATAGTGGAAATCTCTACCAAGACTTATATTTTGGAACGGAGGGAGTATGATAGTAGTACAGTATGTTCCTTGTACTGAAGATGAGCAGGACATTTGCGATGTAGAGGTCTATACGATCGGTTGTGGATGACACTTTGAGCCTCTTTGATTCGTAGGATCTTGTAAACATAGGAATAGGATTTGTAGTGGCCTGCCCACTTGAATCCTATAAGAATAGCAAGGAAATGCGGGGAGCTGTGTCGCCTTTGAGAGTTACACTGATATTAACAGTACCGCACCTTCACTTGAAGAGAGATGGTATCCGCCTTTCTAGCCGCATCGCAATACTAGCACATATATTCCAGCAAGTTCCACTTTGCTGATTTTACTCTGATGCTTAAGGTTTTCCCGTTATATCTACACTATGGTCTATGTAGCTGCTTTGTGTCGCACTAGCAGCAGCCCACTCTTGAAGCTAAACACTGCAATGACTTACAAAATTGGCACCAAGGCATTGAGTGCCATTCTGGATGCAATGAAACTCATACACTCCCCACCTATTGATTCTTGTTCAGAATATGATCCTAATGACTATTCTAACCTCGAGGAGTCAAAGGCAGATGGCCTGTCATGTTCACCCATCAAGATGCATGTTCTAATTTGGCAATGTTTCATTGATTGCGGGTATCTTGCATATGTTGTCTTGCATTTCTTCTACTTTGTTGCACCGCCATCTTCTTAGTTTATTCATCATATATGTCGAGATGCCATGCCCATCCATTATCAATACATATTCCATCTATCATCATACCATGTTTTTCCACTCAAATGTTGTTCTTGTGCATCAGACATCAAAAAGGAAGAGGGTGATTGCCGAACCTAAAGGAGCACCAGCAAAGTCCTTGAAAAACGTGGTGGTGCCGGAGAAATCAGACATCACCCCACTTATATTGGCTGTACAACCAGTGACACAAAACGTAGGACCGACTCCAGCAGACTGTACACATACTTCACTGGCTACACCACTAGCCCCACCACACAGGACCTGCACTCCAGCAAAAGGTATACCGATTTCATTTGCCATAGCACCAGCTGTACCACGAAAAAATCCCACTCCAAAGAAAAAGTACAGCAAGTCCACCGCCGAAGACCTATCCCAAGCTGCAGAGACGGCCAATTCCTGCAGATTGGAACCCCATTCCATTTATTCCCAGTTTAAAAGACAATGCTTTCAATGTTGTTAGGGACTACGTGCATATATTCCCATCATGGTAAGATTATTGTGAAGACAAACACCATTTTCACATCTTCATGTCCAAATTACGTGTAAGTGCTATTATTCATGGTTATTATTTTCCTGTTTTCTGCTGATTGAACACATCAATGATTTACATTACATTGTTGTAACTAGGAGAGGGTCAATCTGGATAGTCATGACGAGAAAAGCTTGCTTGTGCTTTTCAAGGAAGCATTGCAGCAGTATCGGCGTTACCTGAGGAAATCACACTTTGATGGCAAGTCTATAAACGAATTTCGGGTGAAGTCTCCTGTGCTAAATTTAGAAGACATTGAATGGAAAAACCTTGTTATGCACTGGTCTCGTTCCCAGGATGAGGTACTGTCTATGAAATCAGATGACAATTTGAACTTCTACTTTTCCACATGTGCCTTATGGATCTTTTTTGCAGGAAATCTGCTCGAAGAAGAATTCCGGTTTGAAAAGAACGACATGATATCACAAATATGTTGCCCGCTGATTTGCTCTTGTTAGTACCTATTGTCCTGTATCACTGTACTTGCATACATACCTGGTTCATTATGTGATAGTAGCATGCATGATAGCTTGCTTATCAATTGTTCGCTCCAAATTATCCGATCTGTATGAATGGTTACATTAGTGTAGAATATATCCAATGCCAATGTTTTTTTAGCTCTGCATTGTTCTTGTAAGTACATGTTGTCCTTTATCAGTGTACTTATAATGACAGGTAGTTGTTCATGTACCATCACTCTGCAGCTTATTTTCCTTTTCCCTCCATTTTCTACACATCAAATCTATATTTGCTCTTACCATAAGGTTGGTACTGAAGAAGTTTAGCTGTGCATTGCTCTTGGCTGTACCTTTTGCTTGTATCGCTGCACTTACATTTATAGCTACTTGGTTATGTAGCATCACTCTTCATCTTATCTTAAATATTCTCCATTTTTTCGTATATTATCACATCTATATTTACTCTTAGAAAATGTAGAATAAAGGCAATGCTTTTGAATAAGATTCGGTGGTAAACTTCTTGAATTGCCCCCCCATTAGCATGGACAAGGCCTTTATAGAGCCCGTCTTCACCAATAATGTAAGTTTGTCCATCTCAAGCCTTCAAACTTTGTTGTATATATTTGATTAGGCATGACTGCAACAGCTGTTTATTTTTGGTGTTTGCATCAAATTTCTTGTTTAAAGTTTATTATGTAGTTCATAAACAAAAGTTTGTCCTTTCTCAATTTAAGTTTTCAGTTGTACAACCAAGTTCCTTCTTCATACCATGTAAATTAAACTATCTGAGCAAGTGATCTTCTTTTGCACTTTGCATGTATGCTTCGTTCTTCATCCGTAATCCAAGGGTGTGGTGAACCTACCCACTACAGCACAATGTCATATTCTGCAGTGTCTTAACTATGAACAATGTCATATCATTCTACTATTATTTAAACCATCTCTTTATTTGCCAATCTGAAACGGTATAAATTGACATCACACTAACCATTGATACTTATGAGTTCTTGATCTGTAATCTAGTGGTGTCGTGAAGCTGCCAACTCCTTCACAATGTCATTTCCTGCCATGTCTTGACCTGAACAATACCATATTGTGTTAATGCAAATTTAAACTGTGTCACTTTATTCGTCAGTAAGAAATGTGATGAATTGTCAGCACTGATACTTTTATGTGCAAAACCTGTCATCTCTCCGCTTGTTTATCTTTCGAGTGAGGAAGATATAAGTGTTGAACAAGCACAGTCTCATCATCTTGCTCACTGCTTGCGCTGCAGCTCCCAGCAGGCTAACCTTTCTTGAACTCTATTGAAGTGCTGTCGGTTTTGTATATTATTTTGTCGGCGTGTTTATTTGCACTGGTGGCGATCTTTGATGCCCAGTGGATGTAATCTACTGTCTGTTTGTGCTTTATTATCATAGTGGCGAACTTTGATGCCCAGTGGATGTAATATGCCGTAATTTCTTTGTTCTATAGTCTAGGTTTTTTCTTATTCACGATGCTGCAGTTATTTTACTGTATATATATCCTGTCTTCACAGTAAACCGGCCAAACTGTAAAATTACGGTACATAACCGGGCCGTCATGCAATCACGATGTAGGTTGCACCTGAAATGTGCCGAACAGCTCACGGGCCGGCAGCAGCCCGAAATGAACCCCGGCCCATGATTGTGCAAATCAAATCACGGGCTTTTAACAGGCCAAAATTGTCTCAGTCCTTGTTTGGCCCAATCAGATATCGGTCATGAAAGGGCGGATGCAAACCGGGCCGTAGTTAGGCCCAACTATATGACGGGCTTTTAACAGACCGAAATTAATATAGGCCGAAATGTTAAACGGGCCCTTAACAGGCCAAAACTAATATCAGGCCGAATTACTAAGTGGGCCTTTAGCAAGTGGGCCCAAAAGCATAGTGTCCAGTTGACGGGCCGAATCTGATATGGGCCATAATTGAGCCCAAAGCCTCTTAAAGGGCCAGACCTGATCTGGGCCATAATTTGGCCCAGAACGTGGTAGGCTTTTAACGGGCCGGATCTCATATGGGCCACTATTAGGCCCGGAGCGTGCAGGCCATTAATGGACCGGATCAAATATGGATCGGCATTTGGCCCAAAACATGGCAGCCAGTTAATGGGTCGGCCTACTAGGGTCCTCAAAATCTAGTGGGCCTATAGCTGGGCCGGCCCATTAATGTCGGCGAAATCTCGTGGGCCTTTAGCTGGGCCGGCCCATTATGATCCACAAGAATCTTGTGGGCCTTTACCTGGGCCAGCCCATTATGGCACACAAAAATCTTGTGGGCCTTTACCTGGGCCGGCCCATTATGGCCCGCAAAATCTTGTGGGCCTTTAGCTGGGCCAGCCCATTATGGTCCACAAAATCTCGTGGGCCTTTAGCTGGGCCGGCCCATTATGGTCCGCAAAATCTTGTGGGCCTTCAGTTGGGCCGGCCCATTTAAACTTGATGGGCCGGTCCACGTGTCAACATATCATAGGCGCGTCTCGCCCATTGGATGAGTGACACCTGTGCCAACGCGGACCTGACATGTGTCTCCTCCAGCCAATGATGATTTTACACGTGGAAAATACCCATTGGTCGGGGTTGTTAACGGGTTATCAGATCCAAAACCCGACCCGATAGCTTAACGGCATTCCGTTACGGTGGATGCCACGTGTCGGTCACCCTTGACGAAAGCACTTCTGTGACGCGCGATTAATCGTCATGGAAATGGACACTTCCGTGATGATAATTTTGGTAATATCATGGAACACTCTACGACAGCACAGGTATGACTATCTTGATTCTGTCATAAATTTGTCATGGAAGTACATGCATGACAAAAAACGCGACCTACTATGACAAACACGTATCATCACGGAAGTGTATTTTTTTGTAGTGAAAGGACAAACTTACGGGCATCCTTGAAGAGAGTGGGCCAATAAAAACTGGATTGCAATACCTTGTGTGCAGTTCTATCTCCAGCGTGGTGTCCTCCATAAGCTTCGAAGTGACACTTGTGTAGGATCTGTTCCTGTTCATGCTCAGGTACACAACGTCTAATAACACCATCTACTCCTTCTTTATAAAGATGTGGGTCATCCCAAAAGTAATGCCTCAAATCATAGAAAAACTTTTTCTTTTGTTGGTATGTGAAACTAGGTGGTATAAATTTAGCAACAATATAATTAGCATAATCAGCATACCATGGAGTTGAACGAGAAGTATTTATGAAATTTAATTGCTCATCAGGAAAGCTATCATCAATAGGCAGTGGGTCATCAAGAACATTTTCTAACCTAGACAAGTTGTCTGCAACGGGGTTCTCAGCTCCATTTCTATCAAACTATATGCAAATCAAATTCTTGTAGCAAGAGAACCCATCTAATAAGTCTAGGTTTAGCATATTTCTTTCCCATAAGATATTTAATAGCAGCATGATCCGTGTGAATAGTTACTTTAGAATCAACAATATAAGGTCTGAACTTATCACAAGCAAATACAACTGCTAAGAACTCTTTTTCAGTAGTAGAATAATTTCTTTGAGCATTGTCTAGAGTCTTACTAGCATATTGGATAACATTTAATTTCTTATCAACTCTTTGCCCAAGAACAGCACCTACAACATAATCACTACCATCACACATAATTTCAAAGGGTAAATTCCAATCAGGTGGCTGAACAATAGGTGCGGAGGTCAATGCTTTCTTAAGTATTTCAAATGCTTCTACACAATCATCATCAAGGACAAATGGTATATGTTTTTGTAATAAATTAGTCAGAGGCCGAGAAATTTTGGAGAAGTCCTTAATGAACCTCCTGTAAAATCCGGCGTGACCAAGGAAACTTCTTATACCTTTGATGTCCTTGGGACATGGCATCTTCTCAATAGCATCGACTTTAGCTTTGTCAACTTGAATCCCTCTTTCAGAAACTTTATGCCCCAAGACAATACCTTCATTAACCATAAAGTGGCACTTTTCCCAATTCAAGACAAGATTAGTTTCTTCACATCTCTGCAAAACTCGATCAAGGTTGCTCAAGCAATCATCAAAAGAGGATCCATAGACGGAGAAATCGTCCATGAAAACCTCACAAAAGTCAGAGAATATGGCCATCATGCATCTTTGAAAGGTAGCAGGTGCATTACATAAACCAAAAGGCATACGTCTATAAGCAAAAGTACCAAAAGGGCAAGTAAAAGTAGTTTTTGATTGATCATTGGCTGACACAGGTATTTGAGAGAAACCAAAATAACCATCTAGAAAACAAAAATGTGTGTGTTTGCATAATCTTTCTAGCATTTGATCGATAAAAGGTAAGGGGTAATGATCTTTCTTAGTAGCTTTATTTAATTTGCGGAAATCAATTACCATCCTATAACCTGTAATAATTATTTGCGGAATCAATTCATCTTTATCGTAGGAACGACAGTAATACCTCCCTTCTTAGGGACACAATGGACAGGACTTACCCACTGACTATCAGCAACAGGATAAATTATACCTGCCTCCAGAAGCTTTAGTATTTCATTTCTTACCACTTCTTTCATCTTAGGATTCAGCCTTCGTTGATGATCAACAACTGGTTTGGCATCTTCTTCCAAATTTATTTTATGTTGGCATAGAGTGGAACTAATGCCCTTAAGATCATCAAGAGTATACCCAATAGCAGCACGGTGCTTCTTCAGAGTTTTCAATAATCTTTTTTCTTCATGCTCTAAAAGGTTAGCACTAATAATAACAGGATATATCTTTTTCTCATCAAGATAAGCATATTTAAGAGTATCAGGCAATGGTTTAAGCTCAAACAAGGGATCACCCTTGGGTGGAGGAGGATCCCCTAAGATTTCAACAGGTAAATGGTGTTTCAGGATAGGTTCCTGTTTAAAGAACACTTCATCCATTTCCCTTCTCTCATTCATAAACATATCATTTTCATGGTCTAGCAAATATTGTTCTAAAGGATCACTAGGAGGTACGGCAATAGAAGCAAGACCAATAATTTCATCCTTACTAGGCAATTCTTCTTCACGGTGTTGTCTACTAAATTTAGAGAAACTAAACTCATGAGACATATCACCCAAACCACTAGTAACTACATTCTTTTCGCAGTCTATATTAGCATTAACTGTGTTCAAGAAGGTTCTACCAAATATAATGGGACAAAAGCTATCTTGAGGGGAACCAAGAACAAGAAAATCGGCAGGATATTTAGTTTTCCCACACAAGACTTCAACATCTCTAACAATTCCCATAGGTGAAATAGTATCTCTATTGGCAAGTTTAATTGTGACATCAATATCTTCTATCTCAGCAGGTGCAATATCATGCATAATTTCTTTGTATAAGTCATAAGTTATTGCACTAACACTAGCACCCACATCACACAAGCCATGATAACAATGATCTCCTATTTTAACATAAATAACAGGCACGCCTACCACAGGTCTATGTTTATCTTTAGCACAAGGTTTGGCAATTCTAGCAGTTTCACCGCAGAAATAAATAACATGCCCATCAATATTATCAGCCAAGAGATCTTTAACAATAGCAATATTAGGTTCAACTTTAACTTGCTCAGGAGGTGTATACGTTCTAATATTGCTTTTACGAACCACAGTTGAAGCTTTAGCATGATCCTTTATCCTAACAGGGAAAGGTGGTTTCTCAACATAAGAAGTAGGAACAATAGGATCATTATAAGTGACAGTATTTTCTTCAACTTTAATAGGTGCAGCTACTTTTACTTCTATGGGAGGATGATATTTAAACCACTTCTCCTTGGGGAGATCAACATAAGTAGCAAAAGATTCACAGAAAGAAGCTACTATCTCAGAGTCAAGTCCATATTTAGTGCTAAATTTACGGAAAACATCGGTATCCATAAAAGATTTAACACAATCAAACTTATGTGTCATACCTGACCCCTTACCTTCGTTGAGATCCCAATCTTCAGAGTTGCGTTTAATTCTATCCAATAAATTCCATTTGAATTCAATAGTCTTCATCATAAAAGAGCTAGCACAAGAAGTATCGAGCATGGTGCGATTGTTATCAGAAAGCTGAGCATAAAAACTTTGAAGAATTATTTCTCTTGAGAGATCATGATTGGGGCATGAATATAACATTGATTTAAGCCTCCCCCAAGCTTGAGCGATGCTTTCTCCTTTGCGAGGCCAAAAATTATATATATAATTGCGATCACGATGAACAAGATGCATAGGATAAAACTTCTGATGAAATTCCAATTTCAATCGTTTGCAGTTCCATGATCCCGTATCATCACATAGCCTATACCATGTCAATGCATCTCCCTCCAAAGATAAAGGGAAGACCTTCTTTTTAACAACATCATCGGGTATACCTGCAAGCTTAAATAATCCACAAACTTCATCCACATAAATTAGGTGCTCATCAGGATGCTTTGTTCCATCTCCTGCAAAAGGATTAGCCGGCAGTTTTTCTAACATACCCGAAGGAACTTCAAAGGGAACATTTTCATTTTCATTAAGTTCAGTAGGTTGAGGAGAAACTCTTTGCTCTACTGGTCGGGGTGAAGATACCCCGAACAAGCCCCTCAGAGGATTACTTTCCATAGTAACAAGTGACAGTAAATTTCAGCACACTATATAAATTTCTCCTTACCAAATTCCACCTACCAAAGGCGCTTCACTCCCCGGCAACGTCGCCAGAAAAGAGTCTTGATGACCCACAAGTACATGGGATCTATCGTAGTCCTTTCGATAAGTAAGAGTGTCGAACCCAATGAGGAGCAGAAGGAAATGATAAGCGGTTTTCAACAAGGTATTCTGTGCAAGTACTGAAATAAGTGGTAACAAATAGTTTTGTGATAAGATAAATTGTTACGAGCAACAAGTAACAAAAGTAAATAAAGTGCAGAAAGGTGGCCCAATCCTTTTTGTAGCAAAGGACAAGCCTGGACAAACTCTTATATAAGGAAAAGCGCTCCCGAGGACACATGGGAATTATCGTCAAGCTAGTTTTCATCACGTTCATATGATTCGTGTTCGGTACTTTGATAATTTGATATGTGGTTGGACCGGTGCTTGGGTGCTGTTCTTACTTGAACAAGCATCCCACTTATGATTAACCTCTATTGCAAGCATCCGCAACTACAACAAAAGTATTAAGGTAAACCTAACCATAGCATGAAACATATGGATCCAAATCAGCCCCTTACGAAGCAACACATAAACTAGGGTTTAAGCTTCTGTCACTCTAGCAACCCATCATCTACTTATTACTTCCCAATGCCTTCCTCTAGGCCCAAATAATGGTGAAGTGTCATGTAGTCGACGTTCACATAACACCACTAGAGGCTAGACAACATACATCTCATCAAAATATCAAACGAATACCAAATTCACATGACTACTAGTAGCAAGACTTCTCCCATGTCCTCAGGAACAAACGTAACTACTCACAAAGCATATTCATGTTCGTAATCAGAGGGGTATTAATATGCATATAGGATCTTAACATATGATCTTCCACCAAATAAACCAACTAGTATCAACTACAAGGAGTAATCAACACTACTAGCAACCTACTAGTACCAATCCCGGACTTGGAGACAAGAATTGGATACAAGAGATGAACTAGGGTTTTGAGAGGAGATGGTGCTGGTGAAGATGTTGATGGAGATTGCCCTTTCCTGATGAGAGGAGCGTTGGTGATGACGATGGCGATGATTTCCCCCTCCCGGAGGGAAGTGTCCCCAGCAGAACAGCTCTGCCGGAGCCCTAGATTGGTTCCGCCAAGGTTCCGCCTCGTGGCGGCGGAGTCTCGTCCCGAAAGGTTGCTTCTGATTTTTTCCTCGACGAAAGACCTCATATAGCAGAAGATGGCCACCGGAGAGCCAACAGGGGGCCCACGAGGCAGGGGGGCGCGCCCTGGGGGGTAGGGCGCTCCCCCCACCCTTGTGGCCAGGTGGGTCCCTGTCGGTGTCAAAACCGGCGGATCTCGGGTAGGGGGTCCCAAACTGTGCGTCTAGGCGGATGGTAACAGGAGACAAGGGACATGATGTTTTACCCAGGTTCGGGCCCTCTTGATGGAGGTAAAACCCTATGTCCTGCTAGATTAATATTGATGATGTGTGTTACAAGAGTGGATCTACCCTAGAAGCTAGCCTATGGTATGATTGTTGTTCGTCCTACGGACTAAAACCCTCCGGTTTATATAGACAACGGATAGGGTTAGGGTTACACAGAGTCGGTTACAATGGTATGAGATCTACATATCCATATCGCCAAGCTTGCCTTCCACGCCAAGGAAAGTCCCATCCGGACACGGGATGAAGTCTTCAATCTTGTATCTTCATAGTCTTGGAGTCCGGCCGATGATGATAGTTCGGCTATCCAGACACCTCCTAATCCGGAACTCCCTCAGTAGCCCCTGAACCAGGCTTCAATGACGATGAGTCCGGCGCGCATGTTGTCTTCGGCATTGCAAGGCGGGTTCTTCTTCCGAATAATTCATAGAAGATTGTGAACACCAGGATAGTGTCCGGCTCTGCAAAAATAAATTCCACATACCACCGTAGAGAGAATAATATTACACAATATCAATCTGCTGACGTATTTTGTGGCGTGACGTCGCACCACTACCAAGCCTTTATTCAAATTGTTTTTACTGTTCCACCTCAGCGCGTTTAGCAAAGCGGTTTCCTTGGCACGTCTTGTCGAGGCAGAGATCGTGTTCCCCTTATTCCGGGATTCCCATCAATACGGACGTGGGTAACCCAATCGCGCCATTTATTGTGGCGCTTGGGAGATAAGCGAGTTTTACCAGGCCGGTGGGGACACACGTTTTTGTCCGCCCATATAAGGGGATAAGGATCCAACCCTTTTACCTACGCCTTCTTCCTCCTTGGCTTATCCATCTCCGCTGAACTCGAGCTCCAGCGCCCAAGCCGCACTTCTCACCTCAACCTTCCTCCACCATGGCCCGGAGCGGGAGGCAAGTGGATGGCCTCCTCTGTCACGGAGGGTCAGATCCAGAAGCTGCGCGACGCCGGATATCTGTCCAGCAACATCGCCCATCGGCTCCCCGACGAGGGAGAGCTCGTCCCCAACCCCAGGCCCCATGAGAGGGTAGTATTTCTTCCCATTTCCTCCGCGGACTGGGCTTCCCGCTTCATCCCTTTGTCCGGGGGCTCATGTTCTACTACGGCCTAGATTTCCATGATCTGGCCCCGAATTTCATCCTCAACATCTCGGCGTTTATCGTCGTGTGCGAGGCATTCCTCTGCATCCAGCCCCACTTCGGCTTGTGGCTCAAGACCTTCAGTGTCAAGCCGAAGGTTGTGAAGGGCAGCCAAGCGGAGTGCGGAGGCGCCATGGTGGGCAGGATGTCCCATGTTACGTGGCTGGAGGGTACTTTCGTGGAAACCATCAAGGGGTGGCAATCGGGGTGGTTCTACATCACCGAGCCGCGTGACCCTGATTGGGCAGCGGCCCCCGAATTCAGATCTGGTATTCCCACACGGCTCTCCTCCTGGAAAGAGAGTGGCCAAATTTGGGGGGATTCGGAGGAGCTGACCGGACTCCAAGCCTGTATCCAGAAGCTGGTGGACAAGAAGCTCAAGCTTGTCAACGTAGTCCAGGTCATGCTCATCCGCCGGATTCTCCCGTGCCAGCGACGGGGCTTTAATATGTGGGAGTTTGATCCGGCGCAGCACCAGACCCTGAGCGGGCTCTTCGACACTATGTACGAAGATGTCTGGAAGGTGTTGTTCAAGGGAGCCGAAGCTCCCGCATCCGCTACCGAAGATCGCGGATTCTGCTCGCAGTGTCCAGCTGATGAGGTAAGTGATTTCACCACTTGTTTTCCATAGTTTGGCTCTATGCGGGATCTAAACTCCCCTTGCCTTTGACAGGAATGGCTGGCGAAGGCCGAACGGATTACCTGTCCGCCCCATTGCCGAGGGACCCAGCGGACGCCCGCCTAACGGGCTGCTGGCTCCGCACCCCACGTGGTGCCGGAGAAGAAGGCCAAGAAGACGGCCACGGGGACTTGGAAGAGTTCCCGTTTTCAGGTGCTATCGGATGATGAATCCGAGGCCGACTCCTCCCACCAAGGTGAGGGGGAGAAGAACAAAGCCTCTCCCCCAGTGGGGGGAGGAAAGAAAAGGAAGGCCTCCCCAACAAGGGAGGCCAAGGGTCCAAGAAGGAAAAACTCTTCCTCCGGACTGCTCCGCCAATGCCAGGATTTACGACGAAGATCGGCATCCAAGGGCCAAGCCTCGGCGAGATCGTAAGTATCCGGACTCCCGAATAACTTCAAGGTTTTATTTTCGCCACATAACGCCTTTCTAATGCCGCATACAACCCCGCAGTCCGCCCAAGGATGATCTTCCCGCTTGCCGGCGGGTCCTTGGGTGCGTCGGATATGGATTCCCTTCCGACTGCCTCCACCCCCCGTGCCGCGGACGACGCCGAGGTGGGATCCCAGAAAAGGACCCACCAGGAGGAGGAGGCCCCGGAGGTGTCGCAGGACACCCTCCCGGACTGTGCACCGGACTCAGCCCCGGAGGCCGCAGTGGCTCCGGAGTCCGGCGGGCGACCCCTTCGTAAGAAGGGCAAGACCGAGACACCGGATGCCTCCGTCCAACCGGAGGTGCCGGATAATTTGGTGGAGGCGCTCAATGGAGTCTCCATCAAAGAGGAACACCGCACTGTTATGAGTGCGGTGATTCAGAAGGTTCAGCTCGCCAAGAGCGGGCTGACCGAAGCCTGCAGTAGCCTTCTAACAGGCTTTGAGGTAAGAATTTCAATATATGTAAAATGGTACCGCATAGACAGTAGCCCCTGATGCTCGGTTCGGTGTTCGGAAAGAAAAGCTGGACTGAGGATCTTTAGAAAGATAAACGCAGGAGCCATAAAAATATGTCAATATGGGATTGCAGGCTGTCTTGCTGACCTCCGCCGTCATCGATCATGGAGGTCAATACTTTGAAGGAAAACCTCGAGCGGTCCGAGAACGAGCTCGACCATGCCAAGAAGCAACTCGAGGAAAAAGAAGGTGAGTAATACCTTATGAAAATTGTACCTTCAGAAAAAGGATTTGGTTGCAAGAAAATGACAAGGATAACGTGGGTATTGTAGGGGCCGCTAACGAGGTGGCGACCACGAAGGATGCGGTGGCATGCCGAGCGTACGCGGCCGCGGAACGCACCGAGCGAGAGAAGCAGGAGGCGCGGGTGGCGGAGGTACAGCAAGAGCTCCAGGATCTCGTGAAAAAACATGAGAACTTGGAGCGTGACTCGAAGACTCGAGAGTCTGAGCTTGCAACGACTCTTGAGAGTGCCAAAACCGCTAAGGCCGAAGCCTACAAGGCCCTCCAGAGATTGAGGCGGTGAAGAAAATAGCAGCAGTAAGGCATTTTCATGCAGAGTAAGCATGTGAGTGTTAATTACCTGCTTACCCGAATCGGAGCTCTCGTATGCGTTCGCAGATCTTCCTCGCAGCATGTCCGATGCTGCCGCATTCTACCGGGCCGAGGAGGGGAGCTCAACGGAGAAGGTCTTCTGGTCTCAGTATGCTGAGGCCGGACATCCGGTGCCCCTTAGCGACCAGCTGAAGCAGCTGGTCGAGCTCCACAAGGCGGCTGAACAGGCCATGAAGGGCCTCATAGTTCGGTTGTGGCCTATGGAGGCCATGCCTGGGAGCTACTTCGGCCTGGTGCGGTGACTGGTGGATGCGTGCCCGTGGGTTGAAGTTATCAAGCATTCCGCTTGTATCGAGGGTGCCTGTCGGACCCTTGCCCGCAAGAAGGTGCATTTGGGCAAGATGGATGCCTGTAAGCTCGTGGACGGACCCGCCACCGAGGGCAAGGAGCATCGCACGCCGAGATGTAATATAAGAGTGTGTGAAGGGTGCCCGCACTATTGCGGTGAGTGCTCCAAAGATGTAATATTTGAGTAGACTCGCATTTTGTTATCCCGTCGCTGAAAACTTAGTTCATATGCGCTAAGCAACGCTTGTTAATTTAAAATATTACTTTACAGGCGGCTGTTTATCAAATCGAGAGATGGCAAGTCGTCGGCTTCAGCCCCCATGCCACGAAAGTGGGGTGTTCGGGATAAACTTGAGCGTTCTTGTTCCCATTTTGGGTCCATCTAGGAGGCGCCAACACAGCGAACAAGGCAACCGGACTTATAATGCTTGAACACTCTCACTTAGCCATAGAATTCTATAATTTTAAATTTCGCGAAGCCCCTAGTCTTCGAAGGTCAATTTGGGGCGCTATCACGCCTTGGCCGGACAGTATCCGGCTCCTCGCTCTAAGCGGCATAAGTCTTTAAGGACTCGCAGAAAACCTCTCAAACAGCGACCGGTCTCTCGCCTCATCATGACGGTCAGTTTTAGCTTTCTCCACTGAGGCATTAACCCAGCCGAACTGGGGCGGAATCGCAGTGGTTCTCCCGGTGCTACCTTAGCCGATATAACGGAACGTAAGGTACCAAAACATGGGAGCCGGGCAAACCCAACTATTGACCCAAGACATGATTCGGAGCCGATGCATATAGTGCTATAAGTTCGGGGTGCCGCACTTGTGAAACTGTTCGGACTCATCACACCATAACGCGGGAAACATAAGCCCCTGGTGTATATTAGCCGTACCAAAGTGTACGGATGCAACATGTCGTGAATGAACATATGTATCAAAAAGAAATGCAATTATAAGCAAAAAGGTGCTGCATTGTTTTATTCAATAAGTGCTGCTACGAATGCGAGCGATACAAATAGTGCGATAAGCAAGGTAGGAGACTGTTAAGCATGTCCCCTCCGTGGGTAGGCTGCAGATTGGTGTATGAAAATGCTCGTAATGGAGACCACCTGTATATTCGTTGTAGCCTTTATCCTTCCCTGGTTGTTGCATCGTGAGTTCGGCAGGTCTGCTGCCGGACAGGGCTTTTGACAAACGGTGTCTTGTGGTTAAAAAGTAAAAGGTAAAAAGAAAAGAAAGAGCAACGACACACTTGAGAGCCCCTTGTGTGGTTGAGCCGCAGTCTGGGTGTATTGTGGTCGTGCCCCCTCCCCATGCCCATGGTATCTTCAGAGCGTAATGGTGTACGCGAAGGACCTGCGTTGACGTTTCGCAGGAGCTGGGGTTGGGGCCGCACTGCTACGCATGCTCGGAACGTGCCAGGTGGTCTTGTTGTAAGTTACTAAGGGCGCGCTTGGCTGTGTCCGGCCGCTTAAGGGCCGGACTCGGTAATTGCCTTAAGAGGCTGCATTGCACTTCTGCCGCGAGAGCCGTTGTATGTTCCTCCGTGCGGAGAGAACATTCAGTGTTTCCGTTGACCGTAATGACTCCTCGAGGGCCTGGCATCTTGAGCTTGAGGTATGCGTAGAGCGGCACCGTGTTGAACTTTGCAAACGCGGTACGTCCGAGCAAGGCATGATAGCCGCTGCGGAACGGGACTATGTCGAAGATTAACTCCTCGCTTCGGAAGTTATCCGGGGATCCAAGACCACTTCGGTGTAATTGAGCATGTACAATTGGCTTTACACCTGGTATGACGCCTTTAAAGGTCGTTTTGGTAGGTTTACTCCTTGAGGGTCTATGCCCATTTTGCGACTGTATCCCGGTAAAGCAGGTTCAGTTGCTGCCGCCGCCCATCGTGACTCGTTAGGTGAAATCCATCGACGATTGGGTCTAAGACCGGTCGGCGAATCCGCCATGGCGGATGTTTGGTGGGTGGTCCTTCGGTCAAAAGTGATCGGGCAGGAGGACCATGGATTGAACTGGGCAACTGGCTCCATCGCGTAGACATCCACGAGTGCACGCTCGCTCCCTTTTGGGTATGTGCGTTGCGTATATCATGTTCACCGTCCGCACCTGTGGGGGGAAACCCTTCTGTCCTCTATTGTTTGGCGGTTGGGTCTCGTACTCGTCATCGCTATGAAGCCCCTTGTCATTGTTTTTGGCAATTAACTTGCCTGCCTGCTTGAATACCCAACAGTCCCTGTTGGTGTGGTTAGCTGGCTTTTCGGGGGTGCCGTGTATCTGGCACAAGCGGTCGAGTATTCGGTCCAAATTGGACGGACCCGAGTAGTTCGCTTGAATGGCTTTTTCCGCTGACCGGTTTAGAGCCTTTGAATCCGCATTGACCGCCGATCCTCAATATTGTCGCCGTTACTGCGGCGTTTGTTTTTGTTACGACGCGGCCTGCCGTTTTGGTCCTTGAAGTCCGGACTGCTAGAGTTTTTGCTGAGGTTGTTGCTGCGTTCTAGCCAGCTGTCCTCACACGCGCAGAAGCGGGTCATGAGTGATGTGAGGGCTTCCATGGATTTAGGCTTTTCCTGTCCTAGGTGCCGGGCAAGCCACTCATCGCGGATGTTATGCTTGAAGGCTGCGAGGGCCTCCGCATCCGGATAGTCGACGATTTGGTTTTTCTTGGTTAAGAACCGTGTCCAGAATTGTCTGGCCGATTCGTCTGGCTGCTGAATTATGTGGCTTAGGTCATCGCGTCTGGTGGTCGCACATAACTGCCACGAAGTTATCGAGGAATGCGGCTTCAGTGTCCTCCCAGCTCCCAATTGACTCTGCCGGCAAGCTGTTGAGCCAATGTCGGGCTGGTCCTTTAAGAGGGGAGGTATTTGATAGCGTGATGATCGCCACAGCGGGCCATGTGGATGTGAAGGAGATAGTCTTCGCTCCAAACCGCGGGTCTGTTGTGCCATCATAGGATTCAATATTGACGGGTTTAAACCCTTCGGGATTTGATGATCCATTACTTGTCTCGAAGCATAGTGGTTGTGCGGCGCCTCAGATCGGGCGATATCACGACGGAGCTCAAAAGAGCTTGGTCTGTTTTGTTCGGCCCGCCGGACTTATCGTGTCTCCGCGCGACGGTTGTCGCCACGCACCGTGGGCCCACGCGATCCATAGATCGATCTTGATTGTCTTGCCTTGTCCTCCAATATATCTCGCAGGTCCGGCGTTCCCCTTTGGCCGTGTGCTTTTGAGCGATGCCGGGTGCGGTTCTAGTGAAGGGCCTAGAGGCCTCTCCGTCAGCGCCACGGGTGGTCGGTCAGCCGTATTGTCTCCTGGTGATGCGGGTTCGTAAGCCTCCTCCTCTAATTGGGAGAGCAGCTTGCGTTTAGGGTAGCTTTTGGAGGGGCGTTCGAGCTCATGCTCTTCGGCCGCAAGGACTTCGGTCCATCTGTCGGCTAGCGATCCCGATCAGCTCTAAGCTGTTGCTGCTTTTCTTTAGGCTGTTCGCCGTGGCCATAAGCCTGCGTCTAAAACGCTCTTGTTCGATGGGATTCTCAGGCACGACGAATTCATTGTCGTCGAGGCTTGCTTCGTCTTCGGAGGGAGGCATATAATCCTCTACCTCTTCTTCTGCCGCTCTCTCTTGAGGGCTGGCATCTCCATCCTCCTGCGCTGGATCTTGCTGGAGTGGATTGTTTTCGGCGTTGTCCGGCGTATTGTTATCTCCGGTGCCGGAATCTTCATTTTTGCTATGGCGGGATTTAGAGCGGCGCCGCTGACGCCGGCGCTTGGGCTACTTCTTGGAGGGGTCATCTTCCGTTGTTCCATCGCCGTTCCCATCTTTTGGGATGTCCACCATGTATATGTCGTATGACGAGGTGGCCTTCCAGTGCCCTGTAGGCGCTGGATCTTGGTCGTCTCCGGCATCGTCGTCCATACCGTCGATGTCTTCGGAGTCGTAGTCTAACATGTCGGTTAGATCGTCAACAGCGGCTACCAAGTGGGTGGTGGGTGGGCGTTGAATTTCTTCGTCGACCGCATCCCAACCTTCCTGACCGTAGTCCGGCCAGGGCTCTCTGGATAAAGAGAGAGACTTTAGTGAATTCAGGATGTCGCCAAAAGGCGAGTGATAAAAGATGTCCGCGGCCGTGAACTCCATAACGGGCGCCCAATCGGATTCGATCGGCAAGGGCGCGGAGGGTTCGGAGTCCGGATAGGAGTCCGGCGCCCTGGAGTCGGAGTCTTTGCAAAGGACAGGGATGGAGTTCGGCTCGATCGCCGTAGAGATTGTAGCCCCCGAGGCGGTGTCCAACCACTCGTCCTCGGTAGGGGAATCCGGCTCCGGATTAAGGGTCGGAGCGGATACTGGTGCGGCCTCCAGGGCACTGTTCGGCTGTAGAGCTAGATCATGCCCATCGAGACAGTGCGGCACGCTGGGCTGCGGCTCGAATCCATCGAAGATCAAGTCTCCGCGGATATCGGCCGTATAGTTTAAACTTCCAAATTTGACCTGATGGCCAGGGGCGTAGCTTCGATCTGCTTCGATGGCTGTTAATTGGCTCAGATGCAAAGCCGCCGAACACAAAGATCTGTCCGGGAGAAAAGTCTCACCGGACCGCGTCGTTGTTGATGATCGGAGGAGCCATCGGCCTATCGGTGACGACATAGAGGAACTCTCAATGAAAGCACCAATGTCGGTGTCAAAACCGCGGATATCGGGTAGGGGGTCCCGAACTGTGCGTCTAGGCGGATGGTAACAGGAGACAAGGGACACGATGTTTTACCCAGTGTTCGGCCCTCTTGATGGAGGTAAAACCCTACGCCCTGCTAGATTAATATTGATGATGTGTGTTACAAGAGTGGATCTACCACGAGATCAAAGAGGCTAAACCCTAGAAGCTAGCCTATGGTATGATTGTTGTTCGTCCTATGGACTAAAACCCTCCGGTTTATATAGACACCGGATAGGGTTAGGGTTACAGAGTCGGTTACAATGGTAGGAGATCTACATATCCGACGCCAAGCTTGCCTTCCACGCCAAGGAAAGTCCCATCCGGACACGAGACGAAGTCTTCAATCTTGTATCTTCATAGTCTTGGAGTCCGGCCGATGATGATAGTTCGGCTATCCGGACACCCCCTAATCCGGAACTCCCTCAGTCCCTCTCTGGCGTACTCCTTCCACTCAATATTTTTTATTATTTCCAAAAATTACTTTCGTGGAGTTTCAGGACTTTTGGAGTTGTGCATAATAGGTCTCTAATATTTGCTCATTTTCCAGCCCAGAATTCCAGCTGTCGGCATTCTCCCTCCTTATGTAAACCTTGTAAAATAAGAGAGAATAGGCATAAGTATCGTGACATAACGTGTAATAACAGCCCATAATGCAATAAATATCGATATAAAAGCATGATGCAAAATGGACGTATCAGTCATGCTCCATTTTCGTCACACAAGAATGCTCTCATCATGCACAACCCCGATGACAAGCCAAGCAATTGTTTCATACTTTAGTAATCTCAAACCTATAAACTTTCACGCAATATATGAGCACGAGCCATGGACATAGCACTATGGGTGGAATAGAATATGATGATGGGGGTTAGGTGGAGAAGACAAAAAAGGAGAAAGTCTCACATCAACGAGGCTAATCAATGGGCTATGGGGATGCCCATCGATTGATGTTAATGCAAGGAGTAGGGATTGCCATGCAACGGATGCACTAGAGCTATAAATGTATGTAAGCTCAACAAAAGAAACTAAGTGGGTGTGCATCAAACTTGCTTGCTCACGAAGACCTAGGGCACTTGAGGAGGCCCATTGTTGGAATATACAAGCCAAGTTCAATAATGAAAAATTCCCACTAGTATATGAAAGTGACAAAACAAGAGACTCTCTATCATGAAGATTATGGTGCTACTTTGAAGCACAAGTGTGGCAAAGGATAGTAGCATTGTCCCTTCTCTCTTTTTCTCTCTCCTTTTTTTGGGCCTTTTTCTATGGCCTTCTCTCTCTTTTTTTATTCCTCACTTGGTACAATGCTCTAGAAAATGATGATCATCACACTTCTATTTATTTACAACTCAATGATGACAACTCGATACTAGAACAAAATATGACTCTATATGAATGCCTCCGGCGGTGTACCGGGATATGCAAGGTACCAAGAGTGACATGTACGAAAGAATTAAGAACGGTGGCTTTGCCACAAATACTATGTCAACTATATGATCATGCTAAGCAATATGACAATGATGAATGTGTCATGATAAGCGGAACGGTGGAAAGTTGCATGGCAATATATCTCGGAATGGCTATGGAAGTGCCATAATAGGTAGGTATGGTGGCTGTTTTGAGGAAGATATAAGGAGGTTTATGTGTGAAAGAGCGTATCATATCACAGGGTTTGGATGCACCGGCGAAGTTCGCACCATATCTCAATGTGAGAAAGGGCAATGCACGGTACCGAAGAGGCTAGCAATGATGGAAGGGTGAGAGCGCGTATAATCCATGGACTCAACATTAGTCATAAAGAACTTACATACTTATTGCAAAAATCTACAAGTCATCAAAAACCAAGCACTATACGCATGCTCCTAGGGGGATAGATTGGTAGGAAAAGACCATCGCTCGTCCCCGATCGCCACTCATAAGGAGGACAATCCAAGAACACCTCATGTTTCAAATTTGTTACATAACGTTTACCATACGTGCATGATACGGGACTTGCAAACTTCAACACAAGCATTTCTCAAATTCACAACTACTCAACTAGCACGACTTTAATATTATTACCTCCATATCTCAAAACAATCATCAAGCATCAAACTTCTCTTAGTATTCAAAACACTCATAAGAAAGTTTTTACTAATCTTGAATACCTACATATTAGGATTATTTAAGAAAATTACCATGCTATTTAAGACTCTCATAATAATCTAAGTGAAGCATGAGAGATCAATTGTTTCAATAAAACAAATCCACCACCGTGCTCTAAAAGATATAAGTGAAGTACTAGAGAAAAACTATATAACTCAAAAGATATAAGCGAAGCACATAGAGTATTCTAACAGATTCCAAATCATGTATGGCTCTCTCAAAAGGTGTGTACAACAAGGATTATTGTGGTAAACTAAAAAGCAAAATACTCAAATCATACAAGACGCTCCAAGCAAAACACATATCATGTGGTGAATAAAAATATAGCTCCAAGTAAAGTTACCGATGGAAGTAGACAAAAGAGGGGATGCCTTCCGGGGCATCCCCAAGCTTTGGCTTTTTGGTGTCCTTAGATTATCTTGGGGGTGCCATGGGCATCCCCAAGCTTAGGCTCTTGCCACTCCTTGTTCCACAATCCATCAAAATCTTTCACCCAAAACTTGAAAACTTCACAACATAAAACTCAACAGAAATCTCGTGAGCTCCGTTAGCGAAAGAAAACAAAAGACCACTTCAAGGTATTGTAATGAACTCATTATTTATTTATATTGGTGTTAAACCTACTGTATTCCAACTTCTCTATGGTTTATAAACTATTTTACTAGCCATAGATTCATCAAAATAAGCAAAAACACACGAAAAACAGAATATGTCAAAACAGAACAGTCTGTAGTAATCTGTAACTAACGCAAATTTCTGGAACTCAAAAAATCTACCAAAATAGGACGACCTATAAAATATGTCTATTGATCAGAAGAAATTAGAATCAGTATTTTATCACGTTCTGATGATTTTTAACAATTGTTTTTGTGAACAGAAAGTTTCTGGAAATTACAGCAAGATCAAATAACTATCATTCAAGAAGATCCTATAGGTTTAACTTGGCACAAACACTAATTAAAACATAAAAGCACATATAACCAGAGGCTAGAACAAAGATTTATTCCTAAACAGAAGCAAAAAGAAAAAAAACTAAAAATAAAATTGGGTTGCCTCCCAACAAGCGCTATCGTTTAACGCCCCTAGCTAGGCATAAAAGCAAAGATAGATCTAGGTATTGCCATCTTTGGTAGGCAATTCCTCAATGAGACACCTATCATCCTTAGGAATTTCTTTCTTTTTAGTAATTATCGAACTTTTAGGCACAAGATTGAAAAATTCATTCGTAGCAAATGGTTCCTTAATGATGGCAAAAAGATTGGGATGAATACTTATAGATTTGAAATCAGCAATTTCCTTACTAGAGGATTCACCCTTATTTTTAGGAACATACATAAGCTTGGAAAATTTAGTAGGAGGACTTGGAGTATTCTTTACGGAAGAAAAAGCGGTTCCCAAGTTGGTAATGATACCCTCAAGTTTATCGATTCTAGTGGAATCTTGATTTATTCTCTCATTAACTATGGGTTCCTTCTCCTTGATATTTTTCAAAGTTACTCTGTCACGCCCAAGATGCGACCCTATCCTAAAGGAACTCGAAGGTCCCACCAAGGATAGAAGCGCATCTTGAAGACGCTTTTGCAAGGTGGATATCATTACATCAACATTACATAATAGTGGGGATACATCCAAGACATACAATGACACATGAATACAACAATACAACATACATAAGATCAACATCCGACTACGGATGAAACATAAACAAAACTCAAACAATATCCACCTCTGCTAGCCCAGGCTGCCGACCGAACCTATCCCCGATCGAAGAAGCGTAAGAAGAACTCCAAAACAAGTAAACATCGCCTCGTGTCATGATCATCACAAACCTGTACCTGCAATCGGTGGTGTAGTAATCAGGAGCCACGAGGACTCAGCAATCCCATTACCATGGGTGTCAAGACTAGCAAAGCTTAATGGGAAAGGAAGGGGTAAAGTGGTGAGGTTGCAGCAGCGGCTAAGCATATATGGTGGCTAACATACGCAAATGAGATCGAGAAGAGAAACAAAGGAACAGTCGTCAACTAGTAATGATCAAGAAGTGATCCTGAACTCCTACTTACGTCAGACATAACCCAGAAACCGTGTTATCCTCTCGATCAACCCCGAAAAGAGACACTCACGGTTACACACACGGTTGGTGTATTTTAGAAGAGTTTTACTTCGAGTTTACTACAACCGGACATTAACAAATTCCCATCTGCCACATAACCGCGGGCACGGTTTTCGAAAGTTCAAACCCTGCAGGGGTGTCCCAACTTAGCCCATGATAAGCTCTCGCGATCAACGAAGGATATTCCTTCTCCCAGCAAGACCCGATCAGACTCGGAATCCCGATTTACAAGACATTTCGACAATGGTAAAACAAGACCAGCAAGACCGCCCGATGCGCCGACAATCCCGATAGGAGCTGCACATATCTCGTTCTCAGGGCAACACCGGATGAGACAGGCTACGAGTAAAACCAGGCCTCGAGTTTCCCGTGGTGGCCAGGCGAGCTCGGTTCGACCAGCACTTAGAGAAGCACTCGCCCGGGGCTAATAAAGATGACCCTCGAGAGCGCGACTCCCAAGGGAAAAGTAGGTGGTGGTGAGGCAAATGGTAAAACCAAGGTTGGGCCTTGCTGGAGGAGTTTTATTCAAAGCGAACTGTCAAGGGGGTCCCATAAATCACTCAACCGCGTTAGGGACGCAAAATCCGGGAACATAATACCGATATGACGGAAACTAGGGCGGCAAGAGTGGAACAAAACACCAGGCATAAGGCCGAGCCTTCCACCCTTTACCAAGTATATAGATGCATTAATAATATAAGAGATATTGTGATATCCCAACATAAACATAATCCAACATGGAGCAATCTTCATCTTCACCTGCAACTAGCAACGCTATAAGAGGGGCTGAGCAAAAGCGGTAACATAGCCAAACAACGGTTTGCTAGGAAGGGGGACAAGGGTTAGAGGTTCATGGCAATTTGGGAGGCTTGAGCAGCAAGTGGTAGGTAACGCAGCATAGCAATAGCATCGAGGCAACTAGCATAGCTATGATAGTAATGAGATCCAAGGTGACGGTCATCTTGCCTGAAATCCCGCTAGGAAGAAGAACGAGTCCATGAAGAAGACGAACGGAAGTAGTCGAACGAATCCTCACAATCGCAACATTACCGGAACTAAGAAGCAACACCGGAAAGGAACAAACAACATGGTAAATGCACAAGCATAAACATGGCACGATGCACAATCAAGTGTGATGCATGTCCGGTTTAATGAGGCATGGCATGGCAAAGTGCAACAAACAATGCTACAAGTTAAGTGGAGCTCAATATGCAACGAGTTGCATATTGACGAAACACCACATGCAATTATTTAGTTTGATCTCGTTATAAGCTACTCAACAATATTAAATGTTGTTAAACATGGCAAGAGTTGAGGCATAAGTAAACTAACTATTTAGGCAAATTTAAATGAGGCCGGAACGACAAACAACAATTCCGGAAAATCCTCATATGCATATTTTAAATTTGGTACTGATCTGCTATAAATCATATTTTAGTGTTGTTAAACAGCAAAATAAAGTATATCATGTTAAACTAGGCATTTTTCCACCCCATTTACATATAAAGTTTATTTAAACCCGAGCAACGGTTATTTAGTTATGAAATAAAACATTTTAGCATGGCATTTAAGCAAATTAATGCAAACAGCAAGTTAAACATTTTACACATGGATGAGAGTGGCCTAATGTGAAACTAGATGAAATTCTAAGCATTTTTCATAAATAATGTTTATACATATGATGCACGGTTTATGAGTTATGATATGCATGATCTAGAGGGGCTAATCTGTAAACATGCAGTTTCTGGATAATATGAAATTCGCAGCACGCAGAAAAATAGCAGCGGGCCAAATGCAACGCACTGTGCAAGCCCAGCAGCAGATCTGGCCCGAAGCAGATGTGGGAGCGCAAAATAACAGGAAAACTAAGCAAAAATGGGGGCGGCTGGGACTCGAACCCCAGACCCCTCGAATGGATAGAGGCTGCGCTAGCCACTGGGCTAGCTGATGTGCTTGTGGTGGAACATAGTGGCAACTCTAAATAACCTCTACATGCCATAACGGATCTAGGAAAAGATCGAAGCTTCGGTTACGGAGGAAGTTGCTCACAGCGGGAAAACAGAGGCCGGCGGCCATGGCGGCAGAGGAGGGGTCGCCAGGGCGGGCTCCTTCCGGCCGGATCACGCCGGATCCCGCGGGAACGGAGCGAGGGCGAACGGATCCACGCACGAGGAGTCGAGGCAGGGGCTCGAGGCGGCGAACTTGAAGGAGGCTGCTGGTGATCGTCGGCGGTGAGGCGAGGCGGCGGGGGTCGCGAGGAAGACGGCGGAGCTCTGGATCGGGAGGAGCTCGGCCGTCCTCGGGCGTCGAGGTTCCCTGGAGAAGATCGAGAGAGAGAAGGATTCAGAGAGAGACAGAGAAAGAACCAGAGGGAGGGAGAGACCACGGGGAAGGAGAGGGGCGGCGCTCATCTGCTGGACACGGGCACGGCGACGCGGTGCGCGAGATGAAGACGAGCAGGGGCGATGGAGCCCTGCAGCAGGTGAAGCAGAAGAAGGCTCGGCGGCGGCATGAACGGGAAGGAGGTCAGGCGGGGTCGCGGACTTGATGGACCTGGCCGCAGGACACCGGTTCCCGACGGCGGCGAGGTGAACTGGAGCTCGGGGAGGTAACCATGGTCTGCTCGAGAAGAAGCAGAGGAGGCGGGACGACGCTGCAGCTGTTTGAGGCGAAGCAGGGGCGCGGTCTTGGGAGGAGCTCGTCCCCCTGGTTGACGAGGAGAGCGAGGAGGGTTGGATCGATGGGCTTGGGTGGATCGAGGGGAGGCCTCGGGTGGAGTCCGGTTGGTGGAGACGGATCTCGGTGGGATGCGGGCAGGGAAGGTCGAGTGCTGCTCTGGTTGGTGGGTGGCTGAAGGCGAGGTGGATGCGGGATGGATCCCGAGGTGGGAGGTGGAGTTGGCGGCGGCGGCGGCGAGGAGGAAGGATGGGACAGCTCTCCTAGATTTTAGGGTTGGTCAATATATATATCTTAGAAGATTAGATTAGGGGCTATTTGGGCCCTCCGATTTAAATCAGACGGTCGAGAAAATAATAGGTAGAGAGTCCAAATACGAAAATGGAGATGTTTTATAGATGTTAGGAGATGATCTGAATGCAACGGTGATGACTGAGCGATTCGGGTTCGGGGCAGTTTCGGACATGGGCGAGGGGTCGATGCACTGAACAGAGAGACTCCGGTTTAGGCAAGAGGGCAAACGAAGAACAATGTTGGTCTCAGAACGGACAACGAAAGCAAGGAGGGACGCAGCAACTACGAGCGGATGCAAGTTTTAAAAACAATGACGGCAACGAGTGCGATGCAATGCGGATGATGCGATGATGAAAAGCATGACATGAACAAAATGCAAAACAAAATACAAAAACCCAACCACGGAGGAAATAATATATCGCATCTCCGGAAAAGGCAAGAGTTGGAGTTACGAATATGGAAAGTTGCATCCGGGGCGTTACATACTCCTACCTTAGACCCATATTGGGTAATTTGGTTGTGGATATTTTTATCTAGATTTTCAATTAACTCTACGATAGCAACTTTATTTTCAATAATTTCAAGTCTTTGCATTACATGCTCCAAAGTTAACGTAGTTCCATTAACCAAAAGAGGTGGTGAGCCAAATAAATCTATCATAGCATTATAAGAGTCAAAAGTATGGCTACCCAAGAAATTCCCTCAAGAATAAATCTGTACCAAGGATTAGCGCCTACATAAAAATTGCGGAGAAGAACGGAAATAGATTGCTTCCTGGCAGATCTATTTTGAGCATTGCAAATTCTATACCAAGCATCTTTTAGATTTTCTCCCTCCCTTTGTTTAAAATTTATAACTTCATTCTCGGGAGACAACGGAGAAGATAGAGGACTAGCCATAGCGACAAGCAATGGAAAAGAGGCAAGCGGAAAAAAGAGGGTGAATAAAATGGCAAGGGTGAAGTGGGGGAGAGGAAAACGAGAGGCAAATGGCAAATAATGTAATGCGGGAGATAAGGGTTTGTGATGGGTACTTGGTATGTTGACTTTTATGAGACTCCTCAGCAACGGCGCCGAAATTCTTATTGCTACCTCTTGAGCATCTGCGTTGGTTTTCCTTGAAGAGGAAAGGATGCTGCAGCAAAGTAGCGTAAGTATTTCCCTCAGTTTTGAGAACCAAGGTATCAATCCAAAGAGGAGGCTACGCAAAGTCCCTCGTACTCTACACAAAACAAATAACTCCTCGCAACCAACACGATAAGGGGTTGTCAATCCCTTCACGGTCACTTACGAGAGTGAGATCTGATAGATATGATAGGATAATATTTTGGGTATTTTTGTGATAAAGATGCAAAGTAAAATAAAAGCAAAGTAAAATAGCAAAGGAAATAACTAAGTATTGGAAGATTGATATGATGAAGATAGACCCGGGGGCCATAGGTTTCACTAGTGGCTTCTCTCAAGAGCATAAGTATTTTACGGTGGGTGAACGAATTACTGTTGAGCAATTGACAGAATTGAGCATAGTTATGAGAATATCTAAGTATGATCATGTATATAGGCATCACGTCCGAGACAAGTAGACCTACTCATGCCTGCATCTACTACTATTACTCCACTCATCGACCGCTATCCAGCATGCATCTAGAGTATTAAGTTCATGAAAACAGAGTAACGCCTAAGCAAGATGACATGATGTAGAGGGATAAATTCATGCAATATGATAAAACCCCTTCTTGTTATCCTCGATGGCAACAATACAATACGTGCCTTGCTGCCCCTCATCACACCGGAAAGGACACCGCAAGATTGAACCCAACGCTAAGCACTTCTCCCATTGCAAGAAAGATCAATCTAGTAGGCCAAACCAAACTGATTATTTTAAGAGACTTGCAAAGATAACCAATCATACATAAAAGAATTGAGAGAAGATTCAAATATTGTTCATAGATAATCTTGCTCATAAACTCACAATTCATCGGTCTCAACAAACACGCCGCAAAAAGAAGATTACATCGAATAGATCTCCACAAGAGAGGGGGAGAACATTGTATTGAGATCCAAAAAGAGAGAAGAAGCCATCTAGCTAATAACTATGGACCCGAAGGTCTGAGGTAAACTACTCACACTTCATTGGAGAGGCTATGGTGATGATGTAGAAGCCCTCCGTGATGGATGCCCCCTCCGGCGGAGCTCCGGAACAGGCCCCAAGATGGGATCTCATGGGTATAGAAGGTTGTGGCGGTGGAATTAGGTTTTGGCTCCGTGTCGATCGCTTGGGTGCGTGGGGTATATATAGGAGGAAGGAGTACGTCGGTGGAGCAACATGGGGCCCACGAGGGTGGAGGGGGCGCCCTGGGGGTGGGCACGCCCCCCTACCTCGTGGCCTCCTCTTTTGTTTCTTGATGTATGGCCCAAGTCTCCTAGATCATAATCTTCCTAAAAATCACTTTCCCGAAAGTTTCATTCCGTTTGGACTCCATTTGATATTCCTTTTCAGCGAAACTCTGAAATAGGCAAAAAACAGCAATTCTGGGCTGGGCCTCCGGTTAATAGGTTAGTCCCAAAAATAATATAAAAGTGGATAATAAAGCCCAATAATGTCCAAAACAGTAGATAATATAGCATGGAGCAATCAAAAATTATAGATACGTTGGAGACGTATCACATATCTGTTTGAAGACTTTGACTGAAGACTTTCTCAATTTCCTCAGTTCAATTTCTTCAGTTTGTTTGTCTTCATCCTGTTTTATCATGTGCTTACACTTTATGTACTCTCTGTTTGTTTTCATTTCATCATGATGATTGTGCTTATGTTATGTTATGTCTGCATCTAAGTACTTATTCCGCTGCAAGTAGTTCTTCGCTTAGGAATTTCCTCACCCTGAAATTCCTCAGTGAAGAATTCACAAAAATCGCCTATTCACCCCCGTCTAGTCGACTTAATGCACTTTCAATAAGGAAAGATGCAGGTCACAGACTATGAAGGCAGACAAATCCATATGCTACAAGGAGAAGAACTGTTGTAGACTACAGGTTCCACACTAAGGAATAACATGACTTCTATGAGATTGTTCTCCTAGACAAGAAGCTCATAATCAGTGACATGAGATGGGTTGACTGGACATTCATTGATGATAATGAAGATCACTTTCCTTGAGTCCATGAGAGCTTCAAAATGAATGGAGTTGACAAGTTTGTGGGTCAGAAACTGACAAAATGGAATGATGAGATGGTGATGCAGTTCTACTCAACAGCTCATTTCTACCCAGATGGCAAGATTGTCTAGATGATAGAGGGTACAGGGTATGAATCTTCTATAGCTGAGTGGGCTGAAATGATCCATGCTCCTATAGAGGTAGATGATGATACCGATGTTTATGCCAAGCCCAGGAAAGACCACAACTCCATGGCACACATGTACAAAGAAATTCCAGATAATGCCTTGGAAACTCATAAGTTTGGCTCTGTGTACTATCTTCTATCAGGGCTGCCAACAATGAACACAATCCTGAGGCACACTTTACTGCCCAAGTCTGGAGATGACAGGATGATCAGAGGGCATTCAATTAACTTGCTGCATATGTTTGATGTGGCAGAGAAGTTCAAGGTGATGACCTTGATGGTTGAGACAGTTAAGAGGACTGCAGCTAATCAGAAAAGATCTTGTGGCTATGCCCCACAGATTCAGATGCTCGTTAACTCCAAGGTGGGCACTGGCACATACTTGCTAGACAGAGAGCACCTTCCCTTGAGGCCAGATTTTGAGGATAACATAGTTTTTATGGATGCTTCACATCCTACTTCAGTTGAGGCTCAAGAGAAGAGAGAGAAGGCTAAGGCGGAAAAGGCTTCAAGGATTCCAAATCCCTCAGCAGTCAATCTCAAGACCAAGCAGGACCAGCTCAGCTATCTGCTTGAGGCCACAATGAGAATAGAGAAAGGACTAGCTACCCTGACTCGAAATCAAGAGAGCCTTAAGAGGATCTTTGAGACAAAGCTGCATGACTTGGATATCAAGATCATTGAGATTCAGACGTCAGTTGAGAAGATACAGAAAGACCTTGAGGACAGGAGTGACAGAACAATCACATATGCTTATCAGAGGGTGCCTAGAGCACAAAGGTCTGTAGCAGTGTCAGCCAGTGACACTAGGGCCACAACTTCAGCTCCTGCAGCCACAGCCTCAGTTGCCCCTCCAGTGGCAACCCCTCCAGTTCCTCAGACGTCAGCCGAAGTCTTTGCAGATGTTGTTCTCTCCATGCCATCTTCGCAATCTGGAGCTCCCGGAGATCTTGCTTAGAGTGATGTATAGTGATACGTCTCCGTCGTATCTACTTTTCCAAACACTTTTGCCCTTGTTTTGGACTCTAAATTGCATGATTTGAATGGAACTAACCCAGATTGACGTTGTTTTCAGCAGAATTGCCATGGTGTTATTTATGTGCAGAAACAAAAGTTCTCAGAATGACCTGAAACTTCATGGAGATTACTTTTGGAAATAATAAAAAATATTGGCGAAAGAATCAAGGCCAGGGGCCCCACACCCTTTCCACGAGGGTGGGGGGCACGCCTGCCCCCCTAGGCGCACCCCCTGCCTCGTGGGCCCCCTGGAGCTCCATCGACCTCAACTCCAACTCTATATATTCGTGTTCGGGGAGAAAAATCAGAGAAAAAGATTCATCGCGTTTTACAATACGAAGCCGCCGCCAAGCCCTAAACTCTCTCAGGAGGGCTGATCTGGAGTCCGTTCGGGGCTCCGGAGAGGGGAATCCGTCGCCATCGTCATCATCAACCATCCTCCATCACCAATTTCATGATGCTCACCACCGTGCGTGAGTACTTCCATCGTAGGCTTGCTGGACGGTGATGGGTTGGATGAGATTTATCATGTAATCGAGTTAGTTTTGTTAGGGTTTGATCCCTAGTATCCACTATGTTTTGAGATTGATGTTGCTATGACTTTGCTATGCTTAATGCTTGTCACTAGGGCCCGAGTGCCATGATTTTAGATCTGAACCTATTATGTTTTCATGAATATATGTGAGTTCTTGATCCTATCTTGCAAGTCTATAGTCACCTACTATGTGTTATGATCCGCAACCTGAAGTGACAATAATCGGGACCACTCCGGTGATGACCGTAGTTTGAGGAGTTCATGTATTCACTATGTGTTAATGCTTTGGTCCGTACTCTATTAAAAGGAGGCCTTAATATCCCTTAGTTTCAATAGGACCCGCTGCCACGGGAGGGTAGGACAAAAGATGTCATGCAAGTTCTTTTCCATAAGCACGTATGACTATATTCGGAATACATGCCTACATTATATTGATGAATTGGAGCTAGTTTTGTGTCACCCTATGTTATGATTGTTACGTGATGAACCGCATTCGGCATAATTCTCCATCACCGATCCAATGCCTACAAGCTTTTCACATATTGCTCTTCGCTTATTACTTTTCCGTTGCTACCGCTACAATCACTACAAAACCCAAAAATATTACTTTTGTTATCGTTACTGTTACTTCCATATTACTTTGCTACTAAATACTTTGCTGCAGATACTAAGTTATCCAGGTGTGGTTGAATTGACAACTCAACTTCTAATACTTGATAATATTCTTTGGCTCCCCTTGTGTCGAATCAATAAATTTGGGTTGAATACTCTACCCTCGAAAACTATTGCGATCCCCTATACTTGTGGGTTATCAAGACTATTTTCCAAGCCGTTGCTTGGAGCATAGCTCTATTCTTTGAGTCACTTGGGATTTATATCTGCTGGTCACTATGAGGAACTTGAAAGACGAGAAAACCAAGATTTATCCCTCAACCACGAGGGGAGGTAAGGAACTGCCATCTAGCTCTACACTTGATTCACCTTCTGTATTGAGTAAGCTTGCGACACCTAAACCTGATTCTGCTATTAATTCTGATATGTCGCATGTTATTGATGATGCCACTTCTGCTATGCATGATACTTATGATGAAACTACTTCTATGCTTGATACTACTGTGCCACTTGGTGAATTTCTTAATGAACAACTTGCTAGGGCTAGAGAGAATGAAATTATTGAAACTGATAATATTGTTGAGAGTGATGATGAAGTCTCTCCCAACAAATATGAATTGCCTGTTGTGCCTGAGGGCTATATTATGGATGAAGAAACTGCTAGAGACTTTCTTGCTTGCAATGATAGAAGCGATCTTAATAAATTATTAGCTAAGCTTAAACAAAAAACTCTGAACACTAGAATGAAATATGATCCTGCTTATGCTACTTCACCTATCTTTGTTACTGATAAGGATTATGAATTCTCTATTGATCCTGATATAATTACTTTGGTTGAATCTGATCCTTTCTATGGCTATGAATCTGAAACTGTTGTGCACATCTTACTAAATTAAATGATATAGCCACCCTGTTCATTAATGATGAGAAAACTCGCTACTATTATATCCTTAAAATATTTCCGTTCTCATTAAAGGGTGATGCTAAAACATAGTTTAATTCTCTTGATCCTGGTTGTGTGCGTAGTCCCCAGGATATGATTTATTACTTCTCTGCGAAATATTTCCCTGCTAATAAGAAACAAGCTGCTTTAAGGGAAATATATAATTTTGTGCAAATTGAAGAAGAGAGTCTCCCACAAGCTTGGGGGAGGCTTCTCCAATTACTTAATGCTTTGCCTGATCATCCTCTCAAGAAAAATGAAATACTTGATATCCTTTATAATGGACTAACTGATGCTTCCAGATACTGCCTGGATAGTTGTGCTGGTTGTGTTTTCAGGGAAAGAACTGCTGATCAAGCTGAAATTCTATTGAATAATATGTTGACTAATGAAAACAATTAGACACTTCCTGAACCAACTCCTAAGCCAACTCCGAAGAAAAGGGGTGTTCTATTTCTTAGTCTCGAAGATATGCAAGAGGCAAAGAAATCTATGAAAGAAAAAGGTATAAAAGCTGAAGATGTTAAGAATTTACCACCTATTGAAGAAATACATGGTCTTAATTTACCGCATGTTGAAGAAATATATGGTCTTAATTCATCTCCTATTGAAGAAACACATGGTCTTGATAACCCGACATAGGTAGTAAAGGTAAATTCTCTCTATAGATATGATAAAGCTGAAATCCCGCCTACTAAGCTTGCTAGCCAATGTTTATATGAGTTTGATAATTTTATGGTTAAGCAAGAAGATTTCAATGCTTATTTTGGTAGACAATTGAAAGAAAATGCTTATATGATTGAACACTTGAGTTATTATATGTCTAGAGTTAAAGGTGAACTTAAACTCATTAGTAAACATGCTTCTATGGTTACCACTCAAGTAGAACAACTGCTTAAGGCTCAGAATGATTTGCTCAATGAATTAAATAATAAGAAGAATGATAATGTTGTTAGAGTTGTGACTAGAGGGGGTAAAATGACTCAGGAACTTTTGTATCCTGAAGGTCATCCTAAGAGAATTGAGCAGGATTCTCAGAGAAATAATGTTGATGCACCTAGTCCTTCTAAAAAGAAGAAAAAGAAAAATGATAGGACTTTGCATGCTTCTAGTGAACCTGTTATAGACACACCTGAGAATCCCAATGATATTTCTATTTCTGATGCTGAGACACAATCTGGTAATGAACATGAGCCTAGTGATAATGTTAATAATGATGTTCATGTTGATGCTCAACCTAGCAATGATAATGATGTAGAAATTGAACCCGCTGTTGATCTTGATAACCCACAATCAAGGAATCAACGTTATGATAAGAGAAACTTTGTTGCTAGGAAACACAAGGTGAATCAAGTGCAGAGCTAGATGGCAGTTCCTTACCTGCCCTCGTGGTTGAGCGATAAATCTTGGTTTTCTCGTCTTTCAAGTTCCTCATAGTGACCAGCGGATATAAATCCCAGTGACTCAAAGAATAGAGCCATGCTCCCGGGCAACGGCGCCAGAAAATAGTCTTGATAACCCACAAGTATAGGGGATCGCAACAGTTTTCGAGGGTAGAGTATTCAACCCAAATTTAATGATTCGACACAAGTGGGGCAAAAGAATATTATCAAGTATTAGCAGTTGAGTTGTCAATTCAACCACACCTGGATAACTTACGCTGCTTTACTGCGTCACCCTTTCCTCTTCAAGGGAAAACCAACGCAGTGCTCAAGAGGTAGCAGTGGCACGGGATGAAAATAGGACGACCTAGACAATTTGTTTATTGATCAGCACCAATTGGAATCAATATTTTATCACGTTCTAGTGATTTTTAACAATTATTTTCGTGAACAGAAAGTTTCTGGAATTTTCAGCAAGATCAAACAACTATCACCCAAGAAGATCCTATAGGTTAAACTTGGCACAAACACTAAATAAAACATAAAAGACATCTAACCAGAGGCTAGATCAAAGATTTATTCCTAAACAGAAGCAAAAAAGCAAAAAACTAAAAATAAAATTGGGTTGCCTCCCAACAAGCGCTATCGTTTAACGCCCCGAGCTAGGCATAATAGCAAGGATATATCTAGGTATTGCCATCTTGAGTTTTTAATTTCTTAACAGAGTTATGCTCGAATCCGGGAGGTTCTTTACGCTTCCCTTCATACTCCGATATTTTCAGATCTAAAGAATCCAACCGCTTATTGCAGAGACTAATGAACATGTTCATGCGGTGAAGATTTCCACTAACACCCTTAAGGGGTTCAAGAGCTTTTTGTAAAATTTTCGTTACTTCGCAAATTTTCTCAAAAACTTGTGTTTCCTCTTGGGTATGATGAGGCCCCTTTTGTTGAGGTAGTGTTCCCACTATACCTTCTATAACTTCGTGCGCAATATGGGGATCAATTTCAATAAAATTTACTTTGGCAACGCAATCCAAGAGTTGTCTATGAGACATATTCAATCCAACATAAAAATTGCGAAGCAAAATTCTAAGGTTCACTTCAAAGGTACAGTTACAGTAAGACTCCATCATTCTAAACCAGGCATCTTTTAAGTTTTCTCCTTGTCTTTGCTTGAAGTGAAAGACTTCAAACTCGGGGGACAACGGAGTAGAAAGAGGACTAGCCATAACGACAAGCAAACGAAAAAGAGGCGAAGGGAAAAGAGAGGGCGAATAAAGCGGCAAGGGTGAAGTGGGGGAGAGGAAAACGAGAGGCAAATGGCAAATAATGTAATGCGGGAGATAAGGGTTTGTGATGGGTACTTGGTATGTTGACTTTTGTGTAGACTCCCCGGCAACGGCGCCAGAAATTGCACGTTGGCGGGAGTCAAATCTTTACTTGACTTGGTGTGAGCCTCCCCGGCAACGGCGCCAGAAATCCTTCTTGCTACCTCTTGAGCACTGCGTTGGTTTTCCCTTGAAGAGGAAAGGGTGACGTAGTAAAGCAGCGTAAGTATTTCCCTCAGTTTTTGAGAACCAAGGTATCAATCCAGTAGGAGGCCAAGCACGAGTCCCTCGCACCTACACAAACAAATAAATCTTTGCAACCAACGAGACAAGGGGTTGTCAATCCCTACACGGTCACTTACGAGAGTGAGATCTGATAGATATGATAAGATAATATTTTTTGTATTTTTATGATAAAGATGCAAAGTAAAATAAAAGGCAATAAAAATAACTAAGTGTTGGAAGATTTATATGATGGAAAATAGACCCCGGGGCCATAGGTTTCACTAGTGGCTTCTCTCGAGGGCATAAGTATTACGGTGGGTGAACAAATTACTTTTGAGCAATTGATTGAATTGAGCATAGTTATGAGAATATCTAGGTATGATCATGTATATAGGCATCACGTCCGAGACAAGTAAACCGACTCCTGCATGCATCTACTACTATTACTCCATACATCGACCGCTATCCAGCATGCATCTAGAGTATTAAGTTCATAAGAACAGAGTAACGCCTTAAGTAAGATGACATGATGTAGAGGGATAAACTCATGCAATATGATATAAACCCCATCTTTTTATCCTCGATGGCAACAATACAATATGTGCCTTGCTGCCCCTACTGTCACTGGGAAAGGATACCGCAAGATTGAACCCAAAGCTAAGCACTTCTCCCATTGCAAGAAAGATCAATCTAGTAGGCCAAACCAAACTGATAATTTGAAGAGACTTGCAAAGATAACCAATCATACATAAAAGAATTCAGAGGAGATTCAAATATTGTTCATAGATAAACTTGATCATAAATCCACAATTCATCGGTCTCAACAAACACACCGCAAAAGAAGATTACATCGAATAGATCTCCACGAGAGAGGGGGAGAACATTGTATTGAGATCCAAAAAGAGAGAAGAAGCCATCTAGCTAATAACTATGGACCCGAAGGTCTGAGGTAAACTACTCACACATCATCGAAGAGGCTATGGTGTTGATGTAGAAGCCCTCCGTGATCGATGCCCCCTCCGGCGGAGCTCCGGAACAGGACCCAAGATGGGATCTCACGGGTACAGAAGGTAGCGATGGTGGAATTAGGTTTTTGGCTCCACATCTGGTAGTTTGGGGGTACGTAGGTATATATAGGAGGAAGGAGTACGTCGGTGGAGCAACATGGGGCCCACGAGGGTGGAGGGCGCGCCTGGGGGGTAGGCGCGCCCCCCTACCTCGTGCCCTCCTGGTTGATGTCTTGATGTAGGGTCCAAGTCCTCTGCATCACGTTCGTTCCGAAAATCACGTTCCCGAAGGTTTCATTTTGTTTGGACTCCGTTTGATATTCTTTTTCTGCAAAACTCTGAAATAGGCAAAAAACAGAAATTCTGGGCTGGGCCTCCGGTTAATAGGTTAGTCCCAAAAATAATATAAAAGTGTATAATAAAGCCCAATAATGTCCAAAACAGAATATAATATACCATGGAACAATAAAAAAATTATAGATACGTTGGAGACGTATGAGCCACCGAGTTCACTTGACATAGCCAGAGCCAGAAGCCATAATCAGTTTGGTCTCACTGATAGGGATCTCGGTCTCGCAGAGATGGGATTGCAAACTCTCTGTTTCCCTTCGTAACGTTTCGGCCTCACCGAAATGAGTGATCGGTCCCACCGAGTTTGCAATGCAAACTCTCTGTTTCTCTTTCGTAACGTTTCGGTCTTACCGAAAGGAGCGATCGGTCCCACCGAGTTTGCCTAACCAACTCTCTGTTTGCTTATTACTGAAATCAGTCCCACTGAGTTGAAGTAATTGGTCAAACCGAGATCAAGTTTTACCCTAACCCTAGCACATCGATCCCACCGAGTTGATCATGTCGGTCCCACCGAAAATCCTAACGTTCACATTTTGAACCGAATCGGTCCCACCGAGTTCATACATTCGGTCTGAACGAGTTGGCTCTTTTTGTGTAACGATTAGATTTTGTGTAGAGGCTATATATACCCCTCCACCCTCCTCCATCAGAGAGAGAGCCATCAGAACGTGCCTACACTTCCATCATTCATTTTCTGAGAGAGTGATACGTCTCCAACGTATCTATAATTTTTTATTGTTCCATGCTATTATATTATCCATCTAGGATGTTTTATATGCATTTATATGCTATTTTATATGATTTTTGGGACTAACCTATTAACCTAGAGCCCAAAGCGCTTTACTTTTTCCTTTTTTGAGTATCGAGAAAAGGAAAACCAAACAGAGTCCAATTGACCTGAAGCTTGACGGATCTTATTTTTGGACCGTAAGAAGGCCATGGAGTAAAAGAGTTGGGCGAAGAGTCCCGGGCTGCCCACGAGGGTGGGAGGCGCGCCCACTCCCCTTAGGCGCGCCCCCTACCTCGTGGACAGCCCGGATACCCCCCTAACTTGTTCCCGACGCCAAAAGCTCTTATATATACAGAAACCCTAAGAACATAACCTAGATCAGGAGTTCCGCCGCCGCAAGCCTCTGTAGCCACCAAAAACCAATCGGGACCCTGTTCCGACACCTTGCCGGAGGGGGAATCCCTCTTCGGTGGCCATCTTCATCATCCCGGTGCTCTCCATGATAAGGAGGGAGTATTTCACCCTCGGGGCTGAGGGTATGTACTAGTATCTATGTGTTTGATCTCTCTCTCTCTCTCTCTCGTGTTCTTGAGGTGGTACGATCTTGATGTATCGCGAGCTTTGCTATTATAGTTGGATCTTATGATATTTCTCCCCCTCTACTCTCTTGTAATGGATTGAGTTTTTCCTTTGAAGTTATCTTATCGGATCGAGTCTTTAAGGATTTGAGAACACTTGATGTATGTCTTGCATGTGCTTATCTGTGGTGACAATGGGATATCACGTGATCCACTTGATGTATGTTTTGGTGATCAACTTGCGAGTTCCGTGAACTTATGCATAGGGGTTGGCACACGTTTTTGTCTTGAATCTCCGGTAGAAACTTTGGGGCACTCTTCGAGGTACTTTGTGTTGGTTGAATAGATGAATCTGGGATTGTGTGATGCATATCGTATAATCATACCTATGGATACTTGAGGTGACATTGGAGTATCTAGGTGACATTATGGTTTTGGTTGATTTGTGTCTTAAGGTGTTATTCTAGTACGAACTCTTGAATAGATCGACCAGAAAGAATAACTTTGAGGTGTTCATTTGTTTTCTGCTATTAGTGACTTGGGAGTGACTCTTTGTTGCATGTTGAGGGATAGTTATATGATCCAATTATGTTATTATTGTTGAGAGAACTCGCACTAGTGAAAGTATGAACCCTAGGCCTTGTTTCAACGCATTGCAATACCGTTTGTGCTCACTTTTATCATTAGTTACCTTACTGTTTTTATATTTTCAGATTACAAAAACCTATATCTACCATCCATATTGCACTTGTATCACCATCTCTTCGCCGAACTAGTGCACCTATACAATTTACCATTGTATTGGGTGTGAAGGGGACACAAGAGACTCTTTGTTATTTGGTTGCAGGGTTGTTTGAGAGAGACCATCTTCATCCTATGCCTCCCACGGATTGATAAACCTTAGGTCATCCACTTGAGGGAAATTTGCTACTGTCCTACAAACCTCTGCACTTGGAGGCCCAACAACGTCTACAAGAAGAAGGTTGTGTAGTAGACATCAAGGTCTTTTCTGGTGCCGTTGCCGGGGAGGTGAGTGCCTGAAGGTATATCTTTAGGTCTTGCAATCGAATCTTTTAGTTTCTTGTTTTATCACTAGTTTAGTTTATAAAAGAAAACTACAAAAAATGGAATTAAGGGTACCTCATATGCTTCATCTTTTTAATTTCTTTCGTGAAAATAAGGATTCTGATAGTTGTGCCAAAATGCTAGAAAAAGAATGCACTAAAATGTTTGGCACTAAATCTTTGAATGATGAGCATGATTGCTGTAAGGGCATATTTATCCCGTAAGTGTTTTGGTGATTGATGACGATACTTTTGCGGACTAATCGTATGCCTTGAGTTTCTCAGATGTTTCATCACTTGGCACGAGACGATTCGGTGCCCCTCGGAGACTATTGAAGACGGCGTCGTCCTACGTTTCTTTTTTGGTGGATTTGAGTCGTAGGAGAGCCGTACTATTAAGAGGGGGTCCGCGTCGGAAAGGTTTGGGTGGAATCAACACGTACACTTGTCCTTCCTTTCCTTGCACTTTGGAGCATCTTCCCGTTGTCATAGTTGTGCTTAAAACCGGCGGCTACTGCTGTTCTTGTGGTAGTACTGCTCTAGGGAGCGGTAGTACCGCAAGCACCCGCGGTAGTACCGCTGGGGGTCACGGTAGTACCGCTCCCCTGGAGCCGTAGTACCGCGACTCCCGTGCCTTGTGCTGCTTCGATGCAGTAGTAGGCGCGGATGTAATTTTACATCCGCGCCACACGGTAGTATCAAGACATCTTGCGCGTAGTACCGCGAGTGGACACGGTAGTACCGCTCTCTTGGAGCCGTAGTACCGTGGCCATCATGCCCGCACCGTTGCGCCACGGTTGTAGGAGCGGATGTAATTCTACATCCGCGCCTCCTGTATAATACCAGCGCCTCGGTAGCGGTAGTACCGCGTCGGGTTTTCGCACTGGTTCTTTTTCAGCAGAAGTAGGCATGGATGTAATTTATTTCATCCGCGCTCTTCGTAGGCTGGGGCTTGCCTGCCTTGCGGTAGTACCGCAAGGGTGCGCGGTAGTACCGCGCCAGCGGTAGTACTGCGCTCAGTCAGGCCAGTCCCAGGCTCTGCTGCTGCCGCGGTAGTACCGTGGCCCTCCACGGTAGTACCGCGTGGCCGCGCGGTAGTTCCGCATTTTCGGAGCGGTAGTACCGCGTGTCGCGGGCTGAACAAGAGGATAACGGTTGGATCTTTTCTCTGAGTATAAAAGGCGTGTCTCCTACCTCTAGTTGACCACCTCTTCCATCTCTAAGCTCCATTGTTGCTCCAAGCTCCATTTTGGCCCGATCTCTCTCCCTAGCCAATCAAACTTGTTGATTTGCTCGGATTGGGTGACAAGGGCCCCATCTACACTTCCACCAAGAGACTTTTGATTCCCCCACTTATCCTTATGCGGATCTTGTTACTCTTGGGTGTTTGAGCACCCTAGACGGTTGAGGTCACCGTGGAGGCATATTCCATTGTGGTGAAGCTTCGTGGTGTTGTTGGGAGCCTCCAATTAAGTTGTGGAGATTGCCCCAACCTTGTTTGTAAAGGTTCGGTCGCCGCCTTCAAGGGCACCAATAGTGGAATCACGGCTGTTGCATTGTGCGAGGGCGTGAGGAGATTACGGTGGCCCTAGTGGCTTCTTGGGGAGCATTGTGCCTCCACACCGATCTAACGGAGATGTACTTCCCCTCAAAAGGAAGGAACTTCGGTAACACATCCTCGTCTCCACCGGCTCCACTCTTGGTTATCTTATTCCTTTACTTGTGCAAGCTTATTTGTGTTTCTATCCTTGCTTGCTCTTGTGCTTGTGTTGATTGCATCATATAGGTTGTCCACCTAGTTGCACATCCAGACAGCCTTTATTATTGCAAAGTTTAAATTGGTAAAGAAAAGCTTAAAAATTGTTAGTTGCATATTCACCCCCCCCCCTCTAGTCAACTATATCGATCCTTTCAATTGGTATCAGAGCCTCGTCTCTTTTTAAGGACTTTACCGTCCGAAGAGTATGGTTGACGTCGTAGATGATGTGGGGGAGCACTCCGGTGCGAATCCGATATCATCTACGGGAGATGGGGGTACCTCGATCTCTCATGAGGAATTCAAGGTGGCGTTGGACACATTGAAAACCTCCATGACGACCGAGGTCAAGGACATGTTTAAGGAATTCCTAGAAGGGCTTAAACTTTCCACCGCACACGTGAAAGTGGGTGATCCCGCCAACACGGGAGAGGATGCTAACTCCGATAAGGGGGAAGCTACTAGTGAGAAAGCCCCCTCGTCGAGTGGTAAGAATGGCACCGGCATCTTTGCCCATGTGCAACCTCCTCCCGTTTATGGTGGACCGATTCCTTCCACTCATTTGAATCATGCCGGTCCACCACCTAAGATTGATAAAAATGAGGATTTTGATTCTTGGGTTTATCGTTTTAAGCGTCATCTAAATCATGTGAACACTAAACTTTGGAGAATCATTGAAGAAGGTTTCTATCCGCATGATCCGAGCAACTTTTCTCCAAGAGAAGTCCTGGACCATCAATTCAATGAGAATGCTCTCTTCATCATCAAAGAAGCAATCCTTCCCGAAGACCTCCCTCATCTCCGGCCCTACTCCCTTGCCAAAGATGCTTGGCTCAAGGTGGTTTCCCTTTATCGAGGAAGCGCAAGCATTCAACGTTCCAATTATGAAGTGGTCCAAGATGAAGCCGATGAGTTTGCAATGAAAGAAGAAGAAGAACCTAGTAAGCTCTATCGGAGAGTAACCAAGCTTGCAGTCTCCCTCCGGGATCATGGAAGTAAGGACACGGATGACAACTGGATCAAGCGCAAATTCCTCAAGGCAATGATGCCCTACCACAAAGCCATGTCCTCCGTCATCCGTCAACGGCCGGACTTCCACACCCTATCCTCAAGTATGACTATCATGAACACATGGCCCTTGCTTCAAGGCAATTTTGGAGCAAGAAGAACTCAAGGCCCAACTTCAACAAGAGCAACTCAAGTGGCACTAAGGGCAAGCAACGAGTGAGGACTTGTTTCAATTGTGGCAATGTGAGTCACTTTGTTGCGGAGTGCCCATATGAGAAGAGGGAAGACAATGGTGGCAAGCTCATCCGTAAGGACAAGGCCAAGTCTTTCCCCAACAAGAGCAACTTCACCAAGAAGGCTCCTCACAAAGCTTTGGTGGTTCAAGAAGAGTACAATGAGGATGATGATGATGATGATGAAGATGGTGAGTCGGTGGCCATGGCCTCCGTTGCCATTGCATCGACTCCTCGGGTGTCTCTCTTCGATTCACCCAATGAAAGCATCACCGCCAAGTGCCTCATGGCTAAAGCCACCAACAAGGTAACCCCCAACATCAAAACTACCATCATCAATCATTCTTCTTTGACGGATTGCATTGATGAACATGAGGGGACTAATGTGGAGGAGAATGAGTTTGAGATCTTTATGGGTAAACTCAAGGGCAAATCCAAGAAGCACTTCGTTGCTCTATTGGAACAACTTGGTGAAGCCAATGTCATGATCGAGGCTCATGAAGAAACCATCTCTAAGATGGAAGGGCATAGTCGTGACTATGCCGATGAGATTTCGGATCTTTCCAATGCTCTTGAGGAAGAGCGTGGTCTTTGTTTGGCTCTTGAGGAGTCATACAACGATGATCATGCTAAATTAAAGAAAGACCTTGATCATGCTCTTGTTGTGTCTCGTGTGCTTAGCTCCGAGAAGGCAAAGCTTGGAGTTGATCTTGCTAGACTCAACGAGGACTTTGACATTCTCGACAAGGCTCACAAAGTCTTGAAGGGTGCTCATGCTAGTCTCAAAGAGTCTCATGATCAACTCCAATTGAAGCTAACCAAGGAGAAAGCCACCTTTCCTCATATGATATTGATTGATAATGCAAATGCTACTAACCCTTGTTGTGAGCATGTGCATCTTGTTGAGGATAATGCTAAGTTGAAGGAGCAACTTGAAAATGGCCTTGTCACATGCATACAAGGTGAGAAGAACCTTAACGACCTTTTGAGTAATCAAAAGGAAGTTGTGGCCAAGGAGGGGATTGGGTTCGCGCCCAAGCCCAAGAGCAAGAAGAAGAATGACAAGACCAAGCAACCTCCTCCTCTCAAGCAAACTTTTGTGAGGGAAGGAGAGGGTGCTTCCAAGATGAAGAAGAACCGTGCAAAGGGTGGCAATGCTAAGAAGGACAACGTCATCCCCTTGAACATAGCTGACGACTTTAACCCCTCATATGTGTTGTGTCGTGCTAGTGATGGGCATGTTTATGCTAAATTTGTTGGTTCTTCTTATGAGTACATTGAATGGTCTATTTCGGTTCCTAAGACCCTCGTTACTAACATCAAAGGACCCATTACCAAATGGGTACCTAAAACCAAGCATTGATCTCTTGTAGGGGTTTGCTTCCGGTGGGGGATCATGGTTGCTCGATAGTGGAGCAACAAATCATATGACCGGGAGCAAGGACATGGTGGTGGATGTGCAAAGGATCCCATCTATGCCCACCAATGTCGAGTGGGGTGATGCCTCACATTCTAAGGTATTGGGTCTTGGCAAGGTTGTCGTTTCTCATGATCTAACGATCGAGAAAGTCATGCTTGTTGAGTCCCTTGCATACAATTTGCTTTCCGTTCATCAACTTGCACTCATGGGCTTTGCCACCTTCTTTGACATTGATACCGTGGCCCTCTTGTGGAGCAAGACTCTTAAAGTAGCCTTTGTTGGGCATGTCGAGAACGGTCTCTATGTGGTAGACTTTTTGGAGCGACCCACTAAGACCGCGACATGCCTAATGGCTAAAGTTGACATGGGATGGCTTTGGCATCGCCGTTTAGCCCATGTCAATATGAGATCTTTGCAAAGTCTTCTCAAGGGGGACCATGTCCGTGGACTAACAAATGTTAGCTTTGCCAAAGATCGTGTTTGCAATGCTTGTATCGAAGGAAAGCTTCATGAAACGGCTCACCCTCCCACGACTATCATCTACTCGAAGAGACCCTTGGAGCTCCTGCACATGGACCTCTTTGGACCTCCATCCTTTGATAGTCTTGGGGGTAGAAAGTATTGCTTGGTGATTGTGGATGATTATTCAAGATACACTTGGGTATACTTCTTCAAGAGGAAGAGTGAGACTCAACAAACTGTTATCGACTTTGCAAATGAAGCTCAACGTCAACATAATGCAAAGATCTTGACAATAAGAAGTGACAACGGCACCGAGTTCAAGAACTACACCTTGGATGAGTTTCTTAGTGAAGAGGGGATCAAGCATCAATATTCGGCACCATATACCCCTCAACAAAATGGTGTTGCAGAGAGGAAGAACCGGACGTTGATGGATGCGGCAAGGACATGATGGCGGAGTTCAAGTCTCCATACAACTTTTGGGCCGAAGCCATCAACACCTAATGTCATGCCTCCAATCGGCTCTATCTCCGCAAAGGCTTGAACAAGACTCCTTATGAGATACTCACCGGTAACAAGCCCAATCTCAAGTATTTCCGGGTGTTCAGGTGTAAGTGTTTCATTCTCAAGAAAGGTGTTCGTTTGTCTAAATTTGAAGCGAGAGCTTATGAGGGCATATTTGTTGGTTATGCTACAAACTCTCATGCTTACCGTGTCCTCAATAAATCCACGGGACTTATTGAGGAGACATGTAACGTGGAGTTTGATGAGAATAACGGCTCCCAAGTGGAGCAAAGTGGCACTTGTGATGTAGGTGATGAAATTCCTCCTCAAGCCATAAGAAGAATGGGTGTTGGTTTTATCCTACCCATTGAGGAACCCCTTGTGGCCGAAGGAGAAGGACAATGCTCCACTCAAGTGGAGCCATCACCAACTCAAGGCCCACACACTTCCGAAGAACAAAGTGAAGGCCCTCAACCTCATGAACATGACCAAGGGCAAGATCGTGCTCAAGACGATGGTGATACACCAAATGATGCCCAAGGTCAAGTTATCTTCCCCGAGCATGCTCAAGATCAAGAACATGTTCAAGACGGCGCTCAAGATGATCAAGTGACTCCTCCTCATCTCACCTCCGAGGAAGAATTAGAGCGTCGTGCCGCCAAGATTGCATCCAAACTTACTACCAAAGGCCATCTCATGGAGAATGTGGTTGGAAGCCTAATGAAAGGGGTAAGCACTCGTAGACAATTGGCAAACTATTGTGAACATCACGCGTTTGTCTCTTGTGTTGAACCCCAAAAGGTCTATGAGGCGCCAAGACTCGGATTGGCTCAATGCCATGCATGAAGAGCTCAACAATTTCGAGTACAACAAGGTGTAGAGATTGGTGCCAAGGCCATCGGGGAACCACAACGTCATTGGAACCAAGTGGATCTTCAAGAACAAGCAAGATGCTCATGGGAACATCATTCGCAACAAGGCAAGATTGGTAGCACAAGGCTACTCCCAAGTCGAGGGTATCGACTACGGTGAAACCTTTGCTCGTTGTTCGCCTTGAATCCATTCGCTTGTTGATTGCTTATGCTGCTCATCACAACTTTAAGTTGCAACAAATGGATGTGAAAAGTGCTTTTCTTAATGGTCCTATTAATGAGTTGGTCTATGTCAAGCAACCCCAGGTTCGAGGACCCCTACTTCCCGGATCATGTGTATCAACTCGATAAGGCACTCTATGGCCTTAAACAAGCCCCACGTCGTGGTATGACCACCTTACCGAGTTGTTACAAGATCGTGGTTTTGAAGTAGGGCAAATCGACCCACTCTTTTTACTAAGAAGGTCAATGGGGAGTTGTTTGTATGCCAACTATATGTTGATGATATTATTTTGGTTCCCTAACAAAGCTTTCAATGAGGAATTTGCCGCCTCATGACCTCCAAGTTCAAGATGTCTTCTATGGGAGAGTTGAAGTTCTTCCTTGGTTTCGATATCAAACAAAGAAGAGAAGGAACCTTCATCAACCAAGCCAAATACACTCAAGACATGCTCAAAAGATTCAAGATAAGTGATGTCAAGCCGGCTACTACACCAATACCTACCAAGTGCCAACTTGACATTGATCCCAATGGTAAAGCGGTGGATCAAAAGGTATATCGCCCATGATTGGCTCCTTGCTTTACTTTTGTGCATCTAGACCGGATATCATGTTGAGTGTGGGAATGTGTGCACGGTTTCAAGTCAAGATCAAGGAAAGCCACTATGTGGCGGTCAAGCGAATCTTCGATATTTGGCTCATACCCCAAACTTTGGCTTATGGTACCCAAGAGGAGCAAACTTCAAGCTTGAAGGATTTACGGATTCGATTGGGCGGAGACAAAGTGGATAGGAAGTCCACTTCCGAGGGTGCCAATTTCTTGGTTGCTCTTTGGTAAGTTGGTCTTCCAAGAAGCAAAGTTGTGTGTCTCTCTTATCCACGAAGCGGAATATGTGGCGGCCGGTAGTTGTTGTGCTCAACTCCTATGGATGAGGCAAACTTTAAAGGAGTACGTGTCATTTGTGACAAAGTGCCTCTTTGGTGTGATAATGAAAGTGCCATCAAGATTTCTCTCAACCCGTGCAACACTTCAAGACGAAGCACAATGAGATTCGTATCACTTCATCCGGGATCACATTAGGCGAGGGAGATCGAGCTCAAGTATGTCAACGCTCATGATAACCTTGCAGATATTTTCACGAAGCCCTTGGATGAAGCAAGATTTCGCGAGTTAAGGCATGAGCTAAATATCATTGATTTGAGCAATGTGACTTGAACCCGTGCACCCCCCACCACACTCAACTTGTTGTCTAGTTTAGGTGTAGGCATGGACAAAGGGGGAGTGTTGTTCTCTCAATGAACTCTCCCTCCCCCTTTCATGCATAAATAGATCAACTCTTTCACATTAGCCATTTTTGATGGTACTTGTGCTTTAAAGACGAGTTTTGGTCATGGGCCCAAGGATAATTCTTCGCGGTGCCATACCATCTAAGTCAAACATGGGTGGCTTCGGCCACCGCCCTCTCCTTTTGAGAGGTTGTGTCACTTGGTGTTCTCTTGTTGTCTTTCTGCCTTTGGGTTGTGCGTGTGCTTGTGGCTTCCTTTGTGTGAAAAGTTTCCATGCAAAGACCTTCTCTTTTGTGTTGAAACCGGGGATGTCTTGAGCTCGCAGTACTACCACGGCCGGCTACGGTACTACCGCGGCAGGCTACGGTACTACCGCGGCCAGCCACGGTACTACTGCATGTGGGAGCACGGTACTACTGCCCCCACGCGGCAGTAATTTTTTACTGCCGCCTGGGTGAGCGGTACTACCGCTCGGTCTGATACTTCCGCGAGCGGTACTACCGCGATGACCTGCGGTACTACCGCGCCGTCGTGGGCGCGTGGGGATAAGGACGGGCAGGGGGAGTTCTAACTCCCCCATACCCATTCGCAGTTCCTCCACGCCGCCTCATCTCTCTCTCCGCCAAGATAGGAGCCGCGTTCGTCGCGGATCTCCTCCTCCGCTGCCCTCCCGTGATTCCGTCCGGTGGGATCCTTCCCACCTCGTGCTCTTGCTATGGACCCAGGTTTTTCCCCAATCCTTTCTCGTTTTATTGCGTTCTTTGTCTTTAGGTTGTTGGGGAAGATTTGGTTGTTCTAGAGTTTCGTAGGCCTTCTCTTTGCAAGAATAGGATGATGGAGAGTAGCCTTGCATAGGAATTATACTTGTTTTGTTGTCTTGCGCGAGATCTGATCACCGTAGCACTGCCATTGTTTCGCGGTTCTTTTCAGATTCGAACTGCCGTTCGGATCTAACGCGGCGCGGTACTACCGCCCGTCGGGCGCGGTACTACCGCGCACTCTGCGGCACTAAAACCTTACTACTGCTCCAACCACGGTACTACCGCGACTTGGAGCAGTACTAATTTTTTAGTACCGCAGACTCTGGCAGTCCTACCGTGGCTCCTATCTAACGCTGGCCAACCTTCACGTATATTTCCTATGTGTTTCTTGTGCTTTGTTGTGGTCTTTGCATTGATTCTCTTCGCGTTCGTTGGTGTTTTGCGTGTGTGTCTCAGGTGGTGGCTCTCGTCGTTCCAATCCCAGTCGTGACACTGGATCCAAGCGTCTGCGCAACCCAGGTGACGCACCAGAGGGCTCCTCTGCCCCCAAGCGCGATGTGAAGACTACTGCTAGCAAGTTCAAGGAGCCCGCCAAGGGCATGGATGAGATGCCCCAATCTGACTACGTCCGTCTCAGACAAATTAACCCGTACGTGACCCCTCGTTCCTCTGTCAGGGGTTGTGAGCTGTTTTGGAACAAGCATCAAACCAACATCTATCTGGATGTCATCAAGAACAAGAAGAATACCTATATGGATGTGAAATGGATTGACATGCATCACTTGAGGAATGACAAGTTCTGTGCCTACTTTGGAGAGGCTCTGGACTTGGTGGAGCAGTTTGGCATTGAGCATGTGATATCCTTTCACCTTGACTATGATCCTGAGCTTATCTGTCAGTTCTTTGCTTTAGTTTACTTTCACCCTGATGAGGAAAGGAGGATGACCTGGATGAGCAATGGTCGTATGATGACTGCTACCTGGAAGGAGTTCATGGATTTGCTCCAAGTACCTGATGACGGGCTCGACACTCCCGTGGGTGTTCGCCCCCATGTCAATTCTGATTCTGCCAACAAGGACAGGCTTGCACCGTACTATGTTGAGAAGACGCTTCCAAGTGGCAAGATAGGGTTGGTGCTCAACTCTTTTCTGGATATCATGTACCGCATCTTCCGCAACTCTTTGTTCCCTCGCATTGGTGACAAGGACAAGTCCATGCCTATATGGTGGATATGATGCTCATCTACGAGGAGGCTCGTTTGTCTCAGACTCAGCCACTTGATGTCTCACACATCATGTGGTGTGAGCTTCGGTTTGCGTGTTCAACCGCAGTGCCTATTCACGGCCCTATCTGTTTCTGCTGATCTCGAGGACCTGGGAGACGATGTTCCCTGGTGAGGAGTTCCTTGCCCCTGACTGGATTCGCCATGATCCCATCTGTCTGCGTGTCAAACCCAACTGGGCCAATACTACTACTCGTGCCGAGGCGTCTGCTGCTAGGGCTGCTGTTGGTGAGGAGGATGTTTGGCGCCGAGAATGTTGCTTTGGGCCATGCTGCTAGGCCTTCCTGAGCTCCTCTATGCCTTCATGGGCCAAGAAGTGAAGGACAAGATGAAGACTCTTTTCGCATGCAAGCCAAGGGCGTCACAGACTCACGCGGCATCCAAGGAGAGTCGTCGCGGGACAGAAGATCTTGCAGCTCTATCGTGAGGATGTGTCAGGCGGGTCTGAGGAGCGATCACCCAGAGGCCGAGTGGATGGAGAAGCAAGGCTGGTGGACTGATTCTCGAGGAGGACGCCGAGGAGTCCATCCTGCTGCCGAGGAGTCGACGGAGAGGGTTGGGATGAGTTCCTGCTGCTTGAGCCACCGCTTGTGTAGGTGTCCTCTCTGCCTTTTGGCGCCTCGATGCCAAAGGGGGAGAGAGTGTAGGGATTTGCGATTCTTGTGTCGTGTTCGTGTTTGGTGTGTTTATTGCGTTCTCGGTTGAACCTCGTTTGAACCTCGTTTTAGTTGCTTTTCCTTCATATGGTGTAAGACATATGCACTCTATCTATCTTAGTGAGCTTGTGTTATATTGTGCTATATGTTGCTTAGATGTTATTCTTCGGGCCTTTTTCTCTAAAATATAGGGGGAGTGGTGATCCTAGTATGTGTGCTATGCAGTCCAAAGCATTCATCCAGAGTGCACACATCTAGGGGGAGCCCGTCTATATTTTGGAGAGGAGGGGTTTGCCCTTGCTCTATATTATCGTATCTTTGTGCAAATCCCGTATTGTCATCAATCCACCAAAAAGGGGGAGATTGTAAGGGCATATTTATCCCGTAAGTGTTTTGGTGATTGATGACGATACTTTTGCGGACTAATCGTATGCCTTGAGTTTCTCAGATGTTTCATCACTTGGCACGAGACGGTTCGGTGCCCCTCGGAGACTATTGAAGACGGCGTCGTCCTACGTTTCTTTTTGGTGGATTTGAGTCGTAGGAGAGTCGTACTATTAAGAGGGGTCCGTGTCGGAAAGGTTTGGGTGGAATCAACACGTACACTTGTCCTTCCTTTCCTTGCACTTTGGAGCATCTTCCGTTGTCATAGTTGTGCTTAAAACCGGCGGCTCTGCTGTTCTTGCGGTAGTACGCTCTAGGGAGCGGTAGTACCGCAAGCACCAATGTAGTACCGCTGGGGTCACGGTAGTACCGCTCCCCTCGAGCCGTAGTACCGCGACTCCCGTGCCTTGTGCTGCTCGATGCGGTAGTAAGCGCGGATGTAATTTTTTACATCCGCGCCCACACGGTAGTACCGCACATCTTGCACGGTAGTACCGCGAGTGGACATGGTAGTACCGCTCTCTTGGAGCCGTAGTACCGTGGCCCTCATGCCCCGTACCGTTGCGCCACGGTTGTAGGAGCGGATGTAATTCTACATCCGCGCCTCCACGGTAGTACCGCGCCTCGGGCGCGGTAGTACCGCGTCGGGTTTTCGCACTGGTTCTTTTTCAGCAGAAGTAGGCACGGATGTAATTTATTTCATCCGCGCTCTTCGTAGGCTGGGGCTTGCCTGCCTTGCGGTAGTACCGCAAGGGTGCATGGTAGTACCGCGCCAGCGGTAGTATCTGCCTTCGATCGAGACAGTCCCAGTCTGTCTCTTTGCTGCATGTAGTACTGTGGCCCTCCACGGTAGTACTGCAGCGTGGCACATGGTAGTACCGCATGTCGCGGGCTGAACAAGAGGATAACGGTTGGATCTTTTCTCTGAGTATAAAAGGTGTGTCTCCTACCTCTAGTTGACCACCTCTTCCATCTCTAAGCTCCATTGTTGCTCCAAGCTCCATTTTGGCCCGATCTCTCTCCCTAGCCAATCAAACTTGTTGATTTGCTCGGGATTGGGTGACAAGGGCCCGATCTACACTTCCACCAAGAGAATTTTGATTCCCCCCACTTATCCCTTGCGGATCTTGTTACTCTTGGGTGTTTGAGCACCCTAGACGGTTGAGGTCACCGTGGAGCCATATTCCATTGTGGTGAAGCTTCGTGGTGTTGTTGGGAGCCTCCAATTAAGTTGTGGAGATTGCCCCAACCTTGTTTGTAAAGGTTCGGTCGCCGCCTTCAAGGGCACCAATAGTGGAATCACGGCTCTTGCATTGTGCGAGGGCGTGAGGAGATTACGGTGGCCCTAGTGGCTTCTTGGGGAGCATTGTGCCTCCACACCACTCTAACGGAGACGTACTTCCCCACAAAAGGAAGGAACTTCAGTAACACATCCTCGTCTCCACCGGCTCCACTCTTGGTTATCTTATCCCTTTACTTGTGCAAGCTTATTTTTGTTTCTATCCTTGCTTGCTCTTGTGCTTGTGTTGATTGCATCATATAGGTTGTCCACCTAGTTGCACATCTAGACAACCTTTATTATTGCAAAGTTTAAATTGGTAAAGAAAAGCTTAAAAATTGTTAGTTGCCTATTCACCCCCCCCCCTCTAGTTAACTATATCGATCCTTTCAATTGCAATGTTGTTAGTATGAACTCTTTGAATATCCATAGTACTAATGATGACTGCACTAGTCATGATGAAAATTTCTCTTATAAGCATGTCAATTTTTGTGGAGTGCATAGAGTTTGCAAGTACACACCAAATAGGGAAGATAGCTTTTGCAAGAGGCATAAGTATTTAGAAACTAAATGGTTGCAAGAGAGGCTAGATGCTTGTCCTGAAAATTTAAAATTTCTTTGCCATCCTTGTGAACTTTGCAATGAACGTGATCATTTAAATCCCCAATGCAAATTGTTTCATGATCGTATCGTGTCCAAAAATTGTGATGACTTGATTTCCCTTGCACATCATAATGAACTTAGTTTGCTTTTGGGTTATGAAGAAATGAAACGTATAACTAAATATATGCCAGAATTTGTCCTTGATAAAGTTCTTGATTTTGATCTAGAAGAAATTTTTATGTATTGGGCGGTGAATTGCATTGAAAATCCTTATATTGCAAATTACATAAAGACAAGAAAACAAATAGAATATGAAGAGAATACTAATGAAAGGTAAGAGACTTCCCAATATCCTCCTATTATTTCTTATGATGAATTAGGTAATGAGGAGGAGCTTTCTATTCAACCAATCTCATTAATAAGGAGCTCAAAAAAGAGGGTTAAATCCACACATGATGTGAAGAAGAAGAAAAGATGGAGAAGCAAAGGTAGAAAGGTATCCCTCCCAAATGATGTTGCTCCTATTACTCATTGTGATGATGATAATTGCTATACTATCGGTGCTATCCATACTATTAATGAAGAGAGTGATTATGCTTATGATATGAAAAGGCCCAAGCTTGGGGATGCTATGTTTGATGAGAATGACATGTTTGAGAATTTATTTGCTGCAATTAATGTTTGTCCCAAGCTTGTGGATGCTATGTTTAATGAAGATGATATTTTTAGCCTCCCAAGTTTTGATGATCAAATTTATTATGATGATAGCATGCCTCCTACTTATGATGATTATATTGATGAAAGTGTGTTTGGAAGAGTGTCAACTTTAGAAAGTAATTATCCCACTATTTTGGAGGATGTTGAATCTTATTGTGATAAATATGAAAGTGGATTTGGAGAGGTCATGCCTTTATTTAGTGATGATTCCACTACCTTGGAAGAGGTTTCAATTGATTATGATGAGAACCAAGTTGCTACTTATGATGATTATTGTGATGAAACTTATGCTATAAAAAGTAGTGATGATTATATTTATAAAACTTGTCATGATTATGATTACCCTTTTTCTGAACATTACTCTTTTAATATGGAAACAATTTATAGTATTCGAGTTTCTTATGATACTCCCACTATTCCAAATGAGAAGAATTTTGCTTATGTGGAGAGTAGTAAATTTTCTATGCTTGTAGATCATGAAAAGAATGTTTTATGTGATGGTTATATTGTTGAATTCATTCATGATGCTACTTAAAATTATTATGATGTAGGAACATATGCTTGTAGGAATTGCAATTATATCAAGTTTCCTCTCTATGTGTTGAAAATCTTGAAACTATGCTTGTTTTGCCTTCCTATGCTAGTTGATTTTTGTTCGCATAAGATGTTTGCTCACGAAATCCCTATTCATAGGAAGATGGTTAGACTTAAATGTGCTAGTCATATTATTCATGATGCTCTCTTTATGTTTCAATTCTTATCTTTTATGTGAGCATCATTGAAATCATCATGCCTAGCTAGGGGCGTTAAACGTTAGCGCTTGTTGGGAGGCAACCCAATTTTATTTTTGTTCTTTACTTTTTGTTCCTGTTTAGTAATAAATAATTCATATATCCTCTGGTTAGATGTGGTTTTATGTTTTAATTAGTGTTTGTGCCAAGTAGAACCTTTGGGAAGACTTGGGTGAAGTCTTTATGATCTTGCTGTAAAAAACAGAAACTTTAGCGCTCACGAGATTAGCTGCCAGTTTTTACTGGAGAGTGATTTTAGGTTGATTCTTTTTGCATATGATTAATAGACAAATTCATCAGGTCTACCAATTTATTTAAGAATTTTTGTAGTCCCAGAAGTATACGTTTGATACAGATTACTACAGACTGTTCTGTTTTTGACAGATTCTGTTTTCTATGTGTTATTTGCTTATTTTAATGAATCTATGAGTAGTATCGGAGGGTATGAGCCATATAGAAGTTGGAATACAGTATATATTACACCAATATGAATTTATAATGAGTTCACCACAGTACCTAAGTGGTGGTTTATTTTCTTATACTAATGGAGCTTACGAGTTTTCTGTTGAGTTTAGTGTTGTGAAGTTTTCAAGTTTTGGGTAAAGATTCGATGGACTATGGAATAAGGAGTGCCCAAGGCACCCCAAGGTAATATTCAAGGACAACCAAGAGCCTAATCTTGGGGGTGCCCCGGAAGGCATCCCCTCTTTCATCTTCGTTCATCGGTAACTTTACTTGGAGCTATATTTTTATTCACCACATGATATGTGTTTTGCTTGGAGCGTCTTGTATTATTTGTGTCTTTGCTTGTTAGTTTACCACAATCATACTTGCTGTACACACCTTTTGAGAGAGCCATACATGAATTGGAATTTGATAGAATACTCTATGTGCTTCACTTATATCTTTTGAGCTTGATAGTTTTGCTCATAGTGCTTCACTTATATCTTGTTTTGTTTTGTTTTGATTGTTGTTTGAATAAAATACCAAGATCTGAAATCATTAAATGTTAGAAAGTCTTCAAATAGTTACATAATTATTCAACTACTCATTGATCTTCACTTATATCTTTCGGAGTAGTTTGTCGTTTGCTCTAGTACTTCACTTATATCTTTTTAGAGCACGGCGGTGGTTTTATTTTGAAGAAATAGATGAAATATCATGCTTCACTTATATTATTTTGAGAGTATTTTAGAATAGTGTGGTAATTTTCTTTGGTTATGAATTTAGTCCTAATATGATGGGCATCCAAGAGGGATATAATAAAAACTTTCATATAAAGTGCATTGAATACTATGAGAAGTTTGATACTTGATGATTGTTTTGAGATATGAAGATGGTAATATTAGAGTTGTGCTAGTTGAGTACTTGTAAATTTGAGAAATACTTGTGTTGAAGTTTGCAAGTCCCGTAGCATGAACGTATGGTAAACGTTGTGTAACAAATTTGAAACATGAGGTGTTCTTTGATTGTCATCCTTATGAGTGGCGGTCGAGGACGAGCGATGGTCTTTTCCTACCAATCTATCCCCCTTGGAGCATGCGCGTAATGCTTGGTTTTTAATGACTTGTAGACTTTTGCAATAAGTATGTGAGTTCTTTATGACTAATGTTGAGTCCATGGATTATACGCACTCTCACCTTTCCATCATTGCTAGCCTCTTCGGCACCGTGCATTGCCCTTTCTCACCTTGAGAGTTGGTGCAAACTTCGGTGGTGCATCCAAACCCCGTGATACGATACGCTAAACCTCATTATATCTTCCTCAAAACAGCCACCATACCTACCTATTATGGCATTTCTATAGCCATTCCGAGATATATTGTCATGCAACTTTCCACCGTTCCGTTTATTATGACATGCTTCATCATTGTCATGTTGCCTTGCATGATCATGTAGTTGATATCGTATTTTTGGCAAAGCCACCATGCATAATTTATATACATGTCACTCTTGATTCACTGCCCATCCCGGTACACCACCGGAGGCATTCATATAGAGTCATACTTTGTTCTAGTATCGAGTTGTAATCTTTGAGTTGTAGATAAATAGAAGTGTGATGATCATCATTAATAGAGCATTGTCCCAAAAAAAGAGAAAGGCCAAATAAAAAAGGGAAAGGCCAAATAAAAAAATAAAAAAAAGGCCAAACAAAAAAGAAGAAGAAGAAATGCCCAAAAAAAAGAAATAAAAGGGACAATGCTACTATCCTTTTTCCACACTTGTGCTTCAAAGTAGCACCATGATCTTCATGATAGAGAGTCTCTTATACTGTCACTTTGATATGCTAGTGGGATTTTTTCATTATAGAACTTGGCTTGTATATTCCAACGATGGGCTTCCTCAAATGCCCTAGGTCTTCGTGAGCAAGCAAGTTGGATGCACACCCACTTAGTTTCTTTTGTTGAGCTTTCATACATTTATAGCTCTAGTGCATCCGTTGTACGACAATCCCTACTCCTTGCATTGACATCAATTGATGGGCATCTCCCTAGCCCGTTGATTAGCCGCTTCAATGTGAGACTTTCTCCTTTTTTGTCTTCTCCACATAACCCCCATCATTATATTCTATTCCACCCATAGTGCTATATCCATGGCTCACGCTCATGTATTGTGTGAAAGTTGAAAAAAGTTTGAGATTACTAAAGTATGAAACAATTGCTTGTCTTGTCATTGGGGTTGTGCATGATGAGAGCATTCTTGTGTGACGAAAATGGAGCATGACCAAACTATATGATTTGGTAGGAATGAGCTTTCTTTGGCCATGTTATTTTGATAAGACATAATTGCTTGGTTAGTATGCTTGAAGTATTATTATTATTATGTCAATATTAAACTTTTGTATTGAATCTTATGGATCTGAATATTCTTGCCACAATAAAGAAGATTATATTGATGATTATGTTAGGTAGCATTCCACATCAAAAAATCTGTTTTTATCATTTACCTACTCGAGGACGAGCAGGAAATAAGCTTGGGGATGCTTGATACGTCTCCAACGTATCTATAATTTTTGATTGTCCCATGCTATTATATTATCCATCTAGGATGTTTTATATGCATTTATATGCTATTTTATATTATTTTTGGGACTAACCTATTTGTCACGCCCAATATGCGACCCTATCCAAAAGGAACTTGACGGTCCCACCAAGGATAGACCCGCATATTGAAACGCTTTTGCAAGGTGGATATCATTACATCAACATTACATAATAGTGGGGATACATACATAAGGCACAAATGCCACAAGAATACATCAACAACATCACATACAAGATCACCATCCGACTACGAATGAAACATAAACAGAAACTCAAACAATATCCACCCTACTAGCCCAGGCTGCCGACCTGGAACCTATCCCCTGATCGAAGAAGCAGAAGAAGAACTCCAACACAAGCAAACCGCTCTCACGTCATGATCATCGCAAACCTGTACCTGCAACTGGTGGTGTAGTAATCTGTGAGCCACGAGGACTCAGCAATCCCATTACCATGGGTATCAAGACTAGCAAAGCTTAAAGGGAAAGGAAGGGGTAAAGTGGTGAGGTTGTAGCAGCGACTAAGCATATATGGTGGCTAACATACGCAAATGAGAGCGAGAAGAGAAACAAAGGAACGGTCGTCAACTAGTAATGATCAAGAAGTGATCCTGAACTCCTACTTACGTCAAACATAACCCAGAAACCGTATTCTCCTCTCGATCAACCCCGAAAAGAGACACTCATGGTTACGCACACGGTTGGTGTATTTTAATTAAGGTCAACTTCGGGTTTTCTACAACCGGACATTAACAAATTCCCATCTGCCACATAACCGCAGGCACGGCTCTCGAAAGTTTATACCTGCAGGGTGTCCCAACTTAGCCCATGATAAGCTCTCGCGATCAACGAAGGATATTCCTTCTCCCGGAAGACCCGATCAGTCTCGAATCCGGCTACAAGACATTTCGACAAAGAATAAAACAAGACCAGCAAAGCCGCCGGATGTGCCGACAAATCCTGATAGGAGTCGCATGTACCTCGTTCTCGTGGCACACCGGATAAGTCAAGCTACGAGTAAAACCAATCCTCGAGTTGCCCGTGGTGGCCCCATGAGGTTGCCGGTTCGGACCAACACTCGAAGGAGCACCGCCCGGGGGCTAAAATAAAGATGACCCTTGGGCTCCGAAACCCAAGGGAAAAGGGGTATAGGTGAGGCAAATGGTAAAACCAATGTTGGGCCTTCTTTGGAGGAGTCTTATTCAAAGCGAACTGTCAAGGGGTCCCATAAATCACCCGACCGCGTTAGGGACGCAAAATCCGGGAACATAATACCGATATGACGGAAACTAGGGCGGCAAGAGTGGAACAAAACACCAGGCATAAGGCCGAGCCTTCCACCCTTTACCAAGTATATAGATGCATTAATAATATAAGATATATTGTGATATCCCAACAAGTAAACATGTTCCAACAAGGAACAACATTTCCATGTTCCAACAAGGAACAAACTTCATCTTCACCTGCAACTAACAACGCTATAAGAGGGGCTGAGCAAAGCGGTAACATAGCCAAACAACGGTTTGCTAGGAAGGGTGCAAAAGGTTAGAGGCTGACATGGCAATATGGCATGGCTTGAGCAGCAAGTGATAGGTAGCGTAGCATAGCGAAAGAACGAAGCAACTAGCATAGCAATGATAGTAGTGAGATCCAGGGTAGCGGTCATCTTGCCTGAAATCCCGCAAGGAAGAAGAACGAGTCCATGAAGAAGACGAATGGATGAAGCCGAACCAAGCGTAGACGAACGAATCCTCACGATCGCAACGAAATAGGAACTAACAAGAAGAAGCACACAACATAGGTAAACACACCACACATGAACAAGGCATGATGCACAAACAAGCATGATGCATGACAAGGGCTACATGAAGCTACTCATGGCAAGAGACGATGCAAACAAGAACAACACATCAAAGCAAGTTTAAATGAGGCCGGAAACAACATATAACAACTCCGGTAAGTCCTCATATGCAAATTTCGAAATTGGTCCAGATCTGAATAAACCTTATGTTCAAGTTGTTAAACAGCAAGTTAAGATGCACCACGATGATCTACACGAAATTCTAGTCAAGTTACATATAAAGTTCATTAGATTCGGAGCTACGCCCTAGAAGATATGAGCAAAACAAGTTAAACATGGCATTGATGCAAAATGCATACAAACATCAAGAAAACACCTCAAAACAAGGATGCAACATGATAATATGAAACTACATGCAAAATCAAGAAAGTTTCATATAGAGCACACTCAAAACGGAGGAACGGTCCAACACATACACTCTATACAAGTCATATCAACAATCTGTCCAAAACAGCAACTAGGCATATTGCAAGCATCAAAACAACATGCTACAGGACCTCAACGTAAAAACAAAAGGCATGGGCATGATGTACAGGTCAAGCATTACAAAACATGAACACTGAGCTATCTCCAGAAACAACTAGAACATGCTCAAAATGACATGGCAAGATTGCAATTAATAACAGCTTTGAGACTTAGCGAGAAAATAACATCAAAGTTGCAATGTTTAGAGCTATCAAACAACATGCTACAGGAACTTAACATGGCAAACAAAAGGCATGGCATGAATCTACTCAAAGCATAGAACAAAAGTCCCTTACTGACCATAAGCCAAAAAGGATCAGAAGATATGATAGCACCCATGTGAACATGGCAAGTTATATAACAGATTCATACATGGCAGGAACAACGACCAGTAGGCATGTTGGCGAGCTTGAACCACTCACCACAGAGCAATAAATGGCATGGCAAGGCAACCAACAGTAAGAAGACATGTTATAGAAGCTATACATGGAAAGAACAACATCATAGGATGCAAGGATCAACCACAACAACCTTGGCAAAATTGAATAACATGTAAACAATCTGCCAGGAAACATTTTATAGCAAAAGTAGAGCTCGATTGACTAAAGCTAGACTACTCCATAATTGCAAACAAGGGCATGGATGGATAGAGCAAGACATGTATAACAAAACATCCTTACTGAAGTATCTCAAAATAAGCATGGATCTCTCGGTAGCATCAAGTTAACATGGCATAAAAATATCAGCGAAACAGGGCTGAAATCAGCAACATCAGGAAGCCTAGTTTGCATGCTTGTGCTAGTCACCACAGAGATCACAAAAATACATGGCATACACCCCTGTAAATATGGCATGGCATATTACAAAACACATGTAGGACTCAAGTTCATAGGGTGCACACATCAATCATGGCAAAAATGACAAAAGTGCATGTTCTGTTAAGAAACAGAAACTAACATCACATAGCACTCTTCCAACAGCATTTAGGGCATCAAGATGAGCACAAATGAAAATGATGCAATGAGATGAAATGATCTACTCATCGAGGCGAACAATTTGACATATTATACGCACAAAACGGAGCTACGGATGAAGAGTTATAATGCGATGAAAATGCAACAAAATATGCAACAATTTCGGGGACTTAGCAGTTTCGGGGGAAGGGGAAAGTCAGCCTCCGTGCACGGTTTTCAAGGCAAGCCGGATCTCGCCGGAGATGGACGCCGGACTTGCCGGAGAGGGGCGAGGGGCGGCGGATCTCGCCGGATCCGCGGCGCCGGAGTCGAGGGAGAGGCCCGGAGGGGCCGGGGAGGCTCCGGGGAGGCGCGGGCCGGCTCCCGGCGAGGAGGCGACGACCGAGGGCGCGGGCGCGGGAAGGAGGTCGCTGGAGCTCATGGCGAAGCGGCCGGGCCGGCGGCGCAAAAAGGCGGCGCGGCCGGGCGGCTTCGGCGGCGATCGGCGAAGAGGCAAGGCGACGCCGGGCGCGGGCGCGAGCCGGCCGGAGGACGGCGGGCGATCGCGCGCGCGACGGGAGGCGCTGCGCGAGCGCGTCGGCGAGGCGGGCCTGCTGGCGGCGAAGCCACGCGACGGGCGGCGGCGGGCGACGCTGGCCGGGCGGCGGCTTCGCTGGCCGCGCGGCATGGCGACGCGCGGGACGGACGATGGGCGACGTGGCGCGCTGGCCGAGTGGGCGCGGCGGCGGCTGACGTGGCAGCGCCCCATTGGCCGGGGTGAGGTGGCGGTGGTCGTGTCCGGCGGCGGGCGGACACGTCCGGCGGCGCGAGGAGAGCGGGGCTAGGGTTCATCTGCGAATTCATCCGCAATTTCGAAGGGGGGACTAATTTATAGGTATAGGGAGCTAGGAGATTCCAAATGAGGTGCGGTTTTCGCCCACACGATCGTGATCGAACGGCCGATAGCAAGGAGGGGAGTTTGGTGGGTTTTGGGCAACTTAGAAAGGGGTGTTGGGTTGCGCACAAAAGAGGCCTTTGCGGTTACCCGGTTAACCGTTGGAGTATCAAACGACCTCCAAATGATCCGAAACTTGACAGGCGGTCTACCGGTGCTATACCAAGGCCGCTTGACAAACCTCGGTCCATTCCGAGACCGTTTAGCACCCGCACACGAAAAGAGGTAAAAGAGGGCGCCGGGAGACATAGGAGTGCGGATTGCAAAATGTACAACGGAAAAATGCTCGGATGCATGAGACGAACACGTATGCAAAATAAAATGCACATGATGACATGATATGAAATGCATATGATGACATGGCAAAGTGCAACACGCAAGCAGATGACATGGCAACGACGGTGAATAATCGCGTACACTGGCGATCGAATCCGGGGCGTTACAACACTCCTCCACTAACAAGAGATCTCGTCCCGAGATCTTAGGACCGAGACGGAAGGGAAAAGGGATGAGGTGAAACCAGAACTCAAGAGAAGAAGCCAAGAATCGAGAGCACTCGAGAAGAAGTGGGGAATGACAAAAATGACGAGAATCGAAAGCTCCAGGAATCAGATAGGCTATGAACCCACTCCGATTCGAACGAGATAAGAAACGAATAAGATTGAAAGGATTTAGGCAGCACTCCGGTTTAACAAGGAAAGAATAGAACATGAGCTTCAGAAGATGGAATGACACTTGACGAGACATGACACAAAACCTCCGGAAAGAATTGAAGAGTTGAACGAAAAGAACGGAGAAGAAAATGACAACTTGTGCCACGAATGAAATTGAAAGCATCCTTGCGAAGAAAAGATTGAACGAAGTTGTTGAGAAAATCAACAACAAAGAATTGCCTGTTGTGGACTTATGAATAACCTCTCAAAAACATAAGGTGATAACCGGCCACAAATGGAAATGATTAGATAGCTGAGAAGAACGAAGAAATGCAAAACTCCACTTCAAAAGAATACGGAGATTTAATTACACTTTGATATGCAAGAAGAAAGATACTTGAGCTCCTCCAAAAGAACATAGATGAACTCTTGAAGAATGAACTAAATCATGAAGAACCACCATGGAGAACTCCGGTAACAAAAAGATGGTGAGATAAAATGAAGGATGAAAGAATAAGATGAGCCTTGCGATGATTTAGATGGAGGTTCCGATGAAAAGGCCGAGGAAATTTCTGAACTCCGGAAAAGAAAAGATGAAAACACTTGGAAGTAGAATTTATTCATCAAGAACAAACTCCGAAGAAAGGGATTAATCACTTGGATGAAAATAAGATTTATTGTATGCTTATCCTTCATCAAATTAAATTGATGAGAAGCAATGGATTTGCATACTACTTATTCTTGATGAAAAGGATTGAGAAGTGACATATCGCAAACTTGAGGAAGGTCTTCATGAACCACCGGTAGAATTGAAGAGAACGAAAGGATTGATATGATAAACAAGGAAAATAATCTTGAATGAACCACCGTAAGAATTCGAAATGACTGATGAAAAAGAAATAATCACCGGGAAGAATTAGAGGAGCACGGAGATACTTGAGGGAATTTAGATACAAGAGAAAGAAGAGATCATGAACTGATAGAAGAATACTTGAACGAAGCACCGGAAGAATATTGAGACGAAACGAAGGGGCACGGATATAGAATAATTGAGAGAACGAAGCTGAAAACTTGGAACGAAGAAATCTTCCGAAAAGATGGCCTCCGGATGATCGGAACAGAAAAGCGACTCCTGAAATACTCCGGATGGGTAAGAAAAAAAATCTCTGACAAACGGAATAATTCGAGAGGATAGCATGAAGCTAGAACCACGAATCTTCGGGAGAACGGACAAGATTTAGAGGGAACTTTTCTTCGGTCTTCAAATGACAACGAGAAACACCACCAAAATTAATGAGATACTCCGGAAGAATGAAAAGCAAAGAGGTTGAGTCAACAATGAAATGATTTGGGCATGTGACTGATGAAATTCATTCTTACGTCACACTTGAAAAGAATCGAGAATAACTCCGGGGAAATTAGAAGAGTCAGGTAAGATCCTGGGAAAGACCTGTGGGTTAGGGCCCACTGAAGAGATACCACCGTTGAAAAGGGATGTTGAACAGATAGATGATGCACCGGAACAATTGAAATATTTGGATGAGGTGACAACCTCGAACTAATTAGAACACGATTTAATCTCCGATATGTCTTGAACACTCCGAATGATAAGTCAAGAGAGGCGAACGAGCAAAGAGAACACTTGAGCCGAGGAAAAGAATATGATCAACCCGAAAACTTGAATTGAGTGCACCGGAAAAGAAAGAGATGAAGAATGACGAACTAGACGAGAATTCACCGGTTGAAATAATTGAGGAAGACCGACGAGACTCCACACGAATGAAATTGATGGTCGGAATAGACTCGAACTCGGGAATAAAAAAGGGTGGGAGGCGGAAAAACAAAGGCAACTGGAAGGGGAAATCGACGAATATCTTGAAGAGAAAGCACCGTTGAAATCATTGAGGAAAGAAAGCAAAGACTTCATACGAGTAGAATGGATACTCAATTACGGACTCGGTTCCGAGAAGAAGAAGGGTGGGCGGTGGAGAAAACAAGGACAACTTCACACAAGGAAAAACAACGACGTCGGAGGAAGAACCGAGGATTGAACTTGGCAAAGATGAAGATGGTCGAGTCGACTTGACGAGAAATGCACCGGATAAAAAGAGCTGAGGAACAACTACTGAAAACCAACTGCGTGAACCTAAAGAAAAATTTTGAAGGGAAGAGGAGTAATTCAAAACACCTACGCCAAGATTCCTCACCGAGCGACGAAGGGCAGAGGAGTAAAAGAATTCCTACTCTCGATATAACTAGACTCAAAACAGTTTTTCTTCTAGACTCAACAACGGCCAAACTACACGATCAATCAAGGGGGCTCCTAGGGTCGGTCGAGGCTCTGATACCAACTTGTCACGCCCAATATGCGACCCTATCCAAAAGGAACTCGACGGTCCCACCAAGGATAGACCCGCATATTGAAACGCTTTTGCAAGGTGGATATCATTACATCAACATTACATAATAGTGGGGATACATACATAAGGCACAAATGCCACAAGAATACATCAACAACATCACATACAAGATCACCATCCGACTACGAATGAAACATAAACAGAAACTCAAACAATATCCACCTGCTAGCCAGTGCTGCCGACCGGAACCTATCCCCTAATCAAGAAGCGTAAGAAGAACTCCAACACAAGCAAACATCGCTCTCACGCCATGATCATCGCAAACCTGTACCTGCAATGGTGGTGTAGTAATCTGTGAGCCACGAGGACTCAGCAATCCCATTACCATGGGTATCAAGACTAGCAAAGCTTAAAGGGAAAGGAAGGGGTAAAGTGGTGAGGTTGCAGCAGCGACTAAGCATATATGGTGGCTAACATACGCAAATGAGAGCGAGAAGAGAAACAAAGGAACGGTTGTCAACTAGTAATGATCAAGAAGTGATCCTGAACTCCTACTTACGTCAGACATAACCCAGAAACCGTGTTCTCCTCTCGATCAACCCCGAAAAGAGACACTCACGTTACGCACACGGTTGGTGTATTTTAATTAAGGTCAACTTCGGTTTTCTACAACGGACATTAACAAATTCCCATCTGCCACATAACCGCGGCACGGCTCTCGAAAGTTTATACCCTGCAGGGTGTCCCAACTTAGCCCATGATAAGCTCTCGCGATCAACGAAGGATATTCCTTCTCCCGGAAAGACCCGATCAGTCTCGAATCCGGCTACAAGACATTTCGACAAAGAATAAAACAAGACCAGCAAAGTCGCCTGGATGTGCCGACAAATCCTGATAGGAGTCGCACGTACCTCGCTCTCGTGGCACACCGGATAAGTCAAGCTACGAGTAAAACCAATCCTCGAGTTGCCCGTGGTGGCCCCAGGAGGTCTGCTCGGTTCGGACCAACACTCGAAGGAGCACCGACCCGGGGCTAAAATAAAGATGACCCTTGGGCTCCGAAACCCAAGGGAAAAGGGGTATAGGTGAGGCAAATGGTAAAACCAATGTTGGGCCTTCTTTGAGGAGTCTTATTCAAAGCGAACTGTCAAGGGGTCCCATAAATCACCCGACCGCGTTAGGGACGCAAAATCCGGGAACATAATACCGATAAGATGGAAACTAGGCGGCAAGAGTGGAACAAAACACCGCATAAGGCCGAGCCTTCCACCCTTTACCAAGTATATAGATGCATTAATAATATAAGATATATTGTGATATCCCAACAAGTAAACATGTTCCAACAAGGAACAACATTTCCATGTTCCAACAAGGAACAAACTTCATCTTCACCGCAACTAACAACGCTATAAGAGGGCTGAGCAAAGCGGTAACATAGCCAAACAACGGTTTGCTAGGAAGGGTGCAAAAGGTTAGAGGCTGACATGGCAATATGGGATGGCTTGAGCAGCAAGTGATAGGTAGCGCAGCATAGCGAAAGAACGAAGCAACTAGCATAGCAATGATAGTAGTGAGATCCAGGTAGCGGTCATCTTGCCTGAAATCCCGCAAGGAAGAAGAACGAGTCCATGAAGAAGACGAACGGATGAAGCCGAACCAAGCGTGAGCGAACGAATCCTCACGATCGCAACGCGAAATAGGAACTAACAAGAAGAAGCACACAACATAGGTAAACACACCACACATGAACAAGGCATGATGCACAAACAAGCATGATGCATGACAAGGGCTACATGAAGCTACTCATGGCAAGAGACGATGCAAACAAGAACAACACATCAAAGCAAGTTTAAATGAGGCCGGAAACAACATATAACAACTCCGGTAAGTCCTCATATGCAAATTTCGAAATTGGTCCAGATCTGAATAAACCTTATGTTCAAGTTGTTAAACAGCAAGTTAAGATGCACCACGATGATCTACACGAAATTCTAGTCAAGTTACATATAAAGTTCATTAGATTCGGAGCTACGGCCTAGAAGATATGAGCAAAACAAGTTAAACATGGCATTGATGCAAAATGCATACAAACATCAAGAAAACACCTCAAAACAAGGATGCAACATGATAATATGAAACGACATGCAAAATCAAGCAATTTTCATATAGAGCACACTCAAAACGGAGCAACGGTCCAACACATACACTCTATACAAGTCATATCAACAATCTGTCCAAAACAGCAACTAGGCATATTGCAAGCATCAAAACAACATGCTACAGGACCTCAACGTAAAAACAAAAGGCATGGGCATGATGTACAGGTCAAGCATTACAAAACATGAATACTGAGCTATCTCCAGAAACAACTAGAACATGCTCAAAATGACATGGCAAGATTGCAATTAATAACAGTTTCAGACTTAGCAGAAAATAACATCAGGTTGCAATGTTTAGAGCTATCAAACAACATGCTACAGGAACTTAACATGGCAAACAAAGGCATGGCATGAATCTACTCAAAGCATAGAACAAAAGTACCTTACTGACCATAAGCCAAAAAGGATCAGAAGATATGATAGCACCCATGTGAACATGGCAAGTTATATAACAGATTCATACATGGCAGGAACAACGACCAGTAGGCATGTTGGTGAGCTTGAACCACTCACCACAGAGCAATACATGGCATGGCAAGGCAACCAACAGTAAGAAGACATGTTATAGAAGCTATACATGGAAAGAACAACATCATAGGATGCAAGGATCAACCACAACAACCTTGGAAAAATTGAATAACATGTAAACAATCTGCCAGGAAACATTTTATAGGAAAAGTAGAGCTCGATTGACTCAAGCTAGACTACTCCATAATTGCAAACAAGGGCATGGATGGATAGAGCAAGACATGTATAACAAAACATCCTTACTGAAGTATCTCAAAATAAGCATGGATTTCTCGGTAGCATCAAGTTAACATGGCATAAAAATATCAGCGAAACAGGGCTGAAATCAGCAACATCAGGAAGCCTAGTTTGCATGCTTTGCTAGTCACCACAGAGATCACAAAAATACATGGCATACACCCCTGTAAAGATGGCATGGCATATTACAAAACACATGTAGGACTGAAGTTCATAGGGTGCACAAATCAATCATGGCAAAAATGACTAAAGTGCATGTTCTGTTAAGAAACAGAAACTAACATCACATAGCACTCTTCCAACAGCATTTAGAGCATCAAGATGAGCACAAATGAAAATGATGCAATGAGATGAAATGATATACTCATCGAGACAAACAATTTGACATATTATACGCACAAAACGGAGCTACGTATGAAGAGTTATAATGCGATGAAAATGCAACAAAATATGCAACAATTTCGGGGACTTAGCAGTTTCGGGGGAAGGGGAAAGTCAACCTCCATGCACGGTTTTCGAGGCGAGCCGGATCTCGCCGGAGATGGACGTCGGACTTGCCGGAGAGGGGCGAGGGGCGGCGGATCTCGCGGATCATGGCGCGCCGAGTCGAGGGAGAGGCCCGAGGGGCCGGAAGGCTCGGGGCGCGGGCGGCTCCCCGGCGAGGAGGCGACGACCGAGGGCGCGGGCGCTGGAAGGAGGTCGCCGAGCTTCATGGCGAAGCGGCGCTGCCGGGCGGCGGCGAAGGCGGGCGGCGCGTTGCCGGGGCTTCAGCGGCGCGCTGAAGAAAAAGCGACGCCTCGAAGCGCGCGGGTGGAGCCGGGCGAGGACGGCGGGCGGTCGCCGGCGCGCCAGGGCGGGAGGCGCGCGAGGCGGCGGGCTGCGCGGCGCGGCGGCGGCGGAGGCGGCTCTCGGCGGCGAAGCCGGCGACGGGCGGCGGCGGGCGACGCTGGGCGGGCGAAGGCGCGGCGCGGGACGATGAAGGGCGACGTGGCGCGCTCTGAGTGGGCGGGGCGCGGCGGCGGCTGACGTGGTAGCGCCCCATTGGCCGGGGTGAGGTGGCGGTGGTCGTGTCCGGCGGCGGGCGGACACGTCCGGCGGCGCGAGGAGAGCGGGGCTAGGGTTCATCTGCGAATTCATCCGCAATTTCGAAGGGGGGGACTAATTTATAGGTATAGGGAGCTAGGAGACTCCAAATGAGGTGCGGTTTTCGCCCACACGATCGTGATCGAACGACCGATAGCAAGGAGGGGAGTTTGGTGGGTTTTGGGCAACTTAGAAAGGGGTGTTGGGTTGCGCACAAAAGAGGCCTTTGCGGTTACCCGGTTAACCGTTGGAGTATCAAACGACCTCCAAATGATCCGAAACTTGACAGCGCGGTCACGGTGCTATACCAAGGCCGCTTGACAAACCTCGGTCCATTCCGAGACCGTTTAACACCCGCACACGAAAAGAGGTAAAAGAGGGCGCCGGGAGACATAGGAGTGCCGGATTGCAAAACGGACAACGGGAAAAATGCTTGGATGCATGAGACGAACACGTATGCAAAATAAAATGCACATGATGACATGATATGAAATGCATATGATGACATGGCAAAGTGCAACACGCAAGCAGATGACATGGCAACGACGGCGAATAACTGGCAGACACCTGGCGCATCGAATCCGGGGCGTTACAACACTCCTCCACTAACAAGAGATCTCGTCCCGAGATCTTAGGACCGAGACGGAAGGGAAAAGGGATGAGGTGAAACCAGAACTCAAGAGAAGAAGCCAAGAATCGAGAGCACTCGAGAAGAAGTGGGGAATGACAAAAATGACGAGAATCGAAAGCTCCAGGAATCAGATAGGCTATGAACCCACTCCGGTTCGAACGAGATAAGAAACGAATAAGATTGAAAGGATTTAGGCAGCACTCCGGTTTAACAAGGAAAGAATAGAACATGAGCTTCAGAAGATGGAATGACACTTGACGAGACATGACACAAAACCTCCGGAAAGAATTGAAGAGTTGAATGAAAAGAACGGAGAAGAAAATGACAACTTGTGCCACGAATGAAATTGAAAGCATCCTTGCGAAGAAAAGATTGAACGAAGTTGTTGAGAAAATCAACAACAAAGAATTGCCTGTTGTGGACTTATGAATAACCTCTCAAAAACATAAGGTGATAACCGGCCACAAATGGAAATGATTAGATAGCTGAGAAGAACGAAGAAATGCAAAACTTCACTTCAAAAGAATACGGAGATTTAATTACACTTTGATATGCAAGAAGAAAGATACTTGAGCTCCTCCAAAAGAACATAGATGAACTCTTGAAGAATGAACTAAATCATGAAGAACCACCATGGAGAACTCCGGTAACAAAAGGATGGTGATAAAATGAAGGATGAAAGAATAAGATGAGCCTTGTGATGATTTAGACGGAGGTTCCGATGAAAAGGCCGAGGAAATTTCTGAACTCCGGAAAAGAAAAGATGAAAACACTTGGAAGTAGAATTTATTCATCAAGAACAAACTCCGAAGAAAGGGATTAATCACTTGGATGAAAATAAGATTTATTGTATGCTTATCCTTCATCAAATTAAATTGATGAGAAGCAATGGATTTGCATACTACTTATTCTTGATGAAAAGGATTGAGAAGTGACATATCGCAAACTTGAGGAAGGTCTTCATGAACCACGGTAGAATTGAAGAGAACGAAAGGATTGATATGATAAACAAGGAAAATAATCTTGAACGAACCACCGTAAGAATTCGAAATGACTGATGAAAAAGAAATAATCACCGGGAAGAATTAGAGGAGCACGGAGATACTTGAGGGAATTTAGATACAAGAGAAAGAAGAGATCATGAACTGATAGAAGAATACTTGAACGAAGCACCGGAAGAATATTGAGACGAAACGAAGGGGCACGGATATAGAATAATTGAGAGAACGAAGCTGAAAACTTGGAACGAAGAAATCTTCCGAAAAGATGGCCTCCGGATGATCGGAACAGAAAAGCGACTCCTGAAATACTCCGGATGGGTAAGAAAAAAAATCTCTGACAAACGGAATAATTCGAGAGGATAGCATGAAGCTAGAACCACGAATCTTCGGGAGAACGGACAAGATTTAGAGGGAACTTTTCTTCGGTCTTCAAATGACAACGAGAAACACCACCAAAATTAATGAGATACTCCGGAAGAATGAAAAGCAAAGAGGTTGAGTCAACAATGAAATGATTTGGGCATGTGGTGATGAAATTCATTCTTCGTCACACTTGAAAAGAATCGAGAATAACTCCGGGGAAATTAGAAGAGTCAGGTAAGATCCTGGGAAAGACCTGTGGGTTAGGGCCCACTGAAGAGATACCACCGTTGAAAAGGGATGTTGAACAGATAGATGATGCACCGGAACAATTGAAATATTTGGATGAGGTGACAACCTCGAACTAATTAGAACACAGACGAATCTCCTGATATGTCTTGAACACTCCGGAATGATAAGCTGGCGAGAGGCGAACGAGCAAAGAGAACACTTGAGCCGAGGAAAAGAATATGATCAACCCGAAAACTTGAATTGAGTGCACCGGAAAAGAAAGAGATGAAGAATGACGAACTAGACGAGAATTCACCGGTTGAAATAATTGAGGGAAGACTGACGAGACTCCACACGAATGAAATTGATGGTCGGAACAGACTCGAACTCTGGGAATAAAAAAGGGTGGGAGGGCGGGAAAAACAAAGGCAACTGGAAGGGGAAATCGACGAATATCTTGAAGAGAAAGCACCGGTTGAAATCATTGAGGAAAGAAAGCAAAGACTTCGCACGAGTAGAATGGATACTCAATTACGGACTCCGGTTCCGAGAAGAAGAAGGGTGGGCGGGTGGAGAAAACAAGGACAACTTCACACAAGGAAAAACAACGACGTCGGAGGAAGAACTGAGGATTGAACTTGGCAAAGATGAAGATGGTCGAGTCGACTTGACGAGAAATGCACCGGATAAAAAGAGCTGAGGAACAACTACCGGAAAACCAACTGCGTGAACCTAAAGAAAAATTTTGAAGGGGAAGAGGAGTAATTCAAAACACCTACGTCAAGATTCCTCACCAGAGCGACGAAGGGGCAGAGGAGTAAAAAGAATTCCTACTCTCCGATATAACTAGACTCAAAACAGTTTTCTTCTAGACTCAACAACGGCCAAACTACACGATCAATCAAGGGGCTCCTAGGGTCGGTCGAGGCTCGATACCAACTTGTCACGCCCAATATGCGACCCTATCCAAAGGAACTCGACGGTCCCACCAAGGATAGACCCGATATTGAAACGCTTTTGCAAGGTGGATATCATTACATCAACATTACATAATAGTGGGGATACATACATAAGGCACAAATGCCACAAGAATACATCAACAACATCACATACAAGATCACCATCCGACTATGAATGAAACATAAACAGAAACTCAAACAATATCCACCACCTAGCCCAGCTGCCGACCGAACCTATCCCCGATCAAGAAGCGTAAGAAGAACTCCAACACAAGCAAACATCGCTCTCACGCCATGATCATCGCAAACCTGTACCTGCAACTGGTGGTGTAGTAATCAGGAGCCACGAGGACTCAAAGAATCCCATTACCATGGGTATCAAGACTAGCAAAGCTTAAAGGGAAAGGAAGGGGTAAAGTGGTGAGGTTGCAGCAGCGACTAAGCATATATGGTGGCTAACATACGCAAATGAGAGCGAGAAGAGAAACAAAGGAACGGTCGTCAACTAGTAATGATCAAGAAGTGATCCTGAACTCCTACTTACGTCAAACATAACCCAGAAACCGTGTTCTCCTCTCGATCAACCCCGAAAAGAGACACTCACGGTTACGCACACGGTTGGTGTATTTTAATTAAGGTCAACTTCGGGTTTTCTACAACCGGACATTAACAAATTCCCATCTGCCACATAACCGCGGGCACGGCTCTCGAAAGTTTATACCCTGCAGGGGTGTCCCAACTTAGCCCATGATAAGCTCTCACGATCAACGAAGGATATTCCTTCTCCCCAGGAAGACCCGATCAGTCTCGGAATCCCGGCTACAAGACATTTTGACAGCAATAAAACAAGACCAGCAAAGCCGACCGGATGTGCCGACAAATCCTGATAGGAGTCGCACGTACCTCGTTCTCAGGGCACACCGGATAAGTCAAGCTACGAGTAAAACCAATCCTCGAGTTGCCCGTGGTGGCCCCAAGAGGTTACTCGGTTCGGACCAACACTCGAAGGAGCACCGCCCGGGGCTAAAATAAAGATGACCCTTGGGCTCCGAAAACCCAAGGGAAAAGGGGTATAGGTGAGGCAAATGGTAAAACCAATGTTGGGCCTTCTTTGGAGGAGTCTTATTCAAAGCGAACTGTCAAGGGGTCCCATAAATCACCCGACCGCGTTAGGGACGCAAAATCCGGGAACATAATACCGATAAGATGGAAACTAGGGCGGCAAGAGTGGAACAAAACACCAGGCATAAGGCCGAGCCTTCCACCCTTTACCAAGTATATAGATGCATTAATAATATAAGATATATTGTGATATCCCAACAAGTAAACATGTTCCAACAAGGAACAACATTTCCATGTTCCAACAAGGAACAAACTTCATCTTCACCTGCAACTAACAACGCTATAAGAGGGGCTGAGCAAAGCGGTAACATAGCCAAACAACGGTTTGCTAGGAAGGGTGCAAAAGGTTAGAGGCTGACATGGCAATATGGGATGGCTTGAGCAGCAAGTGATAGGTAGCGCAGCATAGCGAAAGAACGAAGCAACTAGCATAGCAATGATAGTAGTGAGATCCAGTAGTAGCGGTCATCTTGCCTGAAATCCCGCAAGGAAGAAGAATGAGTCCATGAAGAAGACGAACGGATGAAGCCGAACCAAGCGTAGACGAACGAATCCTCACGATCGCAACGAAATAGGAACTAACAAGAAGAAGCACACAACATAGGTAAACACACCACACATGAACAAGGCATGATGCACAAACAAGCATGATGCATGACAAGGGCTACATGAAGCTACATCAAAGCAAGTTTAAATGAGGCCGGAAACAACATATAACAACTCCGGTAAGTCCTCATATGCAAATTTCGAAATTGGTCCAGATCTGAATAAACCTTATATTCAAGTTCTTAAACAGCAAGTTAAGATGCACCACGATGATCTACACGAAATTCTAGTCAAGTTACATATAAAGTTCATTAGATTCGGAGCTACGGCCTAGAAGATATGAGCAAAACAAGTTAAACATGGCATTGATGCAAAATGCATACAAACATCAAGAAAACACCTCAAAACAAGGATGCAACATGATAATATGAAACTACATGCAAAATCAAGCAAGTTTCATATAGAGCACACTCAAAACGGAGCAACGGTCCAACACATACACTCTATACAAGTCATATCAACAATCTGTCCAAAATAGCAACTAGGCATATTGCAAGCATCAAAACAACATGCTACAGGACCTCAACGTCAAAACAAAAGGCATGGGCATGATGTACAGGTCAAGCATTACAAAACATGAACATTGAGCTATCTCCAGAAACAACTAGAACATGCTCAAAATGACATGGCAAGATTGCAATTAATAACAGCTTGCACTTAGCGTAAAATAACATCAAAGTTGCAATGTTTAGAGCTATCAAACAACATGCTACAGGAACTTAACATGGCAAACAAAGGCATGGCATGAATTTACTCAAAGCATAGAACAAAAGTCCCTTACTGACCATAAGCCAAAAAGGATCAGAAGATATGATAGCACCCATGTGAACATGGCAAGTTATATAACAGATTCATACATGGCAGGAACAACGACCAGTAGGCATGTTGGTGAGCTTGAACCACTCACCACAGAGCAATACATGGCATGGCAAGGCAACCAACAGTAAGAAGACATGTTATAGAAGCTATATATGGAAAGAACAACATCATAGGATGCAAGGATCAACCACAACAACCTTGGAAAAATTGAATAACATGTAAACAATCTGCCAGGAAACATTTTATAGGAAAAGTAGAGCTCGATTAACTGAAGCTAGACTACTCCATAATTGCAAACAAGGGCATGGATGGATAGAGCAAGACATGTATAACAAAACATCCTTACTGAGGTATCTCAAAATAAGCATGGATCTCTCGGTAGCATCAAGTTAACATGGCATAAAAATATCAATAAACAGGGCTGAAATCAGCAACATCAGGAAGCCTAGTTTGCATGCTTGTGCTAGTCACCACAGAGATCACAAAAATACATGGCATACACCCCTGTAAATATGGCATGGCATATTACAAAACGCATGTAGGACTCAAGTTCATAGGGTGCACACATCAATCATGGCAAAAATGACAAAAGTGCATGTTCTGTTAAGAAACAGAAACTAACATCACATAGCACTCTTCCAACAGCATTTAGGGCATCAAGATGAGCTCAAATGAAAATGATGCAATGAGATGAAATGATCTACTCATCGAGACGAACAATTTGACATATTATACGCACAAAACGGAGCTACGTATGAAGAGTTATAATGCGATGAAAATGCAACAAAATATGCAACAATTTCGGGGACTTAGCAGTTTCGGGGGAAGGGGAAAGTCAACCTCCGTGCACGGTTTTCGAGGCGAGCCGGATCTCGCCGGAGATGGACGCCGGACTTGCCGGAGAGGGGCGAGGGGCGGCGGATCTCGCCGGATCCGCGGCGCCGGAGTCGAGGGAGAGGCCCGGAGGGGCCGGGGAGGCTCGGGAGGCGCGGCCGGCCCCCGAGGAGGCGACAGCCGGGCGGGGCGGGAAGGAGGTCGCCGGAGTCATGGCGTAGCGGCGCCGGCCGGGCGGCGCAGGCGGCGGCGCGGCGGCGGCGGCTGCGGCGCCGCGGCGAAAAGAAGGCGGCGACGCTGGGCGCGGGCGGAGTTCGGCCGAGGACGGCGGCGGTCGCCGGGCCGGCGGGGAGGCGCGCGAGGCGGCGGGAGCTGCAAGTGTGGCGGCGAGGCGGGCCATGGCGGCGAAGCCAGCCGACGGGCGCGCGGCGGGCGACGCTGGCCGGGCGGGCCCCAGCGGCTGGCCTCATGGGCCGGGCGGGTTGCTGGCCGCCATGTGCGCGGCGCGCGACTGGGACGCGATGTGGCGCGCGGCCGAGTGGGCGTGGCGCGGCGGCGGCCGACGTGGCAGCGCCCATTGGCCGGGGTGAGGTGGCGGTGGTCGTGTCCGGCGGCGGGCGGACACGTCCGGCGGCGCGAGGAGAGCGGGGCTAGGGTTCATCTGCGAATTCATCCGCAATTTCGAAGGGGGGGACTAATTTATAGGTAGAGGTTGCTAGGAGACTCCAAATGAGGTGCGGTTTTCGCCCACACGATCGTGATCGAACGACCGATAGCAAGGAGGGGAGTTTGGTGGGTTTTGGGCAACTTAGAAAGGGGTGTTGGGTTGCGCACAAAAGAGGCCTTTGCGGTTACCCGGTTAACCGTTGGAGTATCAAACGACCTCCAAATGATCCGAAACTTGACAGGCGGTCTACCGGTGCTATACCAAGGCCGCTTGACAAACCTCGGTCCATTCCGAGACCGTTTAGCACCCGCACACGAAAAGAGGTAAAAGAGGGCGCCGGGAGACATAGGAGTGCCGGATTGCAAAACGGACAACGGGAAAAATGCTCGGATGCATGAGACGAACACGTATGCAAAATAAAATGCACATGATGACATGATATGAAATGCATATGATGACATGGCAAAGTGCAACACGCAAGCGAGATGACATGGCAACGACGGTGAATAATCGGCGGACACTGGCGCGATCGAATCCGGGCGTTACAACACTCCTCCACTAACAAGAGATCTCGTCCCCGAGATCTTAGGACCGAGACGGAAGGGAAAAGGGATGAGGTGAAACCGAACTCAAGAGAAGAAGCCAAGAATCGAGAGCACTCGAGAAGAAGTGGGAATGACAAAATGACGAGAATCGAAAGCTCCGGGGAATCGATAGGCTATGAACCCACCCGATTCGAGCGAGATAAGAAACGAATAAGATTGAAAGGATTTAGGCAGCACTCCGGTTTAACAAGGAAAGAATAGAACATGAGCTTCAGAAGATGGAATGACACTTGACGAGACATGACACAAAACCTCCGGAAAGAATTGATGACATGATATGAAATGCATATGATGACATGGCAAAGTGCAACACGCAAGCAGATGAAATGGCAACGACGGCGAATAACTGGCAGACACATGGCGCATCGAATCCGGGGCGTTACACTATTAACCTAGAGCCCAGTGCCAGTTTCAGTTTTTTCCTTCTTTTGAGTATCGCAGAAAAGGAAAACCAAACGGAGTCCAATTGACCTGAAGCTTGACGGAGCTTATTTTCAGACCAGAAGAAGGCCATGGAGTAAAAGAGTTGGGCCAGAAGAGTCCCGGGCTACCCACGAGGGTGGGAGGCGTGCCCACCCCCCTGGGCGCGCCCCCTGCCTCGTGGACAGCCCGGAGACCCCCCCTGACTTGTTCCCGATGCCAAAAGCTCTTATATATACAAAAAAACCCAGAACATAACCTAGATCAGAAGTTCCGCCGCCGCAAGCCTCTGTAGCCACCAAAAACCAATCGGGACCCTGTTCCGGCACCCTGCCGGAGGGGGAATCCCTCTCTGGTGGCCATCTTCATCATCCCGGCGCTCTCCATGATGAGGAGGGAGTAGTTCACCCTCGGGGCTGAGGGTATGTACCAGTAGCTATGTGTTTGATCTCTCTCTCTCTCTCTCTCTCTCTCTCTCTCTCTCTCTCTCTCTCGTGTTCTTGAGGTGGTATGATTTTGATGTATCGCGAGCTTTGCTATTATAGTTGGATCTTATGATGTTTCTCCCCCTCTACTCTCTTGTAATGGATTGAGTTTTCCCTTTGAAGTTATCTTATCGGATTGAGTCTTTAAGGATTTGAGAACACTTGATGTATGTCTTGCATGTGCTTATCTGTGGTGACAATGGATATCACGTGATCCACTTGATGTATGTTTTGGTGGTCAACTTGCGAGTTCCGTGAACTTATGCATAGGGGTTGGCACATGTTTTCGTCTTGACTCTCCGGTAGAAACTTTGGGGCACTCTTCGAGGTACTTTGTGTTGGTTGAATAGATGAATCTGAGATTGTGTGATGCATATCATATAATCATACCCATGGATACTTGAGGTGACATTGGAGTATCTAGGTGACATTAGGGTTTTGGTTGATTTGTGTCTTAAGGTGTTATTCTAGTACGAACTCTTCAATAGATCGATCAGAAAGAATAACTTTGAGGTGGTTTCGTACCCTACCATAATCTCTTCATTTGTTCTCCGCTATTAGTGACTTTGGAGTGACTCTTTGTTGCATGTTGAGGGATAGTTATATGATCCAATTATGTTATTATTGTTGAGAGAACTCGCACTAGTGAAAGTATGAACCCAAGGCATTGTTTCAACGCATTGCAATAACGTTTGTGCTCACTTTTATCATTAGTTACCTTGCTGTTTTTATATTTTCAGATTAAAAAACCTATATCTACCATCCATATTGCACTTGTATCACCATCTCTTCGCCGAACTAGTGCACCTATACAATTTACCATTGTATTGGGTGTGTTGGGGATACAAGAGACTCTTTGTTATTTGGTTGCAGGGTTGTTTGAGAGAGACCATCTTCATCCTACGCCTCACACGGATTGATAAACCTTAGGTCATCCACTTGAGGGAAATTTGCTACTATCCTACAAACCTCTGCACTTGGAGGCCCAACGTCTACAAGAAGAAGGTTGTGTAGTAGACATTAGAGAGAACCACCTACTCATGTGTTGAGACCAAGACATTCCAATCCTACCACAAGAATCTTGATCTCTAGCCTTCCCCAAGTTTCTTTCCACTCAAATCATCTTTCCACCATAGACAAATCTGTGAGAGAGATAGAGTTGAGTGTTGGGGAGACTATTATTTGAAGCACAAGATCAAGGAGTTCATCATCAACACACCATCTATTACCTTTTGGAGAGTGGTGTCTCCTAGATTGGTTAGGTGTCACTTGGAAGCCTCCGTCAAGATTGTGGAGTTGAACCAAGGAATTTGTAAGGGCAAGGAGATCGCCTACTTCCTGAAGATCTACCCAAGTGAGGCAAGTCCTTTGTGGGTGATAGCCATGGTGGAATAGACAAGGTTGCTTCTTCATGGACCCTTCGTGGGTGGAGCCCTCTGTGGACTCGCGCAATCGTTACCCTTCGTGGGTGGAAGTCTCCATCAACGTGGATGTACGATAGCACCACCTATCGGAACCACGCCAAAAATCTTTGTGTCTACATTGTGTTTGCCACTCCAAACCCCTCCCTTCACCTTCATATGCAATGATTTACATTCCGTTGTTATACTCTTAGAATTGCATGTGTAGGTTGATTGCTTGACTTGTGTTAAGTTGTTAGAATCTGCCAAGACTTAAAATTGGGAAAAGGCTAGATTATTATTTGGTCAAGTAGTCTAATCACCCCCCTCTAGACCTATTTTCGATCCTACAGGTTTATTATTCATGCTAGATTTGTATTAATCAAAAACTTAGATACATGTGTGGATACATAAACAAATACCGTGTCCCTAGTGAGCCTCTACTTGACTAGCTTGTTGATCAATGATGGTTAAGGTTTCCTAGCCATAGACATGTGTTGTCACTTGATAACGGGATCACATCATTAGGAGAATGATGTGATGGACACGACCCATCCGTTAACTTAGCATATGATCGTTCAGTTTGTCGCTATTGCTTTCTTAATGACAAATACATATTCCTTTGACTATGAGATCATGCAACTCCCGGATACCGGAGGAATACCTTGTGTGCTATAAAACGTCACAACATAACTGGGTGATCATAGAGATGCTCTATAGGTATCTCCGAAGGTGTCTGTTGAGTTGGCATGGATCGAGATTAGGATTTGTCACTTCGTGTATCTGAGAGGTATCTCTGGGCCCTCTCGGTAATACACATCACAAGAAGCTTGCAAGCAAAGTGACTAAGGAGTTAGTTACGATATGATGTATTACAGAATGAGTAAAGAGACTTGCCAGTAACGAGATTGAACTAGGTATGAAGATACCGATGATCGAATCTCGGGCAAGTAACATACCGACAGACAAAGGGAATTATGTATGTCGTCATAAGGTTCGACCGATAAAGATCTTCATAGAATATGTAGGAACCAATATGGGCATCTAGGTTCCGCTATTGGTTATTGACCGAAGAGGTGTCTCGGTCAGGTCTAAATAATTCTCGAACCCATAGGGTCCGCACACTTAACGTTAGTTGACAATCTAGTGTTATATGACTTATATGATTTGGTGACCGGATATTGTTCAGAGTCCCGGATGAGATCACGGACATTACTACGAGCTCCGGAATGGTCCAGAGGTAAAGATTGATATATAGGACGATGTTATTTGGACACTGGAAAGGTTGCGGGTTGTATCGGGTAACCATGAGATCACCAAAAGGGGTTCTGGGAGGGCCCGGGAGGTCTATGGGCCTAATGGGCCAAGTGGAGGCACACACCAGCCCGCAAGGGGGCCGACGCACCCTCTCCCTTGCCGCCGCCACTAGGGGAAGGAAAGGGGGAGGGTTGGCCCATCCCGCCTTTCCCTCCTCATGAGAGAAAGGAACTCCACCTCCCCCTGCCTTCCTCCCGCGCACAAATAAGGAAGGGGGGGCGGCGGCTAGGGCAGGAGCCCAAGGAGGATTCGACCTCCTTTGGGGCTCCTCCTGGCTGCCTCCCCTCTCCCCCACCTATATATATGTGGGAGGGGTGCCACACATAGCCTACGACTATCTCTTAGCCGTGTGCGATGCCCCTCTCCATAGTTTCGTCCCTCGGTCATATTTTCGGAGTGCTTAGGTGAAGCCCTGCGGAGATAGCATCACCATCACCGTCACCACGCTGTCGTGCTACCGGGACTTATCTACCACTTCATCTGTCTTGCTGGATCAAGAAGGCGAGGACGTCAATGAGCTAAACGTGTGCTAAACGCGGAGGTGCCGTACATTCGGTACTTGATTGGTTGGATCACAAAGAAGTTCGACTACATCAACTGCATTAATAAACATTTCTGCTTACGGTCTATGAGGGCACGTAGACACACTCTCCCCTCTTGTTGCTATGCATCTCCATGGATAGATCTTGCGTGTGCGTAGAATTTTTTTTTTGTTTTCCATGCAACGTTCCCCCAACAGTGGCATCCGAGCCAGGTCTATGCATAGATGATATGCACGAGTAGAACACAAAGAGTTGTGGGCGGTGAGGTTCATATTGCTTAGCAACAACGTCTTATTTTGATTAGGCGGCATTGTAGGATGAAGCCGCCCGGACCAACCTTACATGTCCACGCACATAAGACCGGTTCCACCGATTGACATGCAACTTGTATTGCATAAAGGTGGCTGGCGGGTGTCTGTTTCTGCTACTTTAGTTGAATCAAATTTGACTATGGCCGGTCCTTGAAGAAGGTTAAAACAGCAAACTTGATAATCACCGTTGTTGTTTTTTGCATATTTAAGAACGGTTCTTGCTAGAAGTTCGTAGCAGCCAAGTAAAACTTGCAACAACAAACTAAAGGACGTCTAACTTGTTTTTGCAGGGCATGTTGTGATGTGATATGGTCAAGACGTGATGTGATATACTTTATTGTATGAGATGATCATGTTTTGTAATATCGACAACCGGCAGGAGCCTTAGGGTTGTCTCTTAATTATTGTATGAAATGCAAGCGCCATGTAATCGCTTTACTTTATCGCTATGCATTAGCAATAGTTGTAGAAGCAATAGTTGGCGAGACGACCCCGACGCAACGATGGAGATCAAGGTGTCGAGCCGGTGATGATGGAGATCATGACGATGCTTTGGAGATGGAGACCAAAAGCACAAGATGATGATGGCCATATCATGTCAAATATTTTGATTGCATGTGATGTTTATCCTTTATGCATCTTATTTTGCTTAGAAAGGCGGTAGCATTATAAGATGATCCCTTCACTAAATTTCAAGATAAAAGTGTTCTCCTGAGTATGCATCGTTGCCAAAATTCATCGTTTCGAAGCACCTCGTGATGATCGGGTGTGATAGACTCTACGTTCACATACAACGGGTGTAAGACAGTTTTGCACATGCAGAATACTTGGGTTAAACTTGACGAGCCTAACATGTACAGACATGGTCTCGGAACACTAGAGACCAAAAGGTCGAACGTGAGTCATATAGTAGATATGATCAACATAGAGATGTTCACCATTGATGACTACCCCATCTCACATGATGATCGGACATGGGTTAGTTGATTTGGATCATGTATCACTTAGATAACTTGAGGGGTGTTTATTTAAATGGGAGTTCACTAGTAATTTGATTAATTGAACTTAATTATCATGAGCTTAGTCTTAATAGTTTTGCATATCTATGTTGTAGATCAATGGCCCGTGCTTCCGTTCCCTTGAATTTTAATGCATTCCTAGAGAAAGCTAAGTTGAAAGATGATGGTTGCAACTACATGGACTGGGTACGTAACTTGAGGATTATCCTCATTGATGCACAGAAGAATTATGTCCTTGATGCACCACTAGGTGACTGACCTACTGCGGGAGCTACTGCAGATGTTATGAACATCTGGCAGACTCGATGTGATGACTACTCGATAGTTCAGTGTGCCATGCTTTACGTCTTAGAACCGGGACATCAAAGACGTTTTGAACGTCACGGAGCATATGAGATGTTCCAAGATCTGAAGTTGATATTTCAAGCTAATGCACGGGTTGAGAGATATGAAGTCTCCAACAAGTTCTATAGCTGCAAGATGGAGGAGAATAGTTCTGTCAGTGAAAACATACTTAAAATGTATGGGTATCATAACCACTTGACTCAGCTGGGAATTGATCTTCCAGTTGAGAGTTTTATTGACAGAGTTCTTCAGTCACTGCCACCAAGCTACAAAGGCTTCGTGATGAACTATAATATGCAAGGGATGACAAAGACGATTTCCGAGCTCTTCGCAATGCTTAAGGCTACGAAGGTAGAAATCAAGAAGGAGCGTCAAGTGTTGATGGTTAACAAGACCACTAGTTTCAAGAAAAGGGCAAGGGAAAGAAAGGGAACTTCAAGAAGAATGGCAAGCAAGTTTCTGCTCCCGTGAAGAAGCCCAAAGCTGGACGCAAGCCTGGAACTGAGTGCTTCTACTGCAAAGGGAATGGTCACTTGAAGCGAAACTGCCCCAAATACTTGGCGGATAAGAAGGATGGCAAAGTGAATAAAGGTATATTTGATATACATGTTATTGATGTGTACCTTACTAATGCTCGTAGTAGCGCATGGGTATTTGATATTGGTTCGGTTTCTCATATTTGTAACTCAAAATAGGAGCTACGGAATAAACGAAGACTGGCTAAGGACGAGGTGACGGTGCTTGTCGGGAATGGTTCCAAGGTCGATGTGATCGCCGTTGGCACGCTACCTCTACATATACCTTCGGGATTAGTTTTAGACCTCAATAATCGTTATTTGGTGCCAGCGTTGAGCATGAACATTATATCTGGATCTTGTTTATTGCAAGACGGTTATTCATTTAAGTCGGAGAATAATGGTTGTTCTATTTATATGAGTAATATCTTTTATAGTCATGCACCCTTGATGAATGGTCTATTCTTGTTGGATCTCGATCGTAGTGATACACATGTTCATAATATTGATGCCAAAAGATGCAAAGTTGATAATGATAGTGCAACATACTTGTGGCACTGCCATTTAGGTCATATTGGTATAAAGCGCATGAGAAACTCCATGCGGATAGACTTTTGGAATCACTTGATTATGAATCATTTGATACTCACGAACCATGCCTCATGGGCAAGATGAAAACTCTGTTCTCCAGAACAATGGAGCGACCTAATGACTTATTGGAAATAATACATACCGATGTATGCGGTCCGATGAGTGTTGAGGCATGCGGAGGGTATCGTTATTTTTCTGACCTTCATAGATGATTTGAGTAGGTATGGATATATCTACTTGATGAAACACAAGTCTGAAACATTTGAAAAGTTCAAAGAATTTCAGAGTGAAGTGGAGAATCATCGTAACAAGAAAATAAAGTTTCTACGATCTGATCGCGAAGGCGAATATTTGAGTTATGAGTTTAGCCTTCATTTAAAACAATGTGGAATCGTTTCACAACTCACGTCACCTGGAACACCACAGCGTAATGGTGTGTCCGAACGTTATAATCGTACTTTATTAGATGTGGTGCATTCTATGATGTCTCTTACCGATTTACCACTATCTTTTTGGGGTTATGCATTAGAGACAGCCGCATTCACGTTAAGTAGGGCACTGTCTAAATCCGTTGAGACGACACCGTATGATCTATGGTTTGGCAAGAAATTAACCTAAGCTGTCGTTTCTTAAATTTTGGGGATGCGACACTTATGTCAAAAGGCTTCAGCATGATAAGATCGAACCCAAATCGAAGAAGTGCGTCTTCATAGGATACCCTGAAGAAACTATTGGGTACACCTTCTACCACAGATCCGATGACAAGATCTTTGTTGCCAAGAATGGGTCCTTTCTAGAGGAGTTTCTCTCGAAATAAGTGAGTGGGAGGAAAGTAGAGCTTGATGAGGTAATTGTACCTTCTCTCGAATTGGAAAGTAGCACATCAGAGAAAACCGTTCCCGTGATGCCTACACCAACTAGAGGGGAAGCTAATGGTGATGATCATGAAACTTCGGATCAAGTTACTACTGGATCTCGTAGGTCGAATAGAGCATGTTCCGCACCATAGTGATACGATAATCCTGTCCTGGAAGTCATGTTATTAGACCATGGCGAACCTACGAACTATGAAGAAGCTATGACGAGCCCAGATTCCGATAAATGGCTTGAGGCCATGAAATCTGAGATAGGATCCATGTATGAGAACCAAGTATGGACTTTGGTGGACTTGCCTGATGATCGGCAAGCCATTGAGAAAAATGGATCTTCAAGAAGAAGACATACACTGATGGAAATTTCACTATCTAAAAAGCTTGACTTGTCGCAATAGGTTTTCGACAAGTTCAAGGGGTTGACTATGATGAGACTTTCTCACCCGTAGAGATGCTTAAGTCAGTACGAATCATGTTAGCAACTGGCGCATTTTATAATTATGAAATCTGGCAAATGGACGTCAAAACTGCAATCCTTAATGGATTTCTCAAAGAAGAATTGTATATGATGCAACAGGAAGGTTTTGTCGATCCTAAAGGTGATAACAAAGTGTGCAAGCTCCAGCGATCCATCTATGGACTGGTGCAAGCATCTCAGAGTTGGAATATACGCTTTGATGAGGTGATCAAAGCATATGGTTTTATACAGACTTATGGTGAAGCCCGTATTTACAATAAAGTGAGTGGGAGCTCTGTAGCATTTCTGATATTATATGTGGATGACATATTGTTGATTGGAAATGATATATAATTTCTGGATAGCATAAAAGGATACTTGAATAAGAATTTTTCAATGAAAGACCTCGGTGAAGCTGCTTATATTGGGCATCAAGATCTATAGGGATAGATCGAGACGCTTAATAGGACTTTCACAAAGCACATACCTTGATAAAGTTTTGAAGAAGTTCAAAATGGACCAGTCAAAAAAAAAGGCTTCTTGCCTGTATTACAAGGTGTGAAATTGAGTCGACTCAAAGCCCGACCACTACAGAAGATAGAGAGAAAATGAAAGTCATTCCCTATGCCTCGGCCATAGGTTCTATCATGTATGCTATGCTGTGTACCAAACCTGATGTGTGCCTTGCCATAAGTTTGGTAGGGAGGTACCAAAGTAATCCAGGAGTGGATCACAGGACAGCGGTCAAGAACATCCTAAAGTACCTGAAAAGGACCAAGGATATGTTTCTCGTTTATGGAGGTGAAAAAGAGCTCGTCGTAAATGGTTACGTTGATGCTAACTTCGACACTGATCCGGATGACTCTAAGTCACAAACCGGATACGTATTTATATTGAATAGTGGAGCTATCAGTTGGTGCAGTTCCAAGCAGAGCATCATGGCGGGATCTACGTGTGCAGCGGAGTACATAGCTACTTCGGAAGCAGCTCATGAAGGAGTCTGGATGAAGGAGTTCATACCCGATCTGGTTGTAATACTTAGTGCATCGGGTCCAATGAAAATCTTTTGTGACAACACTGGAGCAATTGCCTTAGTGAAGGAATCCAGGTTTCACAAGAGAACCAAACACATCAAGAGACGCTTCAAATCCATTCATGAAAAGGTCATGGATGGAGACATATAGATTTGTAAAATACATACGGGTCTGAATGTAGCAGACCCAGTGACTAAGCCTCTTCCGCGAGAAAAACATGATCAGCACTAAGACTCCATGGGTGTTAGATTCATTACAATGTAATCTAGATTATTGACTCTAGTGCAAGTGGGAAACTGATGGAAATATGCCCTAGATGCAATAATAAAGTTGTTATTATTATATTTCTTTATTCATGATAAAGGTTTATTATTCATGCTAGAATTGTATTGATCGGAAACTTAGATACATGTGTGGATACATAAACAAATATCGTGTCCCTATTGAGCCTCTACTTGACTAGCTCGTTGATCAATGATGGTTAAGGTTTCCTAGCCATAGACATGTGTTGTCACTTGATAATGGGATCACATCATTAGGAGAATGATGTGATGGACAAGACCCATCCGTTAGCTTAGCATATGATCGTTAAGTTTGCTATTATTGCTTTCTAAATGTCTAATAACCCACAAGTATAGGGGATCAATTGTAGCCTCTTTCGATAAGTAAGAGTGTCGAACCCAACGAGGAGCTAAAGGTAGAACAAATATTCCCTCAAGTTCTATCGACCACCGATACAACTCTACGCACGCTTGACGTTCACTTTACCTAGAACAAGTATGAACTAGAAGTACTTTGTAGGTGTTTTTGGATAGGTTTGCAAGAATATAAAGAGCACGTAAATAAGAGCTAGGGGTTGTTTAGATAAAGACACAACTAAATTATTTTTAGTAGAGACCTTTTTGTTACGAGAAAGTTATTTGTCCCTAGGCAATCGATAACTAGACCGGTAATCACTATTGCAATTTTATTTGAGGGAGAGGCATAAGCTAACATACTTTATCTACTTGGATCATATGCACTTATGATTGGAACTCTAGCAAGCATCCGCAACTACTAAAGATTCATTAAGGTAAAACCCAACCATAGCATTAAAGTATCAAGTCCCCTTTATCCCATACGCAAACAACCTACTTACTCGGGTCTGTGCTTCTGTCACTCACACCACCCACCATAAGCAAATCATGAACATATTGCAAACCCTACATCGGGGATCCCTCCCGCTTGCGCGACACGGAGAGAACCATAGGACAACACCAATAATAAAACATGCAACTCAAACCAATCTTGATCATCAAATAGCCCATAGGACAAAACAGATCTGCTCAAACATCATAGGATAGCCATACATCATTGGGAAATAATATATAGCATTGAGCACCATGTTTAAGTAGAGATTACAGCGGGTAAGAGAGAGGTTACACTGCTGCATAGAGGGGGGAAGAGTTGGTGATGATGGCGGTGAAGTTGTTGGTGAAGATTGCGGTGATGATGATGGCCACGGCGGCGTTTCAGCGCCACCGGAAGAGAAGGGGAGAGGGGGTCCCTTCGTCTTCTTCTTCCTTGATCTCCTCCCTAGACGGGAGAAGGGTTTCCCCTCTGGTCCTTGGCCTCCATGGTGTGGGAGGGGCGAGAGCCGCTCCGAGATTAGATCTGTCTCTCTGTCTCTCTCTGATTCTGCGTTCTAGGATTCTGCCATGTGATACGTCTCCAACGTATCTATAATTTTTGATTGCTCCATGCTACTTTATCTACTGTTTTGGACTATATTGGGCTTTATTTTCCACTTTTATATTATTTTTGGGACTAACCTATTAACCAGAGGCCCGGCCCAGAATTGTTGTTTTTATGCCTATTTCAGTGTTTCGAGGAAACAGAATATCAAACGGAGTCCAAACGGAATGAAACCTTCGGAAACATGATTTTCTCACCGAACGTGATCCAGGAGACTTGGACCCTACTCCAAGGAACGAAAGAGGCGGTCACGAGGGTGGGGGCGCCCTCCCCCCCCCCCTAGGGCGCGCCCCCTGCCTCGTGGGCCCCCTATTGCTCCACCGACATACTCCTTCCTCCTATATATACCTACGTACCCCCAAACGATCAGAAGAGGAGCCAAAACCTAATTCCACCGCCGCAACTTCCTCAGATCCACGAGATCCCATCTTGGGGCCTGTTAGGAGCTCACGGGGGGGCATCCACCACAGAGGGCTTCTACATCAACACCATAGCCCCTCCAATGAAGTGTGAGTAGTTTACATCAGACCTTCGGTCCAAAGCTAGTAGCTAGATGGCTTCTTCTCTCTTTTTGGATCTCAATACAATGTTCTCCCCCTCTCTCGTGGAGATCTATTCGATGTAATCTTCTTTTTGTGGTGTGTTTGTTGAGACCGATGGATTGTGGGTTTATGATCCAGATTATCTATGAATAATATTTGAATCTTTTCTGAATTCTTTTATGTATGATTGAGTTATCTTTGCAAGTCTCTTCGAATTATCTGTTTGGTTTGGCCAACTAGATTGGTAGTTCTTGCAATGGGAGAAGTGTTTAGCTTTGGGTTCAATCTTGCGGTGTCCTTACCCAGTGACAGAAAGGGTTGCAAGGCATGTATTGTATTGTTGCCATCGAGCATAACAAGATGGGGTATTTATCATATTGCATGAATTTATTCCTCTACATCATGTCATCTTGCTTAAGGCGTTACTCTGTTTTTAACTTAATACTCTAGATGCATCTTTGGATAGCGGTCGATGAGTGGAGTAATAGTAGTAGATGCAGAATCGTTTCGGTCTACTTGTCTTGGACGTGATGCCTATATACATGATCATACCTAGATATACTCATAACTATGCTCAATTATGTCAATTGCTCAACAGTAATTTGTTCACCCACCGTAGAATACTTATGCTCTTGAGAGAAGCCACTAGTGAAACCTATGGCCCCAGGTCTATTCTCATCATATCAATCTCCATCACTTTAATACTTGCTTTGTTTTTACTTTGCCTTTTACTTTTCACTTCGCATCTATATACCAAAAATATTATTTATCATCTCTATCAGATCTCACTCTTGTAAGTGACCGTGAAGGATTGACAACCCCTAATCGCGTTGGTTGCGAGGAGCTATTGTTTTGTGCAGTACGAGGGACTTGTCGTGGCCTCCTCTTGGATTGATACCTTGGTTCTCAAAACTAAGGAAATACTTATGCTACTTTGTTGCATCATCCTCTCCTCTTCGGGGAAATCCAACGCAGTGCTCAAGAGGTAGCAAGAAGAATTTCTGGCGCCGTTGCCGGGAAGGCTCACGCAAGAGAAAGTCAAGCAACATACCAAGTACCCATCACAATCCCTATCTCCCGCATTACATTATTTGCCATTTGCCTCTCGTTTTCCTCTCCCCCACTTCACCTTTGCCGTTTTATTCGCCCTCTCTTTCCCAATCTCCTCCTCTTTTTCCCGTTGCCTTTTCCTCCTCCGTTTGTTTGCTCGTGTGTTGGATTGCTTGTTTGTCGCGATGGCTCAGGATACTACCAAATTGTGTGACTTTACCAATACCAATAATAATGATTTCCTTAGCACTCCGATTGCTCCTCTTGCCAATACTGAATCTTGTGAAATCAATACTGCTTTGTTGAATCTTGTTATGAAAGATCAATTCACCGGCCTTCCTAGTGAAGATGCCGCTACTCATCTTAATAGCTTCGTTGATTTATGTGATATGCAAAAGAAAAAAGATGTCGATAATGATGTCGTTAAATTGAAGATATTTCCTTTTTCGCTTAGAGATCATGCTAAAGCGTGGTTTTCATCTTTGCCTAAAAATAGTATTTCTTGGAACAAGTGCAAAGATGCTTTTATCTCTAAGTATTTTCCTCCCGCTAAGATTATCTCTCTTAGGAACGATATTATGAATTTTAAGAAACTTGATCATGAACATGTTGCACAAGCTTGGGAGAGAATGAAATTAATGATACGTAATTGTCCTACTCATGGTTTGAACTTGTGGATGATTATACAAAACTTTTATGCCGGATTGAATTTTGCTTCTAGAAATCTTTTAGATTCGGCCACGGGAGGCACTTTTATGGAAATCACTCTAGGAGATTCTACTAAACTTCTAGATAATATTATGGTTAATTATTCTCAATGGCATACTGAAAGATCTACTAATAAAAAAGTGCATGCGATAGAAGAAATTAATGTTTTGAGTGAAAAGATGGATGAACTTATGAAATTATTTGCTACTAAGAGTGTTTCTTCTGATCCTAATGATATGCCTTTGTCTACTTTGATTGAGAATAATAATGAATCTATGGATGTGAATTTTGTTGGTAGGAATAATTTTGGTAACAACGCGTATAGAGGGAATTTTAATCCTAGGCCATATCCTAGTAATCCTTCTAATAATTATGGAAATTCCTACAACAACTCTTATGGAAATTTTAATAAGATGCCCTCTGAATTTGAGAGTAGTGTTAAAGAGTTTATGAATTCACAAAAGAATTTTAATGCTTTGCTTGAAGAGAAATTGCTTAAAGTTGATGATTTGGCTAGGAACATTGATAGAATTTCTCTTGAGTTTGATTCTTTAAAGCTTAGATCTATTCCTCCTACGCATGATATCAATGAGTCTCTCAAATCTATGAGAATTTCCATTGATGAGTGCAAAGAAAGAACCGCTAGGATGCGTGCTTCCAAAGATGCCTTTATTAAAGTGTGTTCTTCCAATTCCTATGAAAATCAAGATGAAGATCTAAAAGTTATTGATGTGTACCCTATTAAATCTTTGTTTTGCAATATGAATCTTGATGAAACTGAATACGATCTTCCCTTACCTAGAAGGCGTTCTAAGAATTCAGAGTTTTTAGATCTTGATGATGAAATTGATAAATGTGGGATTGAAAGAAATAAAAACCTAGATGTTGCTAAACCCACTATATTGGATCTCAAGGAATTTAATTATGAAAATTGCTCTTTAATTGATTGTATTTCCTTGTTGCAATCCGTGCTAAATTCTCCTCATGCTTATAGTCAAAATAAGGCCTTTACCGAACACATTGTTGATGCCTTGATGCAATCTTATGAAGAAAAACTTGAGTTGAAAGTTTCTATCCCTAGAAAACTCTATGATGAGTGGGAACCTACTATTAAAATTAAAATTAAAAATTATGAGTTTCATACCTTGTGTGATTTGGGTGCTAGTGTTTCCACTATTCCCAAAACTTTGTGTGATTTGCTAGATTTCCGTGACTTTGATGATTGCTCTCTAAACTTGCATCTTGCGGATTCCACTAATAAAAAGCCTATGGGAAGAATTAATGATGTTCTTATTGTTGCAAATAGGAATTATGTGCCTGTAGATTTTATCGTTCTTGATATAGATTGCAATCCTTCATGTCCTATTATTCTTGGTAGACCTTTCCTTAGAACGATTGGTGCAATTATTGATATGAAGGAAGGGAATATTAGATTACAATTTCCATTAAAGAAAGGCATGGAACACTTTCCTAGAAAGAAAATAAAATTACCATATGAATCTATCATGAGAGCCACTTATGGATTGCCTACCAAAGATGGCAATACCTAGATCTATCCTTGCTTTTATGCCTAGCTAGGGGCGTTAAACGATAGCGCTTGTTGGGGGGCAACCCAATTTTATTTTTATTTTTTTGCTTTTTGCTTCTGTTTAGGAATAAATAATCCATCTATCCTCTGTTTATATGTGGTTTTATGTTTTAATTAGTGTTTGTGCCAAGCTAGACCAATTGGATCTTCTTGGATGATAGTTATTTGATCTTGCTGTAATTTCCAGAAACTTTGCGCTCAGTGCCAGAATTATTAAAAATCACCAGAACGTGATACAATACTGATTCCAATTTCTGCTGATCAATAAACAAATTGTCTAGGTCGTCTAATTTTGGTAGATTTTTTGGAGTTCCATAAGTTTGTGTTAGTTACAGATTACTACAGACTGTTCTGTTTCTGACAGATTCTGTTTTTCGTGTGTTGTTTGCTTATTTTGATGAATCTATGGCTAGTAAAATAGTTTATAATCCATAGAGAAGTTGGAATACAGTAGGTTTAACACCAATATAAATAAAGAATGAGTTCATTACAGTACCTTAAAGTAGTCTTTTGTTTTCTTTCTCTAACGGAGCTCACGAGATTTCTATTGAGTTTTGTGTTGTGAAGTTTTCAAGTTTTGGGTAAATTATTTTGATAGATTATGGAACAAGGAGTGGCAAGAGCCTAAGCTTGGGGATGCCCATGGCACCCCCAAGATAATCCAAGGACACCAAAAAGTCAAAGCTTGGGGATGCCCCGGAAGGCATCCCCTCTTTCGTCTACTTCCATCGGTAATTTACTTGGAGCTATATTTTTATTCACCAACATGATATGTGTTTTGCTTGGAGCGTCTTGTATTATTTGTGTCTTTGCTTGTTAGTTTACCACAATCATCCTTGCTGTACACACCTTTTGAGAGAGCCATACATGAATTGGAATTTGATAGAATACTCTATGTGCTTCACTTATATCTTTTGAGCTTGATAGTTTTGCTCATAGTGCTTCACTTATATCTTTTGAGCGTGATAATTTTTGCTATAGTGCTTCACTTAGATCTTTTAGAGCACGGTGGTGGATTTTTTTTAAAGAAACTATTGATCTCTCATGCTTCACTTAGATTATTTTGAGAGTCGTTAATAGCATGGTAATTTGCTTAATATTAATATACTTGGTGTTCAAGATATGTGAAACTTTCTTTTGAGTGCGTTGAATACTAAGAAAAGTTTGATGCTTGATAATTGTTTTGAGATATGGAGGTGATAATATCAAAGTCGTGCTAGTTGAGTAGTTGTAAATTTGAGAAATGCTTGTGTTGAAGTTTGCAAGTCCCGTAGCATGCACGTATGTCTAAAGTTATGTAACAAATTTGAAACATGAAGTGTACCTAGCTTGTGCATCCTTATGAGTGGAGGTCGGGGACGAGCGATGGTCTTTTCCTACCAATCTATCCCCCTAGGAGCATGCGCGTAGTACTTGATTTTTGATGACTTCTAAAATTTTGCAATAAGTATATGAGTTCTTTTGACTAATGTTGAGTCCATGGATTATAGGCACTTTTACCTTTTCGCCTTTCCTAGCCTCTTCGGTACCGTGCATTGCCCTTTCACACCTTGAGAGTTGGTGCAAACTTCGCCGGTGCATCCAAACCCCGTGATATGATACGCTCTATCACACATAAACCTCCTTATATCTTCCTCAAAACAGCCACCATACCTACCTATTATGGCATTTCCATAAGCCATTCTGAGATATATTGACATGCAACTTTCCACCGTTCCGTTCATTATCATTGAGGGAGTCCTGGATTAGGGGGTGTCCGGATAGCCGGACTACCATCATCAGCCGAACTATCATCTGCCGGACTATCATCATCGACCGGACTCCAAGACTATGAAGATACAAGATTGAAGACTTCTCCCCGTGTCCGGATGGGACTTTCCTTGGCGTGGAAGGCAAGCTTGGCGATACGGATATGTAGATCTCCTACCAATGTAACCGACTCTATGTAACCCTAGCCCTCTCCGGTGTCTATATAAACCGGATGGCTCTAGTCCGTGGGACTATCGTAACAACAACCCTTACAATCATACCATAGGCTAGCTTCTAGGGTTTAGCCTCCTTGATCTCGTGGTAGATCCACTCTTGTAAACATCCACAATACCAATATCAATCGAGCAGGACGTAGGGTTTTACCTCCATCAAGAGGGCCCGAACCTGGGTAAAACATCGTGTCCCTTGTCTCCTGTTACCATCCGCCTAGACGCACAGTTCGGGACCCCCTACCCGAGATCCGCCGGTTTTGACACCGACATTGGTGCTTCTATTGAGAGTTCCGCTGTGTCGTCACCGATAGGCGCGATGGCCTCTTCAATCGATAACGACGCAGGCCTGGTGAGACTTTTCTCCCCAGACAGATCTTCAGATTCGGCGGCCGCATCAAGCGGGCCAACTCGCTGGCCATCCGGAGCAGATCGAAGTTACGCCCTGGCCGTCGAGTCAGGTTTGAAGCCTAAACTTCACGGCCGATATCCGCGGAGACTTGATCTTGATGGACTGAGCCACACCCGAGCATGCCGCGCTGTCACGATGGGCATGACCTAACTCGCCACGGACAGCACCTTGAGGTCGCTGACACGAACCCGCTCCGACCCATAGTCCGGAGCCGATCGCTGGATCGAGGACGGATGGCTGGACACCGCCTCGAGCTGCAACTTCTACGGCGATGGAGCGAACACTTACCTTGTCCCACATAAAGCTCATGACTCGAGGTGCGGACTCCTGCCGGACTCCGAACCTCCTGCGCCCGCCAATCGAATCCGATTGGGCGATCATGGAATTCACCGCTGCGGACATCTTTTCAACTCGCCCTTGGCGATATCATAAATTCATCAAGCATCTCTCGCTATCCGGAGAACCTGGCGATTTATGGCCAGGATGGTTGGGACGCAGACGACGAAGAAATTCAGAGCCCACCCACCACCCACTTCAGAGCCACCGTCGACGATTTAACCGACGTGCTTCGACTACGACTCAAGACATCGACGGTATGGACGACGATGCCGAGACTACCAAGAACCAGTGCCTACAGACACCGAAGACCACCTCGTCATATGACATATACATGGTGGACACCCCAAAGATGGGGACGGCAAAGAAGCAGCGGAGGCCGATTCCTTAAAGAAAAGCCCAAGCGCCGACGCGTCGGGCGCGCCGCTCTAAATCCCGCCACGGCAAGAATGGAGAATCCGGCACAGGAGATAATAACACCCCAGAAAGTGTCGAAGACAACTCCCTCCAGCACGATCCAGCGCAGGAGGAGGCAGAAGCAAGCCCTCATGAGAGGACGGCAGACGAAGAGGTCGAGGATGACAATTACTTACCTCCCTCCGGAGACGAGGCAAGCCTCGGCGACGATGAATTCGTCGTGCCTGAGGATCCCGTCGAACAAGAGCGTTTCAGACGCAGGCTAATGGCAAACAGCCTAAAGAAAAAGCAGCAATAGCTTCAAGCTGATCAAGACCTACTGGCCGACAGATGGACCGAGGTCCTCGCGGCCGAAGAGTATGAACTCGAACGCCCCTCCAAAAGTTACCCAAAACGCAAGTTGCTCCCCCGATTAGAGGAGGAGGCGTACAAACCTGCATCACCAGCGCACAATACGGCAGACCGACCACCTCATGGCCGCGACAGAGAGGCGTGCAAGCCCTCCACCAAAACCGTACCCCGGCATCGCTCAAAAAGCATGAAGCCACGGGGGAACGCGCCGGACTTGCGAGATATATTGGAGGACAAGGCAAGACAATCCAGATCTATCTATGGATCGCGTGGGCGCCCCAAGACCCGCGACGAATATCGTCGCGCGGATATAACTACTCGGCGGGCGAACACAGCAGATAACGCTCTCTCGAGCTACGCCGCGATATTGCTCAATACTGAGGCGCCGCACACCCACTATGCTTCACCGACGAAGTAATGGATCATCAAATCCTGAAGGGTTTAAACCCGTTAATATCGAATCCTACGATGGCACAACAGACCCAGCGGTTTGGATTGAGGATTATCTTCTCCATATACACATGGCCCGCGGCGATCTTCACGCCATCAAATATCTCCGCTCAAGCTCAAAGGACCAGCTCGGCATTGGCTTAACAGCCTGCCCGCAGAGTCAATTGGATGTTTGGGAAGACACGAAGCCGCATTCCTCGACAACTTCCAAAACGCGTATAGCGACCACCGGACGCAGATGACCTAAGCCACATAATCCAGCAGCCGCATTTAATCGGCCGTGCAATTCTGGACACGGTTCTTAACAAAGAAAAATCAAATCGCCGACCGTCCGGATGCAGAGGCACTCGCCGCCTTCAAACATAACATCCGTGACGAGTGGCTGGCCCGGCACCTAGGACAGAGAAGCGAAATCCATGGCAGCCCTCACATCACTCATGACCCGCTTCATGCGGGAGAGGATAGCTGGCTAGCTCGCAGAACAACCTCAAAGAAAAAGCGCGGCAGTCCGGATACCAAGGACCGCAATGGCAGGTTGCGTCGAAACAAAACAAACGCCGCGTTAACGGCGACAAGAATGAGGATACGGCAGTCAATGCCGGATTCCGAGGCTCCAAGCCCGTCAACGGAAGAAGCCATTTAAAGAACCACTCCGGGCCCGTCCAATTTGGACCGAATACTCGACCGCTCTGTCAAATACATGGAACCCCGAAAAGCCAGCTAACCACACCAACAGAGATTGTTGGGTATTCAAGCAGCAGCAAATTAATCACCGAAAACAGTGACAAGGGGCTACACAACGATGACGAGGAAGAGACCCGCAGCCGAACAACAGAGGACAAAGGATTCCCCCTCAAGTTCGGACGGTAAACATGATATACGCAACGATATTCCCAAGAGGGAGCGAAGCGTGCACTAAGGGGCGATATCGCCGATGGAGCCATCGCCCCAAAATTCAACCCATGGTCCTCTTGCCCGATCACTTTCGATCGAAGAGACCATCGACAAGTATCCGCCATGGCGGATTCGCCGCATTGGTTTTAGATCCAATCGTCGATGGATTTCACCTCACGAGTCCCGATGGACGGCGGCAGAGCTCGAACCTGCTTTATCGGGATACGGTCGCGCAAGATGGGCATAGACCCTTCAAGGATTAAACCTACAAAGACAACCTTCAAAGGCGTCATACCAAGGTGTCGAGGCCAATTGTACAGCTCGCCATACACCGAAGTGGTCTTCGGATCCCGGATAATTTCAAGCGAGGAGTTAATCTTGACATAGTCCCGTTCATGCAGCGCTATCACGCTCTGCTTTCGGACGAACCGCGTTTGCAAAATTCAACGCGTGCCGCATTATGCATACCTTAAGCTCAATATGCCAGGCCCTCGTGGAGTCATCACGGTCAATGGAAACACGGAACGCTCCTCCGAGCGGAGGAACATATAGCGCTCTCGCGGCGAAATACTGAGCAGCCTTTTAAGGCAATTCTCGAGTCCGCCGTTAAGCGACCGGACACGACCAAACGCGCCGAGCAACATCAACCAAGACCACCTGGCACGTTCCGAGCACGTGTAGCAATGCGGCCTTAACCCCAGCCCTCGCAAAATTGTAAGACAAGCTCTCCGCGTACATAATTACGCCTTGGAGATACCATGGGCACAGGGGGAAAGGCACAACCACAACAGACCTAGAGTGCGGTTCTACCACACCAGGGGCTCCCAAGTGTGTCGCTTTTTTTTCTGTTATTTTTCTCTTTTTTATACAGAACTATGTCCGGCGGCGACCCTGTCGAACTCATGATGCAACAGCCAGGGAAGGACAAAGGCCGCGACGAACACTCAGGTGGTCTCCATCACGAGCATTAAATTTTTTAAATACAACATTCCGCGGCCTACCCCTGGAGGGAGACGCCTTTAATTCGTCCAATCCCTTGCTTTCTGCACTATTTGTATCATTCCGCACTCTTAGCATATCTTCTCGAATAAAATGCAGCACCTTTTTGCCTATAATTGCATTACCTTATATATACATATATGTTCATTTACGACATGTTGCATCCGTACACTTTGGTACGCCAAATACACCAGGGCTTATGTTCTCCGCATCATGGTGTGATAAAGTCCGACACTTTCACAAGTGCGGCACCCGAACTTATAGCATTATATGAATCGGCTCTGAATCATGTCTTGGGTCAATAGTTGGGTTTGCCCGGCTCCCATGTTTGGCACCTTACGCCCGCTTCTATCGGCTAAGGTAGCATGGGAGAACCACTGCGATTGCGCCCGGTTGAGCCGGGTTAACGCCTCGATGAGAAAGCTAAACTGACTGTCATGATAAGGTGAGAGACCGGTCGCTGTTCGAGAGGTCCTTTCGGTCCTTAAAGACCTACGCTGCTTGACGAAGTTCGGACAATGTCCGATGAAGGCGTGATAGCGCCCTAATTGATCCTCCGAATACTAGGGGCTTCACCAAATTTAAAATTATAGAATTCTATGGCTAAGTGAGAGTGTTCAAGCACTATAAGTCTGGTTGCCTTGTTACGTTGTGTTGAGCGCCTCCTCGATGGACCCAAAATGGGAACTAGAGCGCTCAAGTTTATCCCAACACCCCAAAGACTTTCGTGGCATGGGGGCTGAAGCCGACGACTTGCCATCTCTCGATTTAATAAACGGCCGCCTGAAGGTAATATTTTAAATTAACAAGCGTTGCTTAGCGATATGAACAAAGTTTTCAGCGCACAGATAACACATTGCGAATTTACTCAAAATTACATCCCAGGGCACTCATCCGCAATCTTGCGGGCACCCTTCAGACAGCCTTATAGTAGATTTCGGCGTCACGATGTTCCTTGCCCACCGGTGGCATGTCGTTGATTAGCTTCTCCGCATCCAGCTTGCCCCAATGCACCTTTGCGCGGCAAGGGCCCGACAAGCACCTTCAATATAGGCGGAGCGCTTGATAACTTCCACCGGGGCATGCATCCACCAGCCGTCGCCGACGAGGCCGAAGTAGCTCCTGTGCATGGCCTCTCCGTGCCACACCGGACTATGAGGCCCTTCATGGCCTGCTCGGCCACCTTGTGAAGCTCGACCAGCTGCTTCACCTGGTCGCTAGGGGCACTGGATGGCTGGCCTCGATATCGAGACCGAAGACCTTCTCCGTTGAGCTCCCCTCCTCGGCTCGGTAGAACGCGGCGGCATCAGACACGCTTCAAGGCATATCTGCAAACGCCCCTGGAGAGCTCCGAATTCGGGTAAGTAACACGTAATTTACATTAACATGCTTGCTTTGCATGAAAAATGCCTTACCCGCTGCTATCTTCCTCATCAACTCAATCTCCTGAAGGGACTTATGGGCCTCGGCCTTGGCGGTTTTGGCACTTTCGAGAGCCGAGGCAAGCTCGGACTCTCGAGTCTTTGAGTCACGCTCCAAACTCTCATGCTTCTCCATGAGAGCCTGGAGCTCTTGCTGAACCACCGCCACCCGCGCCTCCTGCTTTTCTCGCTCTGCCCGTTCCGTGGCCGCATTGCGTTTGGCCACGGACACGGCCTCCTTCAGGGTCGCCACCTCGTTCGTGGCCCCTGCAGCACCCATGTTATCCTTGTTATTTTTGTTGCAACCTAAATCCTTTTCTCAGAAGGTACAAGTTCAAAGGGTGTTACTCACCTTCTTTGCCTGGAGCTGCTTCTGGCGTGGCGAGCTCTTGCTCGGACCGCTCGAGCTCTGCTTCACAGCACCGACCTCCGCAATCGGTCTGGCGGAGAGGTCAGCAGCGCAGCCTGCAACCCATATTGACATAATTTTTAGCAACCCTGCGTATATCTTCTTTTTCAGATCCTCATCCGCTTTTCTTTCCAACACCGAACCGAGCATCGAGGGCTACTTGTCTATGCGGTATTACATTGCATATTTTAAACTTCTTACCTCAAAGCCTGATAGAAGGCTACTGCAGGCTTCGGTCAGCCCGCTCTTGGCGAGCTGCACCTTCTGGATCACCGCACTCATAATAGTGCGGTGTTCTTCCTCGATGGAAGCGCTCTGCAGCGCCTCCAACAAATTGCTCGGCGCCTCCGGTTGGACGGAAGCCGCCGGCGTCACGGTCTTGCCCTTCGTTCGAAGGGGCCGCCGGCCGGACTCCGGAACCACTGCGGGTTCTGATGTGGAGTCCGGCGCAAAGTCCGGGAGGACGCCTTGTGGCGCCTCCGGAGCCTCCCCCCGATGGGTCCCTTCTTGGGATCCCACCTCGGCGTCCTCGGTGTCGCGAGGGGTGGAGGCGGTCGGGATGGAGTCTACATCCGACGGAGCCAACGACCCGCTCGATGAAGCAGGGAGATCATCACCGGCGGACTACGGGCAGCATGCGGCATCGAAATGACACTATGTGACGCAGAAAAAGAAACTATAAATCATTCAGGAATCCGGATACTTACGATCTCGCCGGAGGCCAGGCCCTTGAAGGCCATTCTTCCTCGCCAACGTTGATGTTGGCGGAGCTGTCCGGGGGAATAGTCCTTCCCCTCTTGGACCCTTCGGCCTCCCCTGTTGGGGAAGCCTTCCTCTTCCCCTGTTGGACCCTTCGGCCTCCCCTGTTGGGGGAGGAGTCCGCCCCGGAGTCGTCGGACACCTGAAAATGGGAGCTCTTTCGAGCACCCGTGGCCTCCTTCTTGGCCTTCTTCTCCGGCACCACGTGCGGTGCCGGAACCAGCAGCCTCGCTAGATGAGCGTCTACTGGATTTTCTGGCATAGGAGCCGGACAGTAATCTGCTCCGCCTTCCTCATCCAGTCTGTCAAAGGAAAAGGGAAATTAAAACCGCATAGAGTCAAACTATGAAAACAAGTGTCCCGTAAAGGGGTAGAATCACTTACCTCGTCGGCTGGCGCTGCGGCGAAATCCGCGATCTTGATCGCGGATGCGGGGCTTCGCACCCTTGAACAACACCTTCCAGCACCTTCAGACGTCGTGTCGAAGAGCCTGCTCAGCGCCACTGTGCTGTTCGGATCGAACTCCCACAGTTTGAATGCCCGCTCTTGGCATGGGAGTATCCGTGGACGAGCATGACTTGGACCACGTTAACCAGCTGAGCTTCTTCACCAGCTTCTTGATACGGGCTTGAGTCCCATCAGCTCCTTGAACTACCCCACAAAGAAGCCCTTCTCTTTCCGGGAGGTGAGCTGCGTGGGGATACCAGATCTAAACTCGGGGCCGCCGCCCATTTAGGGTCACGCTGCTCGGTGATATAGAACCACCCGATTGCCACCCTTGACGGATTCCACGAAGGCCCCTTCAACCAAAGGACATTGGGCATCTTGCCCAACATGGCGCCTCCGCACTCCGCTTGAGTGCCCTTCACTACCTTCGCTTGACATTGAAGGTCTTGAGCCAAAGCGAAGTGGGGCTGGATGCAGAGGAAGGCCTCGCACACCACGATAAACGCCGAGATGTTGAGGATGAAGTTCGGCGCCAGATCATGGAAATCCAAGCCGTAGTAGAACATGAGCCCCCGGACAAAGGGATGTAGTGGAAAGCCCAGTCCGCAGAGGAAGTGGGGAAGGAAGACGACCCTCTCATGGGGCCTGGGGGTGGGGATGAGCTGCCCCTCATCGGGCAGCCGGTGCGCGATGTCGCCGGAAAGGTATCCGGCGCCGAAGCAGTCTGGCGATGTGCTCCTCCTTAACGGTGGAGGCCAACCATTTACCTCCCGCTCCGGACATGGTCGGAGAAGGTTGAGACGAGATGCGCGAACTTGGGCGCTGGAGCTCGAGTGCGCGGAGATGGACAAGCAAAGGAGGAAGAAGGCGTAGGTGAGAAGGTAAATCCTTATCCCTTATATGGGCGGGCGAAATCTTACGCGTCCCCCACCGGCCTGGTAAAACTCGCTTATCTTCCAAGCGTCACCATCAATGGCGCGGTTGGGTTACCCACGCCCGTATTGATGAGAATCCCGGATTAAGGGGAAACACGATCTCTGCTTCAACAAGACGTGCCAAGGAAACCGCCTCGCTAAATGCGCTGAGGTGGTAAAGTAAAAAACAATTCGAGTAATGACTTGGTAGTGGTGTGACGTCATGCCACAAAAAAGTCAGCAGATTGAACTTGTGTATATATTATTATTCTCTCTACGGTGGAATGTGGAATTTATTTTGCGAGCGGACACTATCCTGGTGTTCACAATCTTCTATCATTCGAGGAGGAACCCGCCTTGCAATGCCAAGCAATATCGTGCGGACTTATCGTCATTGAAGCCTGGTTCGGGGGCTAATGAGGAGTCCTGGATTAGGGGTGTCCGGATAGCGGACTACCATCATCACCGAACTATCATCTGCCGGACTATCATCATCGACCGGACTCCAAGACTATGAAGATACAAGATTGAAGACTTCTCCCCGTGTCCGGATGGGACTTTCCTTGGCGTGGAAGGCAAGCTTGGCGATACGGATATGTAGATCTCCTACCAATGTAACCGACTCTATGTAACCCTAGCCCTCTCCGGTGTCTATATAAACCGGATGGCTCTAGCCCGTAGGACTATCAGAACAACAACCCTTACAATCATACCATAGGCTAGCTTCTAGGGTTTAGCCTCCTTGATCTCGTGGTAGATCCACTCTTGTAAACATCCACAATATCAATATCAATCGAGCAGGACGTAGGGTTTTACCTCCATCAAGAGGGCCCGAACCTGGGTAAAACATCGTGTCCCTTGTCTCATGTTACCATCCGCCTAGATGCACAGTTCGGGACCCCCTACCCGAGATCCGCCGGTTTTGACACCGACAATCATCATGACATACTTTACTTTTGTCATATTGCCATTGCATGATCATGTAGTTGACATCGTATTTGTGGCAAAGCCACCATGCATTATTTTTCATACATGTCACTCTTGATTCATTGCACCATCCCGGTACACCGCCGGAGGCATTCATATAGAGTCATATCTTGTTCTAGTATCGAGTGTTAATCCTTATGTTGCAATCAATAGAAGTGTGATGATCATCATTATTAGAGCATTGCACAATAAAAAAATAGAAAGGCCAAAAGAAAAAAATAAAAGGCCCAAAAAAAAAGAAAAGAAAAAGGGCAATGTTACTACCTCTTTTTCCCACACTTGTGCTTCAAAGTAGCAACTTGTTCTTCATGTAGTAATTGTGCTTCAAAGTAGCACCATGTTTTTCATATAGTGAGTCTCATAAGTTGTCTTTTTATACTAGTGGGAATTTTTCATTATAGAACTTGGCTTGTATATTCCTACGATGGGCTTCCTCAAATGCCCTAGGTCTTCATGAGCAAGCAAGTTGGATGCACACCCACTAGTTTTCTTTTGTTGAGCATTCATAGCTCTAGTGCATCCATTGCATGGCAATCCCTACTCCTCATGTTGACATCAATTGATGGGCATCTCCATAGCCCGTTGATTATCCTCGTCAATGTGAGACTTTCTCCTTTTTTGTCTTCTCCACACAATCCCCATCATCATATTCTATTCCACCCATAGTGCTATATCCATGGCTCACGCTCATGTATTGCGTGAAGATTGAAAAAGTTTGAGATTATTTAAGTATGAAACAATTGCTTGGCTTATCATCGGGGGTATAGAAGTTGGGAACATCTTTGTGTGACGAAAATGAAGCATAGCCTAACTATATGATTTTGTAGGGATGAACTTTCGTTTGCCATGCTATTTCTAGAAGACATGATTACTTTGATTAGTATGCTTGAAGTATTATTATTTTTATGTCAATATGAACTTTTGTCTTGAATCTTTCGATCTGAATATTCATACCACAATTAAGGAGATTTACATTGAAATTATGCCATAGTATCACTCCGTATCAAAAATTCTCTTTTTATCATTTACCTACTCGAGGACGAGCATGAATTGCTTGGGGATGCCTGATACGTCTCCAACGTATCTATAATTTTTGATTGCTCCATGCTACTTTATCTGCTGTTTTGGACTATATTGGGCTTTATTTTCCACTTTTATATTATTTTTGGGACTAACCTATTAACCGGAGGCCCAGCCCAGAATTGCTGTTTTTTTGCCTATTTCAGTGTTTCGAGGAAACAGAATATCAAACGGACTCCAAACGGAATGAAACCTTCGGAAACGTGATTTTCTCACCGAACATGATCCAGGGGACTTGGACCCTACTCCAAGGAACTAAATAGGCGGCCACGATGGTGGGGGGTGCCCCCCCTAGGGCGTGCCCCCTGCCTCGTGGGCCCCTGTTGCTCCACCGACGTACTCCTTCCTCCTATATATACCTACGTACCCCCAAACGATCAGAACAGGAGCCAAAAACCTAATTCCACCGCCGCAACTTCCTATATCCACGAGGTCCCATCTTGGGGCCTGTTCCGGAGCTCCGCCGGAGGGGGCATCCACCACGGAGGGCTTCTACATCAACAACATAGCACCTCTGATGAAGTGTGAGTAGTTTACTTCAGACCTTCGGGTCCATAGCTAGTAGCTAGATGGCTTCTTCTCTCTTTTTGGATCTCAATACAATGTTCTCCCCCTCTCTCGTGGAGATCTATTCGATGTAATCTTCTTTTTGCGGTGTGTTTGTTGAGACCGATGAATTGTGGGTTTATGATCCAGATTATCTATGAATAATATTTGAATCTTTTCTGAATTCTTTTATGTATGATTGAGTTATCTTTGCAAGTCTCTTCAATTATCCGCTTGGTTTGGCCAACTAGATTGGTAGTTCTTGCAATGGGAGAAGTGTTTAGCTTTGGGTTCAATCTTGTGGTGTCCTTACCAAAGGATGTAAAGGGTTGCAAGGCACGATTGTATTGTTGCCATCAAGGATAACAAGATGGGGTATTTATCATATTGCATGAATTTATTCCTCTACATCATGTCATCTTGCTTAAGGCGTTACTCTGTTTTTAACTTAATACTCTAGATGCATGCTGGATAGCGGTCGAGGAGTGGAGTAATAGTAGTAGATACAGAATCGTTTCGGTCTACTTGTCTTGGACATGATGCCTATATACATGATCATACCTAGATATACTCATAACTATGCTCGATTCTGTCAATTGCTCAATAGTAATTTGTTCACCCACCGTAGAATACTTATGCTCTTGTGAGAAGCCACTAGTGGAACCTATGGCCCCCGGGTCTATTCTCATCATATCAATCTCCATCACTTTAATACTTGCTTTGTTTTTACTTTGCCTTTTACTTTTCACTTTGCATCTATATACCAAAAATACCAAAATATTATTTATCATCTCTATCGATCTCACTCTAAATAAGTGAACGTGAAGGGATTGACAACCCCTAATCGCGTTGGTTGCGAGGAGCTATCGTTTTGTGCAGGTACGAGGGACTTGTGTGTGGCCTCCTACTGGATTGATACCTTGGTTCTCAAAAACTGAGGGAAATACTTACGTTACTTTGCTACATCATCCTCTCCTCTTCGGGGAAATCCAACGCAGTGCTCAAGAGGTAGCACCATGGCACCGTTTCTTTTATATCTGGAGATCCGTAACTCCGATTGGATTGAAACCTTCGCCCAGATCTTTTTCCAAAAATTAGCTTTCTTGCGGCAAAAGTAGAGCATCAACCGCCTTACGAGGGGCCCACGAGGGTGGGGGCGCGCCCTCATGGAGAGGGTGGGCCCCACCTCGTGGCCACCTCGGCACTGCCTCGCTGATTTTACTTCACAAAAATCACATATATTCCAAAATAATTCTCCGTCTGTTTTATCCCATTTGGACTCCGTTTTATATGGGGTTTCGTGAAACATAAAACATGCAATGAGGAACTGCATTTGAGCAATCGGATCTATATGTTAGTCCCAAAAAATATTATAAAAAGTTGCCAAAAGTATATGAAAGTTGTAGAATATTGGCATGGAACAATAAAAAATTATAGATACGACGGAGATGTATCAGCATCCCCAAGCTTAGTTCCTGCTCGTCCTCGAGTAGGTAAATGATAAAAAACAATTGATGTGGAATGCTACCTAGCATAATCTTGATCATGTAATCTAATCATGGCATGAATATTAAGATACGAGTGATTCAAAGCAATAGTCTATCATTTGACATTAAGGCAATAATACTTCAAGCCTACTAATAAAGCAATCATGTCTTTTCAAAATAACATGGCCGAAGAAAGTTATCCCTACAAAATCATATAGTCTGGCTATGCTCTATCTTCACCACACAAAATATTCAAATCATGCACAACCCCGATGAAAAGCCAAGCAATTGTTTCATACTTTTAATGTTCTCAAACCTTTTCAACTTTCACGCAATACATGAGCGTGAGCCATGGACATAGCACTATAGGTGGAATATAATATGATGGTGGAGGTTGTGTGGAGAAGACAAAAAAGGAGAAAGTCTCACATCAACTAGGCGTATCAACGGGCTATGGAGATGCCCATTAATAGATATCAGTGTGAGTGAGTAGGGATTGCCATGCAACGGATGCACTAAGAGCTATAAGTGTATGAAATCTCAAACTGGAAACTAAGTGGGTGTGCATCCAACTTGCTTGGACCTCGGGCATTTGAGGAAGCCCATCATCGGAATATACAAGCCAAGTTCTATAATGAAAATTCCCACTAGTATATGAAAGTGATAACTCAAGAGACTCTCTATATGAAGGATCATGGTGCTACTCTTAAGCACAAGTGTGGTAAAAGGATAGTAACATTTCCCCTTCTCTCTTTTTCTCTCATTTTTTTTATTTTTTTCTCCCTTTTTTTATTTTTTGGTGGGCTTCTTTGGCCTCTTTTTTTATTTGGGCTTCTTTGGCCTCTTTTATTTTTTTGTAAAGTCCGGAGTCTCATCCCGACTTGTGGGGGAATCATAGTCTCCATCATCCTTTCCTCACTGGGGCAATGCTCTAATAATGATGATCATCACACTTTTATTTACTTACAACTCAATATTACAACTCAATGTCATAAATCATGCTCCGACTTCATCACATAACGATTCACCATACGTGCATGCTACGGGAATCACAAACTTTAACACAAGTATTTCTACAATCCACAACTACCCACTAGCATGACTCTAATATCACCATCTTTATATCACAAAATTATTGCAAGGAATCAAACATATCATATTCAGTGATCTGCAAGTTTTATGTAGGATTTTATGACTAACCATGTGAATGACTAGTTCCTGTCATCTCTCTAAATAGATATAAGTGAAGCAAGAGAGTTTAATTATTTCTACAAAAGATATGCCCACGCTCTAACAAATATAAGTGAAGCAAAAGAGCCTTCTACAAATGGCGGTTGTTTATGTAAAGAGAAACAGGCAGTCCAAACTTCAAATGATATAAGTGAAGCAGATGAAGCATTCTATAAATCCATACTCAAAAGATATAAGTGAAGTGCAGAGAGCATTCTATAAATCAACCAAGGACCATCTCATACCAGCATGGTGCATAAAATAAAAATGAAAACTAAATGCAAAAGACGCTCCAAGATTGCACATATCGCATGAATGAAACGAATCTGAAAACATACCGATACTTGTTGAAGAAAGAGGGGATGCCTTCCAGGGCATCCCCAAGCTTAGACGCTTGAGTATCCTTGATTATTTAATTGGGGTTCCTCGGGCATCCCCAAGCTTGAGCTCTTGCCTCTCTTCCTTCTTCTCACATCGAGACCTTCTCGATCATCGAACACTTCATCCACACAAAACTTCAACAGAAAACTCGGTAAGATCCGTTAGTATAATAAAGCAAATCACTACTCTAAGTACTATTGCAAACCAATTCATATTTTGTTTTTGCATTGTGTGTACTGTAATATAACTTTTTCATGGCTTAATCCACTGATATAAATCAATAGTTTCATCAAAACAAGCAAACTATGCATCAAAAACACAATCTGTCTAAAACAGAACAGTCTGTAATAATCTGAACATTCACCATACTTATGATACTTTAAAAATTCTGCCAAAATTAGGAAAAATAAAAAATTATATAGAAATACAGTTCAAAAAGAATCAGAACCATTTGAGGTTCCAGTAAAAAATTAAAAATCGCGCACTACAGCCAAAGTTTCTGTCCTGCACCGTACAAACCATCAAGCATTGTAAACATCCTAAAGGCAAACCTTAGCACATTATTTTTATAATACAATGGAATTGTACAAGGGGATAATTATTTTTGTTGAAAATTTTCTGTAATCAAGATTCACAAAGTTGCCGTGAGCATGAACAAAGTTCAAGGAGCTCTCCCACTTCAACAATGCTTGTCTTTCTCACTTTCACTTTCCTTTTTTGAAAAGTTTTGGGTTCCCCTCTTTATTTTTTTTGTTTTTAAACTATATGAAAGCACTCAACAGAAATAAATGACTCTCTAAAACTTCTGGGTTGTCTCCCTGGCAGCGCTTTCTTTAAAGCCATTAAGCTAGGCCTATAGTGCTCAAGTAGTGAATCCACCCGGATCCCAAGGTATATCAAAGCCAATTTTAATTAGCAATGATTTGTAATTTACTAATGAGCACAAAGCAACATATATCATGCAACAACGAAGTCTAACTCTCTTCCTATGCATCGACATGTCATAAAAGAACAATTCATGCACACAAAGTAAAGGCCAATGCATAGTATAAACAGTTTCTTGCAATTTTATCATGTTGGAAACATAGAGAGGTGGAGATATAGTTCCTCTCTCATAATAATTGCAAGTAGGAGCAGCAAGCACATGCATATTATATCTATCAAAATCATCATGTGCAACGGTAAAAGGCAACCCATTAATATAATCCTTAATAAAAGCAAACTTCTCTGATATAGTGTAGTTGGGAGAATTCAAAAAGATAATAGGACTATCATGCGTGGATGCAATAGCAACAGTTTCATGTTTAACATAAGGAACTATAGCAAGTTCATCTCCATAAGCATAATTCATATTGGCATCTTGGCCACAAGCATAGCAAGCATCATCAGAAAGGGATATTTCAAAAGAATCAACGGGATCATAGCATTCATCCTTCGGTAAGCATGAAGGGAAATTAATCAATGTATGATTTGAAGAGTTACTCTCATTAGAAGGTGGGCACGGGTGATCAATCCGCTCTTCCTCCTTTTTTTCTTCGCTCTCCTCCTCATCTTTTTCATCCAATGAGCTCACAGTTTCATCAACTTCTTCTTCCATAGATTCCTGCAAAATATTAGTCTCTTCTTGGACAGCGGGGTAGTCCTCAATATATGGTTCAACATAGGCATTAGAGGCATAATTATCATAGCAATATTTAAGTATGGCAAAAAAATTAGATTTGTGAAAAGTAGCATCATACTTTTCAATCAAAGAAGCAATTTCGTAAGCACCCTTAAAAGCAACAAATTCATCAATTTGTTGAATATCATAGTAATTATAAACACCCTTAGCATACGAAGATAGGATTCCATTATCAATAAACTCACATTGGTAGGGAAGGTGTTTCTTAGGGTTTTCAGAACAACAAGTAACATCATATATTTCACATAAATTCCAAGCATAGCATTGCAAACGATGAATTTGACCCAATAGAATTTTCCCTTTTTCAGATATCCGGTGTCGCGCATAACAAGAATGCTCATCTAAAGATTTTCCCTCAACTAAGCTAGTTGGGGTTTCAGCACGAGCACCAAGGGATCGAAGATGATCCAAGTAAAAAGCTTCAGGAGTGTGATGGATTTTGAGTGCTTCTTCAACCATTGGTTCAGTAGGTACAACTAATTTTTTGGTATTTTGCGTTTCCTACCCATATATGAAGATAGAAAACAACTAAGAACAGCAAATAAAAATTACTTAGTTATAAAGCAAACAAGCACACACGAGAATATTCACCCCACACTATGACTCCCCGACAACGGCGCCAGAAAAAGGTCTTGATAACCCACAAGTATAGGGGATCAATTGTAGCCTCTTTCGATAAGTAAGAGTGTCGAACCCAACGAGGAGCTAAAGGTAGAACAAATATTCCCTCAAGTTCTATCGACCACCGATACAACTCTACGCACGCTTGACTTTCGCTTTACCAAGAACAAGTATGAAACTAGAAGTACTTTGTAGGTGTTTTTGGATAGGTTTGCAAGAATATAAAGAGAACGTAAATAAAAGCTAGGGGCTGTTTAGATAAAGACACAACTAAATTAGTTTTAGTAGAGAGCTTTTTGTTACGAGAAAGTTATTTGTCCCTAGTCAATCGATAACTAGACCGGTAATCACTATTGGAATTTTATTTGAGGAAGAGGCATAAGCTAACATACTTTCTCTACTTGGATCATATGCACTTATGATTGGAACTCTAGCAAGCATCCGCAACTACTAAAGATTCATTAAGGTAAAACTCAACCATAGCATTAAAGTATCAAGTCCCCTTTATCCCATACGCAAACAACCTACTTACTCGGTCTCAGGCTTCACACATCACGCCACCCACCATAACAAAATCATGAACATATTGCAAACCCTACAGTGGGGATCCCTCACGCTTGCGTGACACGGAGAGCACCATAGGACAACACCAATAATAAAACATGCAACTCAAACCAATCTTGATCATCAAATAGCCCATAGGACAAAACAGATCAACTCAAACATCATAGGATAGCCATACATCATTGGGAAATAATATATAGCATTGAGCACCATGTTTAAGTAGAGATTACAGTGGGTAAGAGAGAGGTTACACCGCTGCATAGAGGGGGAAGAGTTGGTGATGATGGCGGTGAAGTTGTTGGTGAAGATTGCGGTTGATGATGATGGCCACGGCGGCATTCCGGCGCCACCGGAAGAGAAGGGGAGAGGGGGCCCCTTCGTCTTCTTCTTCCTTGACCTCCTCCCTAGACGGGAGAAGGGTTTCCCCTCCGGTCCTTGGCCTCCATGGCGTGGGAGGCGAGAGCCCTCCGAGATTGGATCTGTCTCTCTCTCTCTCTCTGCTTCGCGTTCGGGATTCTCGCCTGCACCGCTTTCTTTTATATCTGGAGATCCGTAACTCTGATTGGATTGAAACCTTCGCCCAGATCTTTTTCCAAAAAAATATATTTCTTGCGACAAAAGTAGAGCATCAACCACCTTACTAGGGGCCCGCGAAGGTGGGGGCATGCCCTCCTGGGGAGGGCATGGGCCCCACCCTCGTGGCCACCTCAGGCACCGTCTTGCGTTGATTTTACTTCCCAAAAATCACAAATATTCCAAAATAATTCTCTGTCCATTTTTATCCCGTTTGGACTCCGTTTGATATGGGGTTTCATGAAAAATAAAACATGCAATGATAGAACCGCACCGAGCAATCGGATCAATATGTTAGTCCCAAAAAATATTATAAGTTGCCAAAAGTATATGAAAGTTGTAGAATATTGGCATGGAACAATAAAAAATTATAGATACGACGTAGACGTATCAATGTCAAATACATATTCCTTCGACTATGAGATCATGCAACTCCCGGATACCGGAAGAATACCTTGTGTGCTATCAAACGTCACAACATAACTGGGTGATCATAAAGATGGTCTAGAGGTATCTCCGAAGGTGTGTATTGAGTTGGCATGGATCGAGATTAGGATTTGTCACTCCGTGTATCGGAGAGGTATCTCTGGGCCCTCTCGGTAATACACATCACAAGAAGCTTGCAAGCAATGTGACTAAGGAGTTAGTTACGAGATGATGTATTATGGAATGATTAAAGAGACTTGCCAGTAACGAGATTGAACTAGGTATGAAGATACCAACGATCGAATCTCGGGCAAGTAACATATCGACAGACAAAGGGAATTATGTATATTGTCATAAGGTTCGACCAATAAAGCTCTTCGTAGAATATGTAGGAACCAATATGGGCATCCAGGTTCTCTTGTTGTTTATTGACCGGAGAGGTGTCTCTGTCATGTCTACATAGTTCTTGAACCCGTAGGGTCCGCACGCTTAACATTCGTTAATGTTATAGTGTTGTATGAGTTATATGATTTGGTGACCGAATGTTGTTCGGAGTCCCGGATGAGATCACGGACATGACGAGGAGCTCCGGAATGGTCCGAAGGTAAAGATTGATATATAGGACGACGCTATTTGGACATCGGAAAGGTTTCGGGTTGCACCGGGTAACCATCAGATCACCGGAAGGGGTTCCGGGAGGCCCCGTGAGGCCCCGTGAGGTATATGGGCCTAATGGGCCAAGGGGAGGCACACACCAGCCCACGAGGGGGCCGGTGCCCTCTCCCTGGCTGCCGGCCCTAGGGGAAGGAAAGGGGGAGGGTTGGCCCTTCCTGCCTTTTCCCTCCTCATGAGAGAAAGGAAGGGGGGTGGAACCTGAAGACATACTGGCCGATGGACTTTTTTCCCCTGGCGGCTCTTGTCTAGGGTTCTCTTCCTCTCGTCGCCGGTGGCGGTGTAGAGAAAAAACTGCTCTGATCTCCATAGCTCCGGCTGGTGATTCGTTCGGGCTGATCCAGGGGCAGCCCTGTGCTGCTACCCGGCCTTGGCGGTGTTCTGCTCAGGTGCGACGGAGTTAGGGTTTCGTTGTCAGCTTTTGCCTGCCTACAGGTGAAGATCAGATCTCGTCCTGACTGCTGTCATGGCAAGCGGGAGTAGTTCTCGTGTTCCTGCCAAGGGGAAGGGGAAGATCGAGGAGCTGATGAAGGAGTTGGCTCTGGATGAGAGCGACCTCGATGATGTAGTTTTTGAGGAAGAGGATGCGCCGGCGGAAGAGGACCTCCGTTGGTTGATCTTGGTGCGAGTTCATATGGACAAAGAATTCAGTAACTACTGGTTTTTCCGTACGATGCGGGCTGCATGGTATCTGGCTAGGGAGGTGAAGATCAAAACCCTAGAGGATAATTTGATCATCATGAAGTTTGATTGTTTGGGTGATTGGGAGACGATGACGTAGGGTGGACCGTGGCACTACAAGGACAACCCGGTGATCATAGCTCCATGTGATGGATTCACTAAGCCATCAACTGTGGAACTTTTCACGTTTGATGTTTGGGCTCGTATCATTGATCTCCCAACGGCGTATCACGGAAAGGTTAAAGCTTTGGCTTCAAAACTGGGGAAATTTGTGGACTCAGAACCTTCCTCTTTTGATTTTGAAGGAAATTTTTTCAGAGTAAGGGTCAGGCTTGATGTGCGGTATCCCTTGAAAAAGGAAACATCCATCATTCGTGGGGGTGAAGGTGAGATCTTTGCTGTGCGGTATGAAAGGCTACCGGATTGGTGTCAGGTGTGTGGCATGATGGCTCATCAGTTCAAGGAACATGGAGATGGAGTTCATCCTCCTTCGGCCCTGGTTTTCAAAAACTTGCGGGCTCCAGCCACAACTAGTTGGGCGACCAAAAGGAGGAGTAGTAAGCAGCAGCAGTCCAAGAACACAGCGAAGGCAGCACCACGGGGTGACCAAGCATCGGAGGAAGCATCTTATGAGGATACTGGTATGGAGGAGGGTCATCTGAATCGAAAGCGCTCTTCGGATGAAGTACAGGGCCAGCTTCACTACAGGAATCAGCTACTTTGCCATCTGCCACGGCAGACGGCAAAGGCATGGATAGCGGACGGCAAAGGTCTTTGCCGTCCGCGGCGGATGGCAAAAATGGACAGCAAAGTACGGGACGACTAAGAGCTACGTTGTCGTCTGCTTCAGGCGGCTGACGGCAAAGGGGCCTTTGCCATCAGCAGCGGACGGCAAAGAATGCGGACGGCAATAAATGCGCTGTTACTCCGTTAGGTGGTTAACGGAAGGCCTTTGCCGTCCGCCGCTGACGGCAAACTTCGGAAGGCCTTTGCCGTCCGCCGAATGATGTCAGCCGACGTCACTACACGGCAGGCCTTTGCCGTCCGCCAGTAGGCAAAGTTTTTCTCTTTTGCCGTCACCATCAGAGGCAAACCGACCAAATTGGTCACCTCCCAGAAGCACGCTTGCCGCCACGTGTCCTCTTTGCCGTCCGCTGCCGATGGCAAGAACCCTTTGTCGTTGGCGGCATAAAGAAAGATCATGCATATTGTCTCTTTTTCTGTTTTTTAATCCAACAATTTTCACAAAGAAATATATATGACATATATAGATATATTTCACAGGGCTATTTAACAACAAATAAGTTTCATCGTATATACATATATAGTTCCATCCATTCATACATAGCAAGTTGCACATACACATAAGTTGCAACCATTAGGAAGTTGCACATACATATTACAATGCAAAGTTTCATCAAGATAGCAAGTTCCATCGTAGCAAGCTAGAAGAATACTAGAAGAGAATGAAATAAAAACAAGCACTCCATCATAGCAAGCTAGCTTCCGAGAAGTGAATGAAATCTGCAAAATGGCAAATAAGAAAGTTAGGAAAAGGTGACTAGAAGAAGAAGACTAGAAGAAGAAGCACGCCATCGTTTGTGAGGTAACTTAGGTGAAATGGATCGTTTATGAGCTAACTTAGGTAAAATGCATCATTTTAGAGCTAACGTAGGTAAAATGGATCATTTATGAGTTAACTAAGCTAATTATGCCGTTTTTTACATAAGTAAGGTAAGTACATGTCATTATTGAGCAAACCTAGTTAACTAAGCATATTATAACTAACTTAGGTCATTTTGGAGGAAACAAAGCTAAGTATAGATTGTTTTAAAGCTAACTTAGGTAAAATGGCTGGTTTTGGAGGTCAGTAAACTTATTAATGTCATTTTGCAGGAAAAGAAGCTAACTCTAGATCATTAAGGTAAGCATATTGGATGAAATAAAGCTAAGTCTAGGTCTTTATGCATTTGTTAAGCAAAAAACTAGAGAAACTTACCTTGATCATGGAGGTGTGGGAGCGGGCTGGCTCATGCCAGTAGCTGGAGAAGGATCGTGTGATGGTTGTGTGGAGTTACGCTGCACCAAAGATCATTTCCAATGTTTCGTTAGCATGATGACACTCAAATGTTAAGACTAGCAAGTAACGTCCATTCAAATTAAACTCACCGTGGTCTCAGGAGCAATCTCGGGTCAATGGCTATGGAGCCACGGACCTCCCGCCACTAGATATCATCACCGCCTGGATTGTAGGGAATCTGCTCGGGTTAAACTCCTCCCTTTCCTCGCCTTCCCTTGACTTGCTTGTAAGAGGCGGTGTGGGCCATGGCATACAGGTCGCACTCCTCGGCACCTTATCCGCCTTATTGTAGCATGCCCGAAAGAGAGAAACAAAGTAAATTAGTAATTAAAGGGCTCAAGCTAGCATGATGAATGAATTGCATTAATCATGAAGCAAACCACATACCCAATTCCGCCAATCGATATAAGTCGGAGCTACCTTGATGGTGTGGCACACCTTCAATTCGGCACGCTTGTCCTTGGCCTCGATCGGCTCCCCTTCCATCTTTCAACACCTGCCATGACAAAGAGTAAACGAAATTAGTACAACTTAAAAAAAAATACCGACATGAATAATAATATGTATATCACTTAAGTGTATCATCATCAAGTACAACATAAAAAATTAAATACCTGACACTACTAATAATCTCGATCAGTATCATCAATAAATGCATAATCATCATCATCACTATAATCAATGACGGTCTCATAGGGTTCTGTGGCATCAACATGTGGAAGGCCACCTTTACGTAATCGGTCAAGCATTGAGAGGTCATCCGCAGCAGTAACCTCTTCTTGTTCCGGCTCTTCTTGTTCCTCCTCTGGGGTGATGTGGGATTCACTGTTGCTGTCTACTTCAATGTTTTGGGATGAAGTATACCGGTTCTTGAAACGCTTTTTGGAAAGATGTGTCTCTTGGAAGAATTATCCTTCATATGTGTCTGGGTTATAGTCATCATAATCCTCTTCCTTTGGGGGAGATAGTCTAGCACGTGGCGGCACTTCATAAACGACATCCCAACCTTTCAGATTTGGATTAGTTTGGCAGGCCCAGGTAGATAGAATACTTGGGTCGCTGTTGAGCCATAATATAGACATCGTGAACATCTAAATGGGTGCTTTGGTTGATTTCAACTAGCCCTATATGTTCATGAGTCCTTCTAGTCTCCTTCGGCTGAAACCAATAACATTTGAAGACTACGACATTCGGTGGGTTTTCACCATAGAATAGAAGTTCATAAATTGCTTCAAATCTCCCATAATACTCGGTACCTCCTTCACCGATAGCAGATACACAACAATTTGTAGACTTTCGGTCGGCCATAGATAGCTCTTTGCCATAGGTATGAAAACGATACCCATTGATGTCGTATTTGTCAAATGAAGGGACCTTATAGTCAAAACCATTAGCGACTTGTCTCAATTCGGCGTGCATAGACTCTGAATTAGCCTACAAGTTTAATATGAAAGGATTGTTGCATTACGCACAAATTAGCGAATGAAATGAAATTAATTTACCGTTTGTTTGAACCAAGAGATGAAACCGGGATAACCGCCTCCTTGCTTTGCGAGAAGCCCATACTCTTCGACGGAATCCTTTTGGATCACCGCTCCATACGAGAATAGGGCGACGTATCGACTGTATGAAATATCCAGGAATAAGAGCAGTTCAAACGGAAATAGAAGTTGCGAAACAATGTACCTAGAACTTACTCGATGTACGGCCGCACTTCTATCAGGTTGTTGAAGATATACAACGAAATGGTACGCCATTCTTCGTTATCCAAAGATACCGGATTTGCAACACCGGTGGTGCGAGATTCCCTTTGAATAGGCTGAGGTTGGATCCACCTTTTTAGGCTCACAAGATTGTACCGAGGCTTCGGATTATGCAAATGACGATTTTGGTTTCAGAGTGTGCTGTCACGAAGTTTGCCGCCTCCTCGCTGATGAATGCCTCAGCCATAGATGCTTCAATTCTCGCTTATTTTCACATTTTTCTCGAGCGCCTTCTCGCATCCTCTCGGTTAGTAGCACCAATGATTTTGCACGGACCCCAATCTTGCCTCGGTCGGAGATGCAAAATCAAATGCTGCATTGGATTAAAGAAGCCCGTGGAAAGATCTTCTCTAACTTGCGATCAACTCGTGCCAACTCTTCCATTTTTTCTAGCACGCCAGCGATAGTTCTTTCGCACAAAGAACACGGAAGAAATAGCTGAGTTCGACAAGATTAGTCATTCATCCTCGTGGATGAAGCCACGCAACATCACCGCATTACCCGCCAATCCATATGTGCCAATCATGACTCTTGAGACCAAATATCTTCAATTTATCAAGACTCGCCCCTCTTTAGATTCGCTGCATACCCATCGGGAACATCAACTGCATTTTCACCCACAAGATAATTTCCTCATAGCTGGCCTTCCAAGATTGAACCATGCCTTTGGCTTCGTCCCGCTCGCTTTCCTTTCGGTTCTTTCATGTTTTGTAACGGCCTATCACATAGCGCCCAGATCGACTCTAGCCTTAGTATTATCCTTTGACTTCCCATCTATGCCGAACAATGTACCAAAAAGTGCCTCGGCGATATTCTTCTCGCAGTGCATCACGCCGATGTTGTGTGGGCAAAGGAGGTCTTTGAAGTAAGGCAGATCCCATAAGCATGTTTTGTGAGTCCAGCGCGTCGTAATTATACCCCTTGAAGTACCCCGGACGCCTGGATCTGGCTCAAAGCGCTTAACTGATTCAGGGTCTGCTGGCTCATCAACGCAGGTGGTGCGAGTTTTTACAACTCTACCTCGATGAAGTTCTTCTTGTCTTTCCTGAACTTATGGCGAGGATCCGTGAACTGTCTATGCATGTCGAAGCAAGAAAACTTGCGACCGCCCAAGCCAACGAAACTCAAGAGCTCCCTTGCATGTGGGGCACGGAACCTTCCATGCACACACCAGCCAACGAATAGCGATACGCCGGCAAGTCATGCGTCGAGTACATGTACCGATAACGCATTATGAAGTTTCGCTTGCTATAGGCGCCGTATGTCTTGAACCCATTATCCTGTGCTTCTTGCAATTCGTCCTTAAGCGGCTGCATGTACACATTCATATTTTTCCCGGATAGTTGGGCCTGGAATTATCAACGCCAGAAAATGTTCTTTCTTTGCATAATCTGTCCGGGAGATTGAGTGGAAAGAAAATACGGGCTAACAATCAGTATTGGGCTGCCGTCATACCAAACACATCGAACCCATCGGTGCTTGATGCCGACTCGAGGATGCCTCGGATCTGCCGCTTTGTCAAGATGTAATTCATCAAACTTTTTCCACGCAACACCATCCGATGTGTGTACCATCATCGATTCCCATCTGCATCTAGTTCGGTTCTTTTGCCTGTTTTGTGCCATGTCATCTGTCTGCCGTCTCTTCACCATGAAAAGACGTTGAAGTCTTGGTACGATTGGCATATACCGAGAACACTAACAGGATTTTGGTCTGTGCCTTCTCACCCATACCGTTGTCTACCACAATATACCGGAAGACTTGCAAATGGGACAATAGTTCAAGTCCGCATAGTCAAGCCTAAATAAGGCACATCCTTTCTCACAGTGCATGTATCTTCTCATAGGGCATCTTCAAAGGTACGGAGGATTTTGTCCGACTAGTACAGGTTTGCAGGCATTACATGGCCTTTGGGTAGAAAGCGTCCAAATACTGTCATAATTGCGTCATAGCATTCTCTGCCCAAGTTGAACTGAGCCTTCAAAGCCATTACTCGTGAGATAGCATCCAACTAACAAAGCTCAGTGTGCTCGTGGAGCGGATGTTTTGAAGACTCCAACATTTCATTGAAGGCCTTTGCAGATTCCTCCATCTCCTCGTCCGAATCCCGAGCATCATCATAGTCTTGCACCATGTTTTCCATCCCGGTACCATGCTCGCCGGTGCGACGATGATCCACCTCAGCTCGGTCACGCTAAGCGACTCACCATGAAATGTCCACACCGTATAATCGGGCGTAAAACCATTCTTCTGCTGTGTGTTTACCCATTTCAGCCTCTCGTCCTCTTTTCCCAATTGCCGATCGGAAACAGGGCACCAAGTTTTCCTCGGCCATTTGTAATGCGGCTTGCACAAACCCCTTGGTCTTTGTGAACCATTCAGCCCCATTTGTTCGACCAAAGCAGATCGGTATACATCCACGCATCGATCACTCATCTTGACTTTCGAGCTATCGACACACAACAATTATATATATATATATATATATATATATATATATATATATATATATATATATATATATATATATATATATATATATATATATAATTCACCATGTATATATTCATCATTGATCTACTTGTTCAATTTTATTACGTCCATGCAACCTACACTCTAATAGGTAATGATAGGTCCTAATCCCACTCGTACGTGTAGATTGGGTTCATTTTCCCATGCTATGCTCCGATCCGACGCAAAATTTGGCAGCACCTCCCGCTGTTCTCCCGATACACGCCTCGCAATAAATGAGAGGATGTGTACCGAGAACAACAGGGGAGGCAATCGACAAAATTTATGCGTCGGATCCGAGCAAAGCATATGGGAAAATGAACCCAATCTACACATACCCGGGCTGTCCATGGATAGCGTTGGACAATTCGAAAGAATCAAGGTTATAAATATGCAAATGCATGCATATTTATAACTATGACGCTTTTGAACGGGACACATATTGGTTACGATATCGATGATTCAAGACACATATATAGCTAGCTATCAAGTTTCATCGGCACGAACACCAGAACAGAGCAAATAATTAATGGGGGAGGAGGACATGTCATTTGTGCTCACCCACGAACGAAGGGCAGAGCTCGTCAAACGCACGGCGAGGTCGTCGAACACCAAACCTCGCAGCGGTGAAACAACTGCACATTTAAATCAACCCGATCAACACAATTATATATGATGTTTTTCATAACAAAATCGAAAAATATATGACCTAACTAATAATTCACAAATATAAGACCCTGTCGGCCTCGGGGGGTCGGGTGTCGGGGTGTCTGGGTGTCGTGTCGTTTTCGGGGTGTGGTGTCCGGGTCGGGGTGTCGGGGTCAGGGGTCAGTGGGTCGGGGTGTCAGGGTCGGGGTGTCGGGGCCAGGGGGTCGATCAGGGTGTTTCCTTCTATCCTTTCCTTACTTCTTCTTCTTTCTTTCTCTTCTTCTTCTTCTTTCCTTTCTTCTTCTTCTTCTTCTTTCATCTTTTTTCTACTTTTTTTCTTCTTTTCGTTTCTTTTTTTCTTCTTCTTCCAATTATTCTACTTCTTTTCTTCTTCTTCTTTTTTCATCTTTCTACTACTTCTACTACTTCTACTTCTTCTACTTCTTCTAATTCTTTTCTAACAAGAACACTAACACAATCTAGCACTAACAATTAAACAGCAAAAAATGAAAAACTGGAAAAAGTAGTAGTCCCTCACCGAGCAATGGGACGATCGGGGGGGGCACCCATGGCGGGGCGACGCTGGCCGGGCGGGCGGTGGCGGCGGGCGACGGGCGTCGGGCGGTGGTGGGGGCGGAGGGTTGTGGGGCGACGGCCAAGGGCACGGGGCGGGCGGCGGGGCGGGCGGCGGCGGCGGCGGGCGGCGGCGGGGGGGGGCGGCGCCAGGCGGCACGTGGCGGAGGGGTGGTGGGGCGAAGGCGTCGGCGGGTGGGGTGGGGGCGGAGGGTGGTGGCGCAACGGGGCAAGGGTGCGGGGGCGGGGGCGGCGGTGGATCTAGCTAGGGCGGGGCGTCGGGGAGGAGAGAGGAAGAGAAGGGAGAGTAACAGGCGGGGGGTGGCGGCCGTTAGTTACTCGGCTCTTTGCCGTCCGCCGTTGTCTCTCTTTGCCGTCCGCTAGCGGACGGTAAAGAGGTGGGGGTGTTAAGTTTTTTTTTAAACGGGCGGGTGGGTGGGGGCCACCTCCCTCTTTGCCGTCAGCTGGCAGACGGCAAAGAAACGGCTCATGGCAAAGAGGTTCTTTGTCGTCCGCCATTTCTTTGTCGTCTGCTTTACGGTAGCTGATGTCAAAGAGCTTCTTTGCCGTCAGCTAGCTGACGGCAAAGATCTGGCTGATGGCAAAGTAGCTGATTCCAGTAGTGCTTGAGCCAAAACCTGTCTCAGGATCGGAGCTGGCGATTGTTGTCAAGTCAAAAGGTGGGGTGGAGGAGGTGCCTCCCAGCCCTCCACCAAAGCAGGATCAGAAGAGATCGAAGCTCATACATGCAGTGGACAAAAGCGGCAACGGGGGTGTGAAGAAGGTCCCCTCGGGCCAGAAAACTATTGAAGCAAAATCGGCGACCTCCTCCGGGGAGGATCACCGGAATCAATGAATCTCCTGTGTTGGAACTGTCGCGGGATTGGCAACGCCCCGACAGTTCAAGAGCTTCGCGAACTCGCGATTAAGTTTGCCCCTAGAGTACTCTGTATTGTTGAAACTCATATTAGTGGAGTTAGAGCTGAAAATCTAGCGAGTACTTTAGGATATGACAATTCTTTTGCTGTTGATTCCTTCGGTAGAATAGGAGGTTTGGCTATTTTTTGGAACTATGAAATAAAGCTTGAGCATTTGGGTTACTCGAAGTATCATATAGATGTTAAAATTTCTGGTCTTGGTGGTGAAGCATGGAGACTATCTTGCTTTTATGGAGAGGCACAGACCCACCTACGCAACCACACTTGGGATACGATGAAGAACCTATCAACGCTATATGATCTTCCTTGGCTGTGCATGGGAGATTTCAATGAAGTTTTGAGGCATGATGAGTTTGACGTGATCGGTACTAGAAGCCAATCTTAGATACAAGGGTTTAGAGATGCAGTTAACATTTGTGGCCTTGTAGACCTTGGATATAAAGGAACAAAACGGACGTTTGAAAAAAGAGTGTCAGGCGGGTCCTATACTAGGGTTCGCCTAGATAGAGCTCTGGGTTCAGTTCAATGGTGCGATCAGTTCCCAGACGCTGTGGTCCAGCACCTCACGGCGGCCACTTCAGATCACTCGCCTCTTTTGGTGCAGCTGGATGTTCCAAGGAGGAGAAAGGAGAATTTGTTCCGCTACGAGGTGATGTGGGATACACACACTGAACTAAAGCAGATGGTACAGGCAGCTTGGGATAATGGACCGAGCTCGACGATTGGTTAGGTTCGGGCAAAACTTGATGCGCTAGCATAGAACCTGGGGGATTGGTCAAAGGCAACTTTTGGAAGTGTTAGAGGAGAAATTAGGACCTTAAAGAAAGAGCTGGAGAGGCTGCGAAGTTCAGTACAACATACAGGTCCATCTGCAACCGAGATCAAGATAAATGATCGCTTGATAGAATTGTATATGTGTGAGGAGCTGATGTGGCGGCAACGATCCAGGGTCCAATGGTTGTCAGAAGGAGAGAGAAACACCCACTACTTCCACCTGCGAGCATCTATGAGAAGGAGGAAGAACCTTATCAAGGCGTTGTAGCGGGAGGATGGTCAGCTCACGGATGATCCTACAGAGATGCAACAGCTTGCCCTACAGTTCTATAAAAATCTTTACACTTCTGAGGGCATGCAGGGGATGGATGAGGTGCTCCAACACGTCCCGACTAAGGTAACAAGCGAGATGAATGCTATTTGGACAGCCCTGTTTGTGGATAAGGAAGTGAAGGAGGCCCTTTTCCAGATGTTTCCAACTAAGTCGCCAGGCCCAGATGGTTACCCTGCACATTTCTTTCAGAGGCACTGGGACATTTGTGGTGAGGCAGTGACTAGGGCGGTCCTGAGAATTGTTCGGGGAGAGGAGAGCCCGGAGTGTTTAAATGATACAATGCTAGTCTTGATCCCGAATCTACCAAATCCAACTATTTTGACACAGTTCAGACCCATCAGTTTATGCAATATTTTTTACAAGATTGCCTCAAAAGTGCTTGCTAATCGCCTCAAAGTGATTCTTCTTGACATTATTTCTGAGGAGCAATCAACCTTTGTCCCAGGCAGGCTCATCACAGATAACATCATATCTGCATATGAGTGTCTTCATTTTATGAAAAGAAACAGGTCGAAGAACAATAGTTATTGTGCACTAAAACTCGACGTGATGAAGGTTTATAACAGAGTTGAGTGGGAGTATCTCAGGGCAATTATGCAGAAGCTAGGGTTTGCCACATCATGGGTTAATATAATTATGAACATGGTGAGCTCGGTTTCCTTCACAGTTTTGTTTAATGGAGTTAAATTGGAGGAGCTTAGACCTACACGAGGTATTCGACAGGGAGATCCTATCTCTCCATATCTCTTCTTGTTGGCAGCAGAGGGCCTTTCGTGCCTTTTAAAATCCCAAAACCAGTAATCCCAGCTCAGCGGCATAAAGGTGGCCCCAACGGCTCCGCCGGTGAACCACCTTCTTTTCGCGGATGATAGCCTGATGTTCTTCAGGGCGAGTATTGATTGAGCGGAATCGGTATCAAACCTATTGGATGCATATTGTTTGGCGTCGGGGCAGAGAGTTAACAGGGACAAGTCATCTATTTTCTTCAGTAGAGGGACACCGGAGATAGTACGCAATGCTGTCAAGGGTTTCTTGCATGTTCCTAATGAATCATTGAGTGATAAGTATTTGGGATTGCCGTCGGATGTTGGTCACTCTAAGAAGGGCACTTTTAAATATTTGAGTGACCGAGTTTGGGATAAAGTGAAGGGGTAGATGAGTAAATGTTTATCATCGGGAGGCAAAGAGGTGCTCATCTAATCTGTCGCCCAAGCAATCCCGGTTTTCTCGATGTCTTGCTTTAAACTACCTAGAGGGTTGTGTGACCACTTAAAGTCCATTATTCGCAAATTTTGGTGGGAGTGCAAGTAGGGACAGCGCAAGCCAGCTTGGGTCTCATGGGATGTGATGACTAGACCAAAACACTTGGGAGGTCTTGGATTCAGAGATCTAGAGTTGTTCAATTTGGCACTGTTAGCAAGGCAAGCATGGCGCATTTTGCAGGAACCTGAGACTTTAAGTGCTCGAATATTGAAAGCCTCTTATTTCCCGGACAAGTCACTACTTGAGGCGGAGTTGGGGTCTCGACCATCGCAGATTTGGCGTGCTATTCTGGATGGCCGAGATGTGCTTAAGCAAGGGATTATTCGGCGAATTGGCAATGGTCGAACGACAGATATTTGGGAAGACAACTGGATACCGAAGGAAACAGTGCCGAGGCCTATAACATCGTTGGTAGATTCACCACCTAGAAAAGATGCGGATCTGCTCCTTCCAGCGGCAGCTACATGGAACGAACCATTGATTCGATCGGTCTTCCTTCGGTTTGATGCCGACGCAATCCTCAAGATACCAGTGTGCACAAGGAACTTGGAAGATTTCTGGGCTTGGTACCCGGATAGCAAGGGTAAATTCTCTGTGAGTTCAGCATATAAATTTTTGGTCAAAACTAAACTACAGCGAGAAGATTGGCTCGAGGGCCGGTCCGGGGCCTCCAGTACTGCTACGGAGGAGAAGTCCTGGGCAAAACTATGGAAGCTCCACGTCCCTTCTAAGGTGAGGGTATTTTTTTGGAGGTTGGCTCGTCATTCTCTGCCTACAATTGATGTGTTGCACAAGAGGAACATGGCAGACCGTGACTCTTGTCCGCTATGCGGGGCCGAGGATTCTTGGAGACATGCACTACTCTCTTGCATGATGTCTAGGTGCATTTGGGCATTATCAGACGAGTCCCTTGTGGCTACAATGAGTGCCAATGAAAATCCGAGTGCAAAGTGCTGGATCTTTGAATTGTATGAGACTCTTGATCAGGCGAGTTTCACTCGGTTGATTGTGACGTTATGGTCGATATGGTATGCTTGTCGCAAGGCTGTCTACGAGTCTATCTTCCAGAGTACTCACCAAATGGCTTCTTTTGTGAATAACTACATTTCTGAGCTGGATCAGCTGGCAAAGTTAGAGGCCCGACCACCGGTTACTTTGACACCCCAGGCCGAAGTTAAAAGGTGGTTGGCTCGGGCAGCGGGTTTCTGCAAGATCAATGCTGATGGTGCAGTGGCAAGGTTCAGATTTGGGGGAGCTCTTGCAGCAGTGTGCAGGGACTTCGATGGCCTTTTTTTGGGTTCTTCGGCGGTTGTGTACCGGGGAATCACTGACCCGCTCATTTTGGAAACTTATGCATGCAGAGAAGCGTTGTCACTTGCCGAGGATCTTGCTCTCCAACACATTATGGTTGCATCAGACTGTCAAGGCGTGGTGAAGGACATTTCGAACGGGACAGGAGGGCCTCATGGAGCTATCATACATGAAATAATGGAGCGTAGTGCTAGCTTTACTTCTTGTAGTTTTACACATGAGCGCCGAAACTTTAATTTTGAGGCGCATAATCTCGCCAAATTTGCCTGTAAATTAGGCTTGGGTAGACATGTTTGGTTGGGTAACCCCCATGACCCACGCCGTGCACCTATGAACATTCTTTTGAATCAATAAAGTGGCAAGTTTTTCTCAAAAAAAGGAAGGGGGCACCACCTCCCCCTGCCTTCCTCCCACGCACAAATAAGGAGGGGGGGCACGGCTAGGGCAGGAGCCCAAGGAGGATTCAGCCTCCTTGGGGGCGCCTCTTGGCTGCCTCCCCACTCCCCTCACCTATATATATGTGGGAAGGGGCGCCACACATAGCCTACGACAATCTCTTAGCCGTGTGCGCCACCCCTCTCCACAGTTTCGTCCCTCTGTCATATTTTCGAAGTGCTTAGGCGAAGCCCTGCGGAGATAGCACCACCATCACCGTCACCATGCCATCATGCTGCCGAAACTCATCTACTACTTCGTCTGTCTTGATGGATCAAGAAGGCGAGGATGTCAACAAGCTGAACGTGTGCTGAACACGGAGGTGCCGCACGTTCGGTACTTGATTGGTTGGATCGCGAAGAAGTTCGACTACATCAACCGCGTTAATAGACTCTTCCGCTTACGGTCTACGAGGGTACGTAGACACACTCTCCCCTCTCGTTGCTATGCATCTCCAAGGATAGATCTTGCGTGTGCGTAATTTTTTTTTTTCCATGCAACGTTTCCCAACAACGGCAATGATTCGCTTGAGCGGGTCTCTGAGCTCATAGATATCCATGCCGGCACTTGGGATGTAGAAACAGTTAGACGGAATTTTCTTGCAACAAACGCCGAGGCCATATTGAACATTCCAATTCGGTCTAATGGTGGAGAATATTTCATGGCTTGGGACCTTGAGAGATCCGGCGAATACACTGTAAAATCAGCCTACCATGCTCTTGTGACTCGAAACGAGCATCGCGCTCTAGAGGAAGGGATGGTAGCGGGAACTTCAACTTCACAGAAACAGTTGTGGACAGCTTTATGGGAACTCAAGGTGATCCCAAAAGTTTGTGTATTCATGTGGCTCATGGGGATATTGCGAGACTACGTCACTATGAAGTACAGACATATTCACACAACATCTCTCTGCGATTTGTGTAAAGCAATGGATGAATACTTGATGCACGCTCTAGTCCATTGCTCACACGCGAAAAGCTTCTAGGCAGCAGCAAAAGAAGTTCTCGGTCTGAAACTTCCATGGCTGCACCCAAACACATGGGCGCGAGACCTAGTGGTGGACACTATGTTCTCAGACCAAGATAGATGCAAGATCATTAGGATCATGTACTCGATTTGGACTTCACAGAATCATTGGACACATGACGAGGAAGGTTATGACCCTACCCAGGCGATCAAACGGGCTCAAGATGATTTAGCACTGCTAGCTCTTCCTACATACCAGCGGCGCAACTCTGATGCCCAGAGCTGGAGACCGCCATAGCCGGGGCGGATAAAAATCAACACGGATGGTGCTTTTGACACCCAGTTTTAGGTGTGAGGCACGGGAGGAGTAGCTCGCTCACACCTATTGATGCGGAGCATCCTACGGACATCACCATGTCAAGAGTCCGTTTGGCAAGTGACACATGCGACATCTACTTCACATACACAAAGGTGAATCATCTCCTTTACGCGTGCTCACTTGACCCCTTTGAGGATGGTATACTACTTGACACCTCTATCATGTGCATGCATAGGTATTGTCCGAGCTTCACGGACGAAGAGGAGGAGTGCAAGCGCCAATAACAACTACACCATCCGCGAGGGAAGCATGTAAGCGACGATGAAAGAAGACGGAGCTGCTGAAGCTACAACTGCCGGACATCCGGGCCAGAGGCCGGACAACCGGTGCCTGTGCAGCCGCCCAATAGCTGCACCAACAGCCGAGCTGAACAAGCTTCAGTGGCCAGACATCCGGCGCCAGCCCAGGACATCCAGCGCCTCTCGACAGCCCGGACATCCGGCATTTCCCATGAAAATCCGGCAGCGGCGTATCCAGAGAGCAACCGAACTACCACTTCAGCCCGGACATCCGGCCGACACCCCGGACATCCGGCTCATCCCGAAGCCCCGGACATCCAGCCCACAACCCGGACATCCGGCACCTGAGCATGCCTAACCGGGCCAGAGGCTCATGTATCCCCTCCTCACTTACCCCTTCGTGGCCCTAGACTATATATACTCCACCTCCAGTTCCTTTCTAGGGTTAGCAAATATGATAGCTCATTTGTATGTGAGCTTTGCTCCTACCTACCTCTACTCTTGAGAGAGAAAGACTACCACTCCCATGGAGTTCAAGACCTCCATGTGAGAAGATCCTGCGGGATATCATCAAGACCCCTCACGGGAAGATCCGTCTAGGATATCATCAAGAACTCTTCATGGAGATGAACTTTACCTTGTATCTTTCTTTTTGTTGTTCATGTACCTTGTGGATCTTGTGTGTTGGATTGTCTAGTGGATGTGTGATTGGACTTGTTCTTGAGTGTTCCCCTTGTGATTTCTCTCTGTTCTTCCCCGTGTTCATCGTGTTCTTTGAGGGAATCCACTCCAATCGTGAAAGATCGGCCTACACCGGGTTAGCCCCGTATCATATGGTATCATGAGCCACGTTTATCACGTATTTGGAGTCCCTCCCACCGTTTTCTATCCTTCTATTGCTTGATGTCCTAATTCGAAAATCCCCACCAAAAATAGCCCCCAATTTTTTTTGTGATTTGTTGGTTTGATGATGTTTTGTTGATTTTGATCCATGGATTTGCTTGGTTTCAAGTGGATCTAGAATCTCCCCATGTTTCCCCACCTTCCATCCACGAAATATCCCCAATTTTGCCCCCCGAAATCATCAATTTCCGACCCAAATCGAGTTTCGAAGTCCAAATCCTGATCTAGAATCGTCGGGCCGGACATCCGGGCCCCAAGCCGGAAAACCGGCTCCTGGAGCACCAAATCTGCACGGTTCTGGACACTGACCCCCGGAAATCCGGACCCAACCCCGGATGTCCGACCCCTGTAGATTTCAGCCTCCCGTGTTTCACCGTTTTGACCATAACTAATTCATCCGGAGTCCGATTTTGACGTTCTTTAACTCGTTTTGAAGCTATTGACATCCCCATCCCACAAAAATACCATCATAATCATTTGACTCCATCAAATTTTCCAAAATTTGGCAAGTTTTCCTAGGCCCTCCACCATATCATCCGCAAAACCTCCATAGCCTTCCGCAACCTAACCCATTTTGTTCCCCATCGCATTTGTGGTTGCTTGAGTAGTGATTTGAGTCTCCTAAGGTGTTTTGGCTACTTAGGGACGGTTACTTCTTCATCAACCACCACCATAACTTCCGCATAGGCTTGCCCATCATACCCTTCCACCACCTTAACCCATTTTGACCGGGTTTCCACCAATACTTCCGCAACCACCACCGCATACCCGCAACCACCATTTTGACATTTGACATTTGAGATCTTGATTTCGCGGTTTTTTTTTTGTTTCCTAAGGTGTTTTGGCTAATTAGGAACGGTTCGACGCCGAGAACACCGCCACTCATCATTGCCACGAGGTCGTCATCGTACATATGGACGGTAACCTCGACGACACCATTGTATATTCCCCTTGCAATTGCATTGCTAACCCCTAGCCCATTTTGCATCACTTGCCCATCGAGACTAGCCTTCGAGTATTGCCGGCAATGTTACTTGTACACATTAGTGACCCGCCATTCCATTGCATACATACCATATCATATTGGTATCATCATATCATCTCATGTGCCAAAAGTTTGTTCCCGCATATACACAATTGCTATCTTGGTTTGTGCATTTCACAAAGTAGCCATATCAAAAAAAAAGAATAAGCTTTTAAGCAAATAAAAAGAGTGAACAAAGAGCTTGTAAGCAAGAGCCATAGCATCGTATCATAGTGCATTAGAATATATAATATGGTATCATACTCGATCATCTTGGATCATCTTGAGAAGAGCACCGGAACACCAGACATACATAGCATACTTGGGATAGAAACTTGATATATTTTGCATCTCATAGGTTGTGCACAAGTGTCGTATCCGCCTATTGAACAATCGTGCTAGCATCTCTCTTGAGTTGTGCAACACGAGCGTTTTCCGTGGACTCCACATTTTGTGCTCATTCCTTGGTTGCACGGCCCCATTTATCTATCCGTGTCCGTGTGCCATTCTTTGCTATTGGTCTACTTGTTTCACTTGCGAATTTGTGAATCTCTTTCAACATTATTGACTCTTGCTAACATTTTGCATCAATTTTTTTGTGCCACTATCCTAACCAAGCTACTCCATAAGCTTTACTTTATAGGTGTGAGTGAACAAGTCCGGTACCAATTTCACTATTCTTTCATTTCACATTGAGTGAAACGGGATACATCCTCAACTTTGGGAAAAGGTAACTTGCTATTGTTTATCTCATTTTCTACTCACCTTTACTCGAGTCTTGTGATGGATAGGCAAGGCATTTCACCTTCGCTCAACAACAACAACAACAACAACAACAACAACAACGAGTTCGATGCCACGACAAACTCCACCGACAACAAGATGGATGCTCAAATGGAAGAGATCAAGGCCCTCATCAAGTCTTACAAGCGATCTTCCTCGTCTTCGAGAATACGCTCAAATGCACATGCTTCCGAGCTACCATCTCCGGCAAGGTCCCATCGGCATCGACACAATCACCGACGAGAACGTGAAGGTCAAGAGCTCTACACCAACAACCGCTCAACGACTTCACCATCTCCCTTGGCACCTTCGCCAAGCGACTTCAAGGCATCTTCGCCTACGGACATACGGCATCTTCGCCAACAAGCACCTCAAGACTACGCTCAAGAGAAGCTCCCCAAGCTCAAGTCCGCGACTTCCATGAGCTACTACGACCTCTACATCAACCACGCGATTCTTTTCTATGGGACTCAAGAACCCGAGGAGTATCTCGAGTGGGAGCGCTTAATGGACGACTACCTCAAGCTACATCACGTTCCTCCCAAAGATCAAGCGAAGTACGCCACAAGGAACTTCCACGACTACGCGTCCACATGGTGGCTTCACACACCTTCGGATGGCTACGACATGAGTTGGCCCAAGACGAAGAGAGCTTTGCGGCGAGAGTTCGTGCCCCCAACGTACATGGAACAACTTCTACGCCAATTGGAGAACACCATCCAAGGATCCAAGTCCATCGAAACGTACTTCAAGGAGATGAAGAATGCCTTGCGACGAGCCGGCGTGGACGACCCCATTTCTATGAAGTTCCACTTCATGATGGGATTGCACAACGACATCACCAAGACTATCTTCCTCGAGAACTACAAGTCCCTCGACGACAACTACATTGGTTCTCTCAAGGCGGAACAAGAACTTATGAAGGCCAAGGCTTCTCCACCCCAAGCACACTTCGTGATGACCAAGCTCTACGACTACGAGCATGAGGATAGTACCACCAAGATGCCCAAGCCTGACGAGCTCCAAGACTATGCTCCCAAGTTCGACTTCATTGACATCCCTCTTTGTGGCATTGATGGTGCCTAGTCTACTTCGACTCTTTTTCAAGACGGTGCGGCGACGACTATGACTACGGTGACCTTCAAGGACCAAGCTTTGGAGGCTAGAGACATGGTGACGAGCAAGTATGATGCTTCCATCTTAGGAGGCGAGAGTGATGATGTGCCATCTTCAGCCTTCATCCACGGCGACGACGACGAGATGGTTGAGCATGGGATTTTCCCTTCGACCACGGCGACGTATGATGACTTGAGTGACTTGTGCCACCATATTGAGGGTGAGAGTGAGTTCACCACTGGCCCCATATATGATGAGTTGCCCCAATTCCCATGTGAGGAGAGCCCCAACCCCCACCACTTGAGTGAGACGAGTGACTCCACCATACATGAGATTGAGTGCACCTACCTTGAGGGAGTGAGTGAACCACCACATAGAGAGAGTGTGATAGTTGATAGGTCTCGTGAGGCCATTTGCATTTCTAACAACTTGACCTCTACCTCTATTGTGCCTTATCATTTGGTGCTAGGTCCAATATATGATGACGCGCCGATTCGTGACGACTATGTCCTCCCTTTGGACAAGACGATGGCCATGGTGGAATATGATGCACCCCCACATGGTTCCATCAAGATGAAGATGACCACCATTTGGTCTTTCCCACCTCACCTACACCACTTGAGTGGAATGAGAAAGGTAACATAGGTGAAGGTGATGCTCTAGTTCCACTAGTGGACATTCTTGACATTGATTGTTTGCATGATGTTGATCAACCTATTTCCATGCTTCATGCTAGTGCGACTTCCTCATGTGATGATTTCTTGCCCATTTACGATGAGTATGATGATTCTCATGTGGAGTTTATTAGTTGTGATGCCATGTTACATAGGATTTCTTGTGACAATTCTTTAGGTCACATCATGTTTGACAATCCGCTTGACTTGTCATATGCTATGCATGAGATCAACAAATATGTCATATTTGCAATCTCTTCGTAGTAACTATGCATATGCCATTAAAATAAACCCAATTTGCACTTATGGCATAGATGACAAGCCCATGGTTATTGGCATTTGTTTTTCTTGTGATGATATTGATATACTCCCTTTGCATCATTTATCTCATATGCCATGCCATGACCACCTACCTTCGGATATGCATTGTTTTGGATGTTGTCCATTTTCTCCATATGATGTTTCTGATATTGCTCATGAGGAGACCCCCATAATTTCCTCATACATGTTTGGAGATTTTGATCACTCCCATCCATTGCATGATCCTCATAATTATGTGCATCATATGCTCCCCATGAATGAAAATGATATTGATGTGCCATATACTTGCCCGCTCAATTTGTGTCCCCATCATGTCATACATAACAACTATTCTTTCATGATGGATGACATGTTATTATACCATGTTTCCATTTTCTTTTAGTGGTGCTTATCTTGTGCTAACTCTCACGTGCACATACACATCATGATTGATGATGTGTACATTTACCACGCACACAATTTCTTTGGTTTGTGTCTCTTTTGTGTAGGTACCCATGCTTACCTGTCAACCTCACAATCCCATGAGTTGACAAAACGAGCTCTAGAGAGCAACGATGACTTGGAATCATGTGGATTAGCTTCCCCACCGCTCTCTTCGCGCAAAGACTTCACGCATTTCGTCTACATGGCCCTCACATGGTTATGGGTTATTGTCCATTACATATTATATGCCCATCTTGCCATGTTCACTTTGCATGATATGCTCATTCCTATGCCTTTGAAATGCATTTGTGACCCTTGCTTTGAATTACACATGATGATTGATTCTAGTACTTGTATGTGTATTTGCAAGCGTTGTGGAGATATCACTTGTTATTGCCATGTTTGCTTTGTGCCGCATACCTATGATGATACTATGAGCTTGCTTTGTGTTCGTGCTTGCGATATGTCATGTGCATTTCCTATATCCACTATTTGCTCACATGACATGATTTCCATGATTTCCTTTAGTGTGTTGCATCTTCGCTCCACTAGTTTGCACGACATGATTGATATGCTCACTTATGTTGCATCACCAATGATTCATACTTATTTCATGCGGTTGATGACAACCATTTACATGCGTTGCACATGATTGTTATTGCTTCTTGTCATATATCTCCATGTGTTGTCTCTCTCATGCTAGATGATTTGCCATGTATTGAGTGCAACAATGCTTTTAGTGTTGATAATGAGTTTTCCCCCATAGCATTCTCACATATATTTGGAGATTTTGACATATTACTTGTGAAGCATGCTTGCCTTACTTCTTTGCACCATATACCTAGTGCCATGAATATAGCCATTATTGCATCATATTATTCATGCACTTGTGCTTCTAATGGTTATGTGCAAGAGAAGATAACCATCATGATGGATGATGTGTTTATCTACCATGCGCATACATTGTTTGTTTTGTTGTGTGCATGTGTAGGATACTTGGACTTTGTGTCGACTTTCACTTCACGTGAGTTGACCATTCGAGCTCTTGAGAGTGAACCACCTTCTACCACGACGATTCTACATCGCACTTGCTTGTGCTTCAACATTGTGAAGGACGCACAAGGACATGTTTTGAAGGTGATATCCTTCTCTTTCGAGAACCCCCAAACCATGAGCATGGCTATTGTGGATCATACTACTTGTGTTGCTTGCACCATGTGACTTATTGGTCATCTTGGACCATTTGATTGCGCACATGTTAGAGATCTTGCTTACACTTGTCATTTTCACCTTTCCATGCCTCATGACATATTTACCTTGTGTGTTGCATCCAATTCTTGGATTACTTGCTCCTATCATATGTTTGGTTGCAACAATGTCATTTCTTCACATATGCCATGTCCCATTGATTGTTACATGCTTAGCTTGATTGCCTCACACATGATGAACAATTGCTCTTTCTATTGTGTTGAGTGCCACACTATATTCACTACACCCTATGCATGTTATGCTTGGATTGTCTTGCACTTGACCCATGTGTTTAGACATCTCATCTTCTTAGGTGTTGTGAATGATTCCTATACCTACCATAGACCTTTCGTTGAGCGCTTTGTGAATGCTTGCTATGAGTTTGAGGTAGATGCTTATTATCTTGCCATATTTGCATCTCTACCTCACAATTACATGCTTATCCCCATGATATCTTTGCTTGTGCTCGATTGATATGCTTACATGCCATGTCACAATCCTTTGTCACACCATATGCTTTGCATGATGATGACACTTGTTTGGTGACTCACCTCTTGAATGCTTGGTTTTGCACTAACGCTAACCACATTTCTTTTTCCAAGTGTCTGTTGTCCTTACTCCTTTTCAAGGAATCACAAGACGGTGCGACATTGGAGAGTGCCCATTTCGAGCTTCAAGATGACGCGTACTTGGTGAACGTCCACTTCTACATGGCGAAGCTGAAGGAAATATGCCCTAGAGGCAATAATAAAGTTATTATCTATTTCCTCATATCATGATAAATGTTTATTATTCATGCTAGAATTGTATTAACCGGAAACATAATACATGTGTGAATACATAGACAAACATACAGTCACTAGTATGCCTCTACTTGACTAGCTCATTAATCAAAGATGGTTATGTTTCCTAACCATAGACATGTGTTGTTATTTGATTAATGGGATCACATCATTAGGAGAATGATGTGATTGACATGACCCATTCCGTTAGCCTAGCACTTGATCGTTTAGTATATTGCTATTGCTTTCTTCATGACCTATACATGTTCCTGTAACTATGAGATTATGCAACTCCGCTTACGGAGGAACACTTTGGTGCTACCAAACGTCACAACGAATCGGGTGATTATAAAGGAGTACTACAGGTGTCTCCAAAGGTACATGTTGGGTTGGCGATTTCGAGATTAGGTTTTGTCACTCCGATTGTCGGAGAGGTATTCTCTAGGTTTTCTCGTAATACACATCACATAAGCCTTGCAAGCATTGCAACTAATAAGTTAGTTGTGAGATGGTGTATTACGGAACGAGTAAAGAGACTTGCGTAACGAGATTGAACTAGGTATTGGATACCGACGATCGAATCTCGGGTAAGTAACATACAGATGACAAAGGGAACAACGATGTCGTTATGCGGTTTGACCGATAAAATCTTCAAGAATATGTAGGAACCAATATGGGCATCCAGGTTCCGCTATTGGTTATTGACCGAGAATAGTTCTAGGTCATGTCTACATAGTTCTCGAACCCGTAGGGTCCGCACGCTTAACGTTACGATGACGATGCTTTATTATGAGTTTATAAGTTTTGATGTACCAAGGTTGTTCGAGTCCCGGATGTGATCACAGACATGACGAGGAGTCTCAAATGGTCGAGACATAAAGATTGATATATTGGAAGCCTATGTTTGACTTGAATAGTTCCGGTGAAATCGGGATTTTACTTTAACACCGGGTTACTGAACCCTCCCGGGGGTTAATGGGCCTTAGTGGGCCATGAGGGAGAAGAGGAGGGCCGGCCAGGGCAGGCCGCGCGCCCCCTCCCCCCTAGTTCTAATAGGACAAGGAAGGGGGGGGGCGGCGCCCCCCTTCTCTTTCTCTCCCCCCAAGTCCTAATCCAACTAGAAAAAGGGGGGAAGTCCTACTCCCAGTGGGAGTAGGACTCCTCCGGCGCGCCTCCTCCTAGGGCTAGCCGCACCCCCCCCCCTTGCTCCTTTATATACGGGGGTAGGGGGCACCCCATGACACACAAGTTGATCTACGGATCGTTCCTTAGCCGTGTGCGGTGCCCCCTTCCACCATATTCCACCTCGGTCATATCGTCGCGAGTTTAGGCGAAGCCTGCGCGATATAGCATCATCATCGTCACCACGCCATCGTCTTGACGGAACTCATCCCGACACTTTGCTGGATCGGAGTCCGGGATCGCCATCGAGCTGAACGTGTGCTGAACTCGGAGGTGCCGTGACGCTCGGTACTTGGATCGGTCGGATCGTGAATACGCACGACTACATCAACCGCGTTGTTATAACGCTTCCGCCACGGTCTCACGAGGGTACGTGGACATACACTCTCCCTCTCGTTGCTATGCCATCACCATGATCTTGCGTGTGCGTAGGAAATTTTTGAAATTACTACGCTCCCCAACAAAGGCATCCGAGCCTGGTTTTATGCGTTGATGTCATATGCTCGAGTAGAACACAAGTAAGTTGTGGGCGATATAAGTCATACCGCTTACCAGCATGTCATACTTTGGTTCGGGCGGTATTGTGAGATGAAGCGGCCCGACCGACATTACGCCAGACGCTTACGCGAGACTGGTTTCACCGCTTGAGCACTCGTTGCTTAAAGGTGACCGGCGGGTGTCTGCTCTCTCACTTTAGTTGAACCGAGTGTGGCTACGCCCGGTCCTTGCGAAGGTTAAAACAGCACCAACTTGACAAACTATCGCTGTGGTTTTGATGCGTAGGTAAGAACGGTTCTTGCTCAGCCCGTAGCAGCCACGTAAAACTTGCAACAACAAAGTAGAGGACGCCTAACTTGTTTTTGCAAGGCATGTTGTGATGTGATATGGTCAAGACGTGATGCTATATTTTATTGTATGAGATGATCATGTTTTGTAACCAAGTTATCGGCAATCGGCAGAGCCATATGGTTGTCGCTTATTGTATGAAATGCAAAGCCATGTAATTGCTTTACTTTATCACTAAGCGGTAGCGATAGTCGTAGAAGCAATAGTTGGCGAGACGACAACGATGCTACGATGGAGATCAAGGTGTCGCGCCGGTGACGATGGTGATCATGACGGTGCTTCGAGATGGAGATCACAAGCACAAGATGATGACGGCCATATCATATCACTTATATTGATTGCATGTGATGTTTATCCTTTATGCATCTTATCTTGCTTTGATTGACGGTAGCATTATAAGATGATCTCTCACTAAAATTATCAAGAAGTGTTCTCCCGAGTATGCACCGCTATGAAAGTTCTTCGTCTTTGAGACACCACGTGATGATCGGGTGTGATAGGCTCTACGCTCAAATACAACGGGTGCAAAACAGTTGCGCACGCGAATACTCGAGTTAAACTTGACGAGCCTAGCATATAACAGATATGGCCTCGAACACGGAGACCGAAAGGTCGAGCGTGAATCATATAGTAGATATGATCAACATATTGATGTTTACCGTTGAAACTACTCCATCTCACGTGACGATCGGACATGGTGTAGTTAATATGGATCATGTAATCACTTAGAAGATTAGAGGATGTCTATCTAAGTGGGAGTTCTAAAGTAATATGATTAATTGAACTTAAATTTATCATGAACTTAGTATCCGATAGTATTTTGCTTGTCTATGTTTATCGTAGATAGATGGCTCGTCTTTGTTGTTCCGTTGAATTTTAATGCGTTCCTTGAGAAAGCAAAGTTGAAAGATGATGGTAGCAATTACACGGACTGGGTCCAGAACTCGAGGATTATCCTCATTGCTGCACGAAGAATTACGCCCCGAAGCACCGCTGGGTGCCAACCTGCCGCTTGATGTGGCCGACGACGTTAAGAACGTCTGGCGAGCAAAGCGATGACTACTCGATAGTTCGAGTGTGCCATGCTTTACGGCTTAGAACCGGGTCTTCAACGACGTTTTGAACGTCATGGAGCATATGAGATGTTCCAGAGTTGAAGTTAATATTTCAAGCAAATGCCCGGATTGAGAGATATGAAGTCTCCAATAAGTTCTATAGCTGCAAGATGGAGGAAAATAGTTCATCGGAACACATACTCAAAATGTCTGGGTATAATAATCACTTGATTCAACCGGGAGTTAATCTTCCGATGATAGTGTCATTGACAGAATTCTTCAATCATCGCCACCAAGCTACAAGAGCTTCGTGATGAACTATAATATGCAAGGGATGGACAAGTCTATTCCCGAGCTCTTCGCAATGCTAAAAGCATGGAGGTAGAAATCAAAAGGAGCATCAAGTGTTGATGGTTAACAAGACCACCAGTTTCAAGAAAAGGGCAAAGGGAAGAAGAAGGGAACTTCAAGAAGAACAGCAAACAAGTTGCTGCTCAAGAGAAGAAACTCAAGTCTGGACCTAAGCCTGAAACGAGTGCTTCTCTTCCGCAAGCGATCGACATCGGAAGCGGAACTGCCCAAGTATTTGGCGGATAAGAAGGATGGCAAAGTGAACAAAGGTATATGTGATATACATGTTATTGATGTGTACCTTACTAATGCCCGCAGAGTACACAGGTATTTGATACTGGTTACATTGCTAATATTTGCAACTCAAACAGAACTACGGATTGCGAAGATTGGCTAAGGACGAGGTGACGATCGCGCTGGGAAATGGTCCCAAAGTCGATGTGATCGCGGTCGGCACGCTACCTCTACATCTACCATCGGGATTAGTTTTAGACCTAAATAATTGTTATTTGGTGCCGCGTTAAGCATGAACATTATATCTGGATCTTGTTTGATGCGAGACGGTTATTCATTTAAGTCGAGAATAATGGTTGTTCTATTTATATGAATAATATCTTTTATGGTCATGCACCCTTGAAGAGTGGTCTATTTTATTGAATCTCGATAGTAGTAATACACATATTCATAGTGTTGAAACCAAAAGATGCAGAGTTGATAATGATAGTGCAACTTATTTGTGGCACTCGCCGCTTGGGTCATATCGAGTAAAACGCATGAAGAAACTCCATACCGATGGACTTTTGGAATCACTTGATTATGAATCACTTGGTACTTGCGAACCGTGCCTCATGGGCAAGATGACTAAAACGCCGTTCTCCTAACTATGGAGCGAGCAACTGATTTGTTGGAAATCATACATACTGTTGTTTGTGGTCCAATGAATGTTGAGGCACGCGGGGTATCGTTATTTTCTCACCTTCACAGATGATTTGAGCAGATATGGGTATATCTACTTAATGAAACACAAATCTGAAACATTTGAAAAGTTCAAAGAATTTCAGAGTGAAGTGGAAAATCATCATAACAAGAAAATAAAATTTCTACGATCTGATCGTGGAGGAGAATATTTGAGTTACGAGTTTGGTTTACATTTGAAACAATGCGGAATAGTTTCGCAACTCACGCCACCCGGAACACCACAACGAAATGGTGTGTCCGAACGTCGAATCATACTTTACTAGATATGGTGCGATCTATGATGTCTCTTACTGATTTACCGCTATCGCTTTTGGGGTTATGCTTTAGAGACGGCCGCATTCACGTTAAATAGGGCACCATCAAAATCCGCTGAGATGACACCTCATGAACTGTGGTTTGGCAAGAAACCAAAGTTGTCGTTTCTTAAAGTTTGGGGTTGCGATGCTTATGTGAAGAAACTTCAACCAGATAAGCTCGAACCCAAATCGAGAAATGTGTCTTCATAGGATACCCAAAGGAGATCATTGGGTACACCTTCTATCACAGATCCAAGGCAAGATTTTCGTTGCTAAATTCGGATCCTTTCTAGAAAAGAGTTTCTCTCGAAAGAAGTGAGTGGGAGGAAAGTAGAACTTGATGAGATAATCAGATTCTGCTCCCTTATTGGAAAGTAGTTCATCACAAGAAACGGTTCTGTGACAACTACATCAATTAGTGAGGAAACTAATGATATTGATCATGAAACTTCAGATCAAGTTTCTCTTGAACTTCAGAGGTCAACCAGAGTAAGATCCGCACTGAGTGGTACGGTAATCCTATTCGGAAGTCATGTTACTTGACCATGGCGAACCTACAAACTATGAAGAAGCGATGGTGAGCCCAGATTCGCAAAATGGTGGAAGCCATGAAATCTGAGATGGGATCCATGTATGAGAACAAAGTATGGACTTTGGTTGACTTGCCCGATGATCGGCAAGCCATTGAGAATAAATGGATCTTTAAGAAGAAGACCGACGCTGATGGTAATGTAACTGTCTATAAAGCTCGACTTGTTGCGAAAGGTTTTCGACAAGTTCAAGGGGTTGACTACGATGAGACTTTCTCACCCGTAGTGATGCTTAAGTCTGTCCGAATCATGTTAGCAATTGTTGCATTTTATGATTATGAAATTTGGCAAATGGATGTGAAAACTGCATTCTTGAATGGATTTCTAGAAGAAGAGTTATATATGATGCAACCAGAAGGTTTTGTTGATCCAAAAGGTGCTAACAAAGTGTGCAAGCTCCAATGATCAATTTATGGTGCAGTGCAAGCCTCTCGGAGTTGGAATAAACGCTTTGATAGTGTGATCAAAGCATATGGTTTTATCTGAGACTTTTGGAGAAGCCTCGTATTTACAAGAAAGTGAGTGGGAGCTCAGAGCATTTCGATATTATATGTGGATGACATATTATTGATTGGAAATGATATAGAATTTCTGGATAGCATAAAGGATACTTGAATAAAAGTTTTACAATGAAAGACCTCGGTGAAGCTGCTTACATATTGGGCATCAAGATCTATAGAGATAGATCAAGACGCTTAATTGGACTTTCACAAAGCACATACCTTGATAAAGTTTTGAAAAGGTTCAAAATGGATCGAGCAAAGAAAGGATTTTTGCCTGTGTTACAAGGTGTGAAATTGAGTCGACTCAATGCCCGACCACAAGAAGATAGAGAGAAAATGAAAGATGTTCCTATGCTTCAGCCATAGGCTCTATCATGTATGCAATGCTGTGTACCGACTGACGTATGTTTAGCAATAAGCTTGGCAGGAAGGTACCAAAGTAATCCAGAGTGGATCATCGGACAGCGGTCAAGAACATCCCGAAATACGAAAAGGACTAAGGATATGTTTCTCGATATGGAGGTGACAAAGAGCTAGTCGTAAATGGTTACGTCGATGTAAGCTTTGACACTGATCCGGACGATTCTAAATCGCAAACCGGATACGTGTTTTTATTAAACGGTGGAGCTGTCGGTTGGTGCAGTTCTAAACAAAGCGTCGTGGCGGGATCTACATGTGAAGCGGAGTACATAGCTGCTTCGAAGCAGCAAATGAAGGAGTCTGGATGAAAGAGTTCATTTCCGATCTAGGTGTCATACCTAGTGCATCGGGACCAATGAAGATCTTCGTGACAATATTGGTGCAATTGCCTTGGCAAAGGAATCCAGATTTCACAAGAGGACCAAGCATATCAAGAGACGCTTCAATTCCATTCGGGACCAAGTCCAAGTGGGAGACATAGAGATTTGCAAGATACATACGGATCTGAATGTTGCGCACGCTGACTAAGCCTCTTCCACGAGCAAAACATGATCAGCACCAAGACTCCATGGGTGTTAGAATCATTCTTGTGTAATCTAGATTATTGACTCTAGTGCAAGTGGGAGATCAAGGAAATATGCCCTAGAGGCAATAATAAAGTTATTATCTATTTCCTCATATCATGATAAATGTTTATTATTCATGCTAGAATTGTATTAACCGAAACATAGTACATGTGTGAATACATAGACAAACATACATCACTAGTATGCCTCTACTTGACTAGCTCATTAATCAAAGATGGTTATGTTTCCTAACCATAGACATGTGTTGTTATTTGATTAATGGGATCACATCATTAGGAGAATGATGTGATTGACATGACCCATTCCGTTAGCCTAGCACTTGATCGCTTAGTATATTGCTATTGCTTTCTTCATGACCTATACATGTTCCTGTAACTATGAGATTATGCAACTCCGTTTACCAAGGAACTCTTTGGTGCTACCAAACGTCACAACGAATCGGGTGATTATAAAGGAGTACTACAGGTGTCTCCAAAGGTACATGTTGGGTTGGCGTATTTCGATATTAGGTTTTGTCACTCCGATTGTCGGAGAGGTATCTCTAGGCCTTCTCGGTAATACACATCACATAAGCCTTGCAAGCATTGCAACTAATAAGTTAGTTGTGAGATGATGTATTACGGAACGAGTAAAGAGACTTGCCGGTAACGAGATTGAACTAGGTATTGGATACCGACGATCGAATCTCGGGTAAGTAACATACCGATGACAAAGGGAACAACGTATGTCGTTATGCGGTTTGACCGATAAAAATCTTTGAAGAATATGTAGGAACCAATATGGGCATCCAGGTTCCGCTATTGGTTATTGACCGAGAATAGTTCTAGGTCATGTCTACATAGTTCTCGAACCCGTAGGGTCCGCACGCTTAACGTTACGATGACAGTTTATTATGAGTTTATAAGTTTTGATGTACCGAAGGTTGTTCGGAGTCCCGGATGTGATCACGGACATGACGAGGAGTCTCGAAATGGTCGAGACATAAAGATTGATATATTGGAAGCCTATGTTTGGACTTCGGAATAGTTCCGGGTGAAATCGGGATTTTATCGGAACACCGGGGGGTTACCGGAACCCTCCCGGGAGTTAATGGGCCTTAGTGGGCCATGAGGGAGAAGAGGAGGGCCGGCCAGGGCAGGCTGCGCGCCCCCTCCCCCCCTAGTCCGAATAGGACAAGGAAGGGGGGGCGGCGCCCCCCTTCTCTTTCCCTCCCCCCAAGTCCTAATCCAACTAGAAAAAGGGGGGGAGTCCTACTCCCGGTGGGAGTAGGACTCCTCCGGCGCGCCTCCTCCTAGGGCTAGCCGCACCCCCCCCCCTTGCTTCTTTATATACGGGGGCAGGGGGGCACCCCATGACACACAAGTTGATCTACGGATCGTTCCTTAGCCGTGTGTGGTGCCCCCCTCCACCATATTCCACCTCGGTCATATCGTCACGGAGTTTAGGAGAAGCCCTGCGCCGGTAGAGCATCATCATCGTCACCACGCCGTCGTCTTGTGGAACTCATCCCCGCACTTTCTTTGGATCGAGTCCGGGATCGCCATCGAGCTGAACGTGTCTTGAACTCGGAGGTGCCGTCGTTCGGTACTTGGATCGGTCGGATCGTGAAGACGTCGACTACATCAACAGCGTTGTTATAACGCTTCCGCTTCACGGTCTCACGAGGGCGTGGACATACACTCTCCCTCTCGTTGCTATGCCATCACCATGATCTTGCGTGTGCGTGGGAAATTTTTGAAATTACTACGTTCCCCAACAGAAGCAATCTCTTTCCCATGGTGATTTGGTTTTCGTTCTGAGGTCGGATCTTTCCCAAGGGGGGGGGAGATGATGCGGAGCATCCTACGGACATCACCATGTCAAGAGTCCGTTTGGCAAGTGACACATGCGACACCTACTTCACATGCACAAAGGTGAATTATCTCCTTTACGCGTGCTCACTTGACCCCTTCGAGGATGGTATACTACTTGACACCCCTCTCGTGTGCATGCATAGGTATTGTCCGAGCTTCACGGACGACGAGGAGGAGTGCAAGCGCCAAAGAACAACTACACCATCCACGAGGGAAGCATGGAAGCGACGACGGAAGAAGACGGAGCTGCTGAAGCTACAGCGGCCGAACATCCGGGCCAGAGGCCGGACATCCGGCGCCTGTGCAACCGCCCAACAGCTGCACCAGCAGTCGGCTGAACAAGCTTCAGTGGCCGGGCATCCGCGCCAACCCCAGACATCCTGCGCCTCCCGACAGCTCGGACATTCGGCATTTCCCCCGGAAATCCGGCAGCGGCGTATCCAGAGAGCAACCGAACTGCCACTTCAGCCCGGACATCCGGCCGAGACCCCGGACATCCGTCTCATCCCGAAGCCCCGGACATCCGGCCCCCGGCCCGAACGTCCGGCACCTGCGCGTGCCTAACCGAGCCAGAGGCCCATGTATCCCCTCCTCACTTACCCCTTCGTGGCCCTAGACTATATATACTCCACCTCCACCTCCTTTCTAGGGTTAGCAAATATGATAGCTCATTTGTATGTGAGCTTTGCTCCTACCTACCTCTACTCTTGAGAGAGAGAGAGAGACTACCACTCCCATGGAGTTCAAGACCTCCATGTGAGAAGATCCTGCGGGATATCATCAAGACCCCTCACGGGAAGATCCGTCTAGGGTATCATCAAGACCTCCTCATGGAGATGAACTTTACCTTATATCTTTTCTTTTGTTGTTCATGTACCTTGTGGATCTTGTGTGTTAGATTGTCTAGTGGATGTGTGATTGGACTTGTTCTTGAGTGTTTCTCCTTGTGATTTCTCTCCGTTCTTCCCCGTGTTCATCGTATTCTTCGAGGGAATCCACTCCAATCGTGAAAGATCGGCCTACACGGGTTAGCCCCATATCACCTATCCTTCTTGGGCACATGGAGCAAGCCTATACCCGGTGTTTCAGACCCCTTCATTGCCAAAATCCTTGCATTGCGAGAAGGAGTAATATTTGCCCAGCTGAGGGGCTTCTCGCATGTGGTAATGGAGGTGGATTGCGAGGTAGCGAACTTCTGGAACTCGCATCACAGTCCTAGATCAATTGTGGTGCCTATCTTCGACGAAATCAAGGAAAGAGCCTCAAATTTTGTCTCGTTTTCAGTACAACATGTCACAAGAGAAGCTAATAGTCTGGTTGATCTTTGTGCGAAACATGCAACTTCACTACCAGTTTCAGATTGTTGTCTGGGCTCCTGCCCATCCTTCTTAGTTAGTAGCCTTTTGGCTGAATGTAACTGAATCTCTCTCATGCAATAAAGCTCCTTAAATTCGCGCCAAAAAAATGGTAGACCCCGAACAGACGCGCACATTTATCCGTTTGGGTCGCAAGGCGAGCAGCGTCCAAAGGGCGGACAGTCGTTGGGAACATCTTCGCCCAACACATAGGAGTGGCCTGGACGCAAAAAAATCGAGCCACCCATCCACGTCGTGCTCGGCCCGCCGCGTGGCCCTCGCCCCCAATCCACGCTCCGCCTTCCCGCGCAGGGGTGTCGGTTGCAGCGGCAATGGCCATCTGCAACTCGCGACCTACAATGGCAGCAGCGCAAGTCTCAGACTAGTCACAGCGGGGAGTAACTTCGACTAGTAACATGCATATATTACTACCTACATAGTGGAGAGTAACATATGCGTGGTGTCATGCAACACTTCATTTATTAGCTTGTAGACTGATCGTATCTTAGTATTTAGATGTTACTCATAGTATGAGTAACTAATTATGTTATTCAATTCATCTCTCTCCTCATTAAATTATTGCCACATAAGCAAATTTGTGGAGTTGGACCTTATATTACTGCTAAAGTTACTCCCGACGCCAGCTACGCTGGGCACAGTGATGATTTCTCACAAGATCTTTTGCTGCCCCCTGCCAGGCCGGGTAACAAGCCTACCTCACCACTGGTCACGGTGTTGTGACTTCCAAATCAAAATACCTAATTCGCAGATAACATATATTGTACGAAACTGCAACGAGCCTACCTCACCACTGGTCAAAATTTACACCTTCCAAAATTCAGATTTTGGATTCCATCAAATCGTACCATACGACATAATTATGACCGAAAGGAATCGAAAGCTTTTGCAGAAACATAATTAAATTGCAAAAAAATTACACACCACTCTTGTGGACAGATGACATGAATGTTCGGGTCACGCTCCTAACACTGGGCGGGGAAGCACGGTTGCTGTATCTTTTTTCAATATCCAGGGGTTCTCTAGCCAGACTTCATTATTCTTTTGTCTCTGATGGGCAGTGGAACAGGTTTTTGAGCCACATGCGGGTGCTCTGATCCTTTGTACACCTTGAGGTGGGTAAATAGTCTTCTTCCCAGCTGCAAAATGGTCCAAAGGTTGAGAAGATCACAGAGAAAAAGAGTAAATTTGGCGAACTGAGAAAACTACTCCCTCCGTCCCATAATGTAAGACGTTTTTTGACACTACACTAGTGTCAAAAAACGTCTTACATTATGGGACGGAGGGAGTAGCACTTAACAGGAGAGTAGGCAGATTCAAAGGGTTTAGAAACACAAGATATTTTCTACTAGCTAACATGGGCGTTTCAGGGAACACAATCCAATACTTATTAGCTGGGTCATCTGAGCACTTAAGTTAAGAGCAAATATTTTGGACTGGGTGTAATTCCACATTCATGCCAATGGCAAGGTAAAACTTATTGGCAATATTTAATTAAATAAATTTATCTGCATTTCTAATTCTTGGTAATACGAATAAAACTTTGAGGCACACAAAAGACCTGATGCAACCAATTAGGTAAGAACTAACAGATGCCAAAAGATGATTTCTTACCCTGCCCTTAGGAAGCATGCCACGCACAGCATGTTCGATAATTCTCTCCGGAATCCTTTTCTGAAGCTGATCAAAAGTTTCTTCTTTCATCCCACCGGGCCGTCCAGAGTGCCTTTTATAGAGCTTCTGTGACCGCTTTTTACCAGAAACAGCAACCTTCTCTGCGTTAACCTATGTAAAACATATAGTTCAGTATGTCAGCTCAGCAATGTACAGTAGTTTCTGTAATGAAAAGCCACATTAACATGACGATATAATCTAGGTTTCAATGGGTTTAGGTGCTTGTTTTTTCCTCCTGCTAATGTTATGAACTTATTTGCCTTGAAAAAAACACTGTGCTACGGTATTCTGTAAACACCATACAAACTACTTCGGTACATACCACAATAACAAAAGCCCCCATGTCCACACTTGGAGTGTATGTGGGCTCATTTTTCCCTCTCATATGAACTGCGATAGCAGATGCTAGCCTGCCAAGAATCTTGTCCTCTGCATCAACAACATACCACGTCTTCTCGGTAGTTACGTGATCTGCAGCCTTAGGGTACCATGTTGTGTTCCATATGTCCTGCGAATTAAATTGATTGATCAGATTACTACACAGAAAAGGCTACACACACACACAAGCAAGCAAGCAAGCCATGATACCAATACACCGGTGGAACATAAACAAGATAGTCATGCTGAGATCTTAATGAGCATAAGCACTAAACAGAAACATGGGTGGCCACGATGAGCCAATGCCGCATTTGTTTACCAGATGTACGAGAGCAAACCATTTCTACCATCTTAGCTTCGTTCTTGTATTAAATTCTTATTTCATTTCCATGAATCTTCGTTCACCACAAACTATTAGCAGCTAATTTTGACAGTTTATGTATCATCATAAATAAACGTCGTGGTTTAGTTCAAATTCACCACACTTACTTTGAAACGTAGGGAGCCATGAACATTGTATAGTGACATGTGGGTCTGTGATAGGCTAATGATGGAATGGATTGATGAAACTGAAAGGAACCATTTCAGAATTTCAAACCGAAAAAAGTCATACTCCCTCCTTTCCGGTTTATAGGGCTTATCTCAAAATTTCAGTTTTTCCATTTTATAAGGCTCAATATGGTTGTTCCCCATTACATATTCAGATTCCAAGGTGCATTAAATCATTGCATGCAAATATTAAGAGAAAATTGATCAATGTATGTACTTTATGCATGCATGCATTGCAATTAATACATTGGTAAACATAATTTTTTGAGGGAAACAAGAGCATTAATTAAGTGCTTTTGCAAACTACAAAAAGTATTCCACCACTCATCATCTACTTTGGTTGATGAGATTTTTGAATTGAGCCCTATAAACCGAAAAAGAGGGAGTATAGCATAACTACTCTTTTCCTGAATATGAATTGCAACACTAGGGAATAGGAGAAAGAGATGAGAGTGGGGGCTCGTACGGGTCCGCAGAGCTCGTCGCCCTCGAACATGAAGCGCTGCTCGCGGGGAACGAGTGCGGAAAGAGGCTGCCGCTTCTGCTTGTCGCTCTGCTCGCACCGCACCGTGAGGCCAGCCGGGACGGCGCGGCGGGGCGCGGGCCTCGCCGCGCGGCAGTGGCGCCTGTCTCCGGCGAATGCGGAGGAGAGGAGCGCGGAGGCGGAGATGGCCGTAGCCATTGCAGCGGCGGTGTCCGGACCTAGGTCGGGGGTGAGTTCACTGGAATGCCACTGGCATTTCCTTTCGAGGAGGCCAGGCGGGGAGAGTGGAAGCGGATAAGAAGGGGATAGGAAGAGAGAGGGAAGGAAAGAGGAGGAGGAGGAGGAGATGGGCTTTGCTCATGGGCTTCCAAGGGAAACGAGTAGGCCGATGCATCCCCTCAACCCCTAAAAAAAAAAAAGATTTGCCAGTGCAACCTTACTATATTTTCCCATCGTCAACAAAGAAAAAAAAAAGCCCTAGCTGTCCTTCACTAGGTTTTTGTGGCTTAGGTTGGATCACCCCGCCTCCTGCTCGCCTTTTTGGCTTTCGGAGGTGGGGGAACTACAGATCTCGGAGTCTAGAATGTTTTTCATCTATGTTTTTTTTTAACCGCAAAGTCTCGATGTTGAAGGCAGTGCCATTCGTGGTCCTATCCATATCACGATGTGACCATTGTGGTCGATGCGACCTACACGGGGAAGGGGTTGTGGTGTTTTGGTCCCGCAGATCGACGACTCCCATCGTCGTGGATTGTCATCCGCACTTCGGCCTATTTTTGGAGACAGTGATGGCAGTATTGTCAAGAATGTTCTTATCACTGGAGATTCTTTCTTTTGTGCTTCCGATCTTCTTCCCCGACAGTATGACAACAAAGTATCAGTTTGGCAACATTTCTCGCAAGGGGTGCGCCTTCAACCATAGTGCGTTCAACAATCTTAGGATCTTACTGTGCTAGGAGCGTGAGGCTCATACGACTCTTTAAACCTTTTGAGGTTAGTTTGGCGCGTTCAACAATCTTAGGTTCTTACGTGTTACTATTAGGAGCGACTCTTTAAACCTTTGAGGTTAGTTCAGCTTATGCAAGTTTGGTCTTCTGCAGTTTCTGCATTAGATGTATCAAGGCAGGAAAATTAAGATGCAAGAGATGGATGTAGAGTCAACGACTACAAAGGACTTGAAGTAATTTTTTGTTTTATCTTGGCTTTTTTTTTATCTGATATACTTTGTCTAATTTATCAATAAAGACATACTGTTTGCTCAAAAAACAACCTTATTTTTTTCAAGTCATTCTAAAGAAAAACAAGCAGTTTTCCCTAAAAAAGGGCTAGATATGTTCTCTAGAAGAAGAAAAAAAAGAGTTTGCATAGCATCGTTGGAGCTTGGAACAGATGACAGTAAGTAGATTCTGGTAGATATGCATCTACTTGGACTACCGATACACAGTTTGTAACAGCATAAACCATAGCAAAAGAATTCACTTCTAATTTTCATGGATAAGATTGCACTTGAAAAGTAGAATAGTTGGGAGGTAACGTTCATACTTGTAAAATGGAAGCAGAATAGTGCTCCTTCCAACCAAAAGAAAACGTGATTTGTACAGGTAATAATGTCAACATACAGAAAAGCAACAGCTTTTGATGTGTAACAGGTGCAAATCCTTGTACAACCAAGTCATGATGTTTCTCGAGGAAGAAAATCAAAAGAATAATTTACAACAAAACTGTGGATCAAGGCAAGTGGAAGCCTAGAACCACGTAAACCACCGGTTAGTTGACTGTCCGCAAATGAACAAGAAGAAAGGTCATGCCGTGGAAGAATCTGGATTCGTCTGTGTAAGAGGTTTTACTTTCCTTGTGTGACCCAAACTGTTCACAAGGTCCCTTCGAGTGCACACAGGAAACATGTTGATTCCTGGCATGTTTAGACGCCATAGTACATACGGAAAACTGAGTTGATCCCGAGATGTGAAACGAACAACTTCATTGAACCAAGCACACATGAAATGATTCGTCAATGGGGTCAGCTCCCTCACAATGATAGAAGCTTCAGCCAAAGCTGAAAGAAAACAAAAAGCTTGGTCATATTCATACCACAACCATGCTTCAGCAGAAATTAGCCTGGAGAAAAAAAATCCACATGTGCAAGTTAAATTAGTCAAAATTAAACGCATACCTTTTAATCCATGTAGTCTTTTTTCATCTGGCATGCCGTCTTGACGATATTGAGTTAGCTGAACCTCTACTTCTTCAGGAGTAGCCTTGTGCTTTTGAACAATCGCTTTCCCCTCATCATAAATGTTAGTCCGTGCTCCATGTTCAGAAATAGCGAAGGTAGAGTTTGTCCTCCAAAGAAGTGCTTCAAGCACTCCTATTGGATCTCTTCTGAACTGGTATTTAGAGTCTATCCATATAGAGTAACTTGCTTCTGGGAAAAGTCGGTGAGTCAACATCTGCAAAAATGATGCTATGCATTTTACTACCAGAATGTACATAGTTATGCAACCCCACACGTAAAATTAAGGCAAAAACACAAATCAGCAGATTTAACATCTAAGCAGTTCACCTTATGAGGGGGCATAACTGAAGTTGCTATTACCAAATAACAGAAATAGCCAATATGGCTTACACTTTACAGAGAGACTACTACCTCCGTCCTGGTTTATTAGTTCCCTTTGTATTTTGGGTCATATTTTGACCATGGTTTTAACTAAGGGCAGCCCGGTGCATGTAGCTCCCGCTTGCGCAGGGTCCGGGGAAGGGTCCGACCACTTTGGGTCTATTGTACGCAGCCTTTCCCTACATTTCTGCAAGAGGCTGTTTCCAAGACTTGAACCCGTGACCTCATGGTCACAAGGCAGCAGCTTTACAACTGCGCCAAGGCTCCCCTTCCTTGACATGATTTTAACTAATAAAATATAAGTTACATGTAGAAAAAGTTATATCATTGAAAACTATGTTCGAATATGAATCCATTGATATAATTTTTTATGACATGCATTAGCATTTTGTTAGTTAAATTTATGGTCAAAATTTGGCACAAAGTACGAAGGGGGTCAATAAACCAGGACGGAGGTAGTACTTTATTAGGTCAAATCCCACATGAGCCAGTATTTTGAGAATATGGAAGCTGGCACAATGGACTATGACAGCTGCAGATTTACCTTCGGTATTTTCCCATTTAGACGTTGATCCACAAAGGGGAGATTCTTGACAACAATGATACGCCACCTTCCTATCATTTCATTGTCGCCAGTTAATTTTCCTTCAGCTTCTTGAGTTGATAGTGTGACAGCATCCCAGAAAGCCACATAGCAGACCTGCTTTATCATAAGTCAATCCATCCTGAATCCTCAGAGCCATCACATGTGATGGTTTACACAGAAACGACATTTCTGAGAATGCTGAATGCTCAAATACCTTTCCAATAGAAGAATTGACCATTCCAATAGGTTGATATAGATCATCCCCGCCACCGAATGCGCAGGTAGACACAACAACTTTACAAGTTCTCATGTATCTGACATCATCATCCGAAATTTTGAAACCGCCATTGTCACTATAGAAACCACAGTGCACACTAACAGTCTCATTCACCTGGAGAAGTAGTGAAACACATTAAATAGGTCTAAAATGGCATAGGTTTGTAACCACAAAATAGTACATGTTAGCCAGCATAAGAACCTTGAAGCTCTCTTCTCTTTCAGGAACTGTTTGGAATCCTGTAAACAAATTGAACCTGGTAGCTTCTGCGTGCTGCAGTAAATAGGTAGAGTTTGCCTCAGAGTGGTGTGAGTCATAGTCGTCGTCATCAGTTTTGTATAAAATCCTCTTGACCACACCATCAAGTCCTGAGCCTTCATGAAATACCAAATTTTCTATACTTTTCGGGCTAAGAACCTTCAGGCACGCTGTTAACATCAAGAACACAAAACTAACCAAGTCATTATTTAGTACATAAGCCAGTAATAGTCACTCAGCCAAACAAATTTGACATGATACGTGCTCTCTGATTTTTTGGAACAACTTTACTTAAGTATGGACATGCGATTTGACTTATCAAGATCCAAACATCTGGTTTGTAAGAAACTAAGAAGACTTCGAGAATCATAATCCTATTAAGGCCATTTCCCAATGTGCACGATCTGCTAAGTCCAAATCTCCAGTTGCCATGATATATCCAATGGTTTGTGCAGATAAGTAGTCTAAGACACCACCATAATCTCAGCACATTCTGCAGTATAGCACTCGCACTATCAAATTACTACGAAAGCCGACTCTTACAGTGCAATTTGTCAAATCCGTGGCAAACCTTATTGCGAGTTGGGAACCACAAGAGCACGGGGAATTTGGGGACGAGCTAGAGTAGATCGAAACAGAGTAAGGGACTCACGCTCGCGCACGCCATGGACGAGGCGCGTGGTCGGGTCTAGGCGGCCAAGGCTGCTCGATACTGGCGGGGCGGGGCTCGGAGAGGCACGGAGCCGCGAGGCCTCGAAGAGTAGCAGCGCGACGGCCGGGAGGAGCAGGAGGACAGGCCACCACCGGGCCACGAGCCGCACGGCGCGCTGCCCCAAGCTGCGCACCACCTTCCGTCGACCGGCGCGGATACGCCGGGGCGCCGCGGCGCCGTCGTCGTCAGATACTGTGATGGAGATGCTCCGGATCGTCGACGACGGCATCGGGGGAAGCGGTGGTCGCGAAGTGGTGGCGCAGGTGGGTTTGCCATTCACTGGGTGGGCTTGAGCTCACTAGAAGCTGGTATGGGCTGGGTTTGTGCCTGGGCCCTGGATCCAGCTCATATCGCCAGCTTCATTTTGATTGCCCGAGGTTACCCTCGGAAAGAATTTGCTCAAAAAAAGGAAAAAACCACAGAAAAATGCTAGGTAAGGGCATCTCCCTCCAAACTGGTCACCACATCAGTATGCGGAGAGGGGATCAGTCCCCACACATCAATGTGAAAGCCCGCCATTCAACGCTCTCCGCATACATTTTGAACCAAATTTTAACTAACCAGGCAATTTTCATCAAACACAACGGAATTCATTAAAGTTTGGATAGAAAAAGCACAAATCGTCCATAAATAGCATGGAGATATGTCTAGTACAATAATAGTTGAAAATTCAATGAGATTAACCAAATGTGGATCATGTTATCCCACACATACTCCCCTCATAGGTCCCCTCTCAATATTCTTCTACTCCCTCCGTCCGAAAATACTTGTCATCAAAATGAATAAAAACGGATGTATTTAGATGTATTTTAGTTCTAGATACATACTTTTTTATCCATTTTGACACTACTAGGAAAAGGCATGCTAGTGGCGCACCAGTTTTGCCTTCTAATGGCGCACCACTGGTGCGCCACTAGCATCACGCCATTAGAATTTTTTTCTAATGGCGCACCACCATCTTGCCATTAGAATCGGGTGTTCTAATGGCGCACCACGAGAGTGTGCCATTAGTATTGCCCACAGGCGCCATTAGAATGCCTCCCAGGGGCCATATGTACCCATGTGCTTTGGCATACTAATGGCGCACCAAAGGGTGATCGCCATTAGTGTGATTATCACGATCTTGCAATTAGTGTCTTTTGTGGCGCCACTAGTATGAATATTAGGTTTTTTTTCTTTTCTGATATTTTCACAGGTTACAAAATATATTATTGGACAGAATTTAGACAACATCACACAGCAAAGCAGATTCACGAATACAATAGAAGATTAGTCTCCGAATACAATTCATCATATTAGTCTCCTAATTCAAAAGACCGAACAAAGATAGAACATTACAAGTCTCGAGACCGCGAGTAGCGAGTTTGTCTTCACATTACAAGTCGATATCGATCATCTAAACTACCATCACATAGAAGAGAGCTGCGGTCATCACGATGAGCATCATCGCGATGAAACCGGTCTTCATCTCGTTCCTCCAACGCCCTCCTCTCTCCGCTAGATAGCGGACGTATCTAGATTCCGCCCCGCCCTAGTGGTGTACCCTTTGTAATCATTACCACTGAACGATGAACCTGTCTCCGACACTCCTCCCGATCGCCGAGACTCAGGAACCTTACCCCTGCATACCGACATACGGCGACATCTCTATGCACAAGCCAAACAACAAACAATACATAAGCAATATATAAGTATGCAACAAAAGGATCGGAAGAGAAAAGCAAGACATTAATAGCATCGATTACATCTAAGTTGAACGACTGTCCAACCCAAAGAGACATACAAGTTCATTAAAGTTTAATTACAACATGAGCCAATCGATGTTTCAGAACTACACATAGCATCACTACTGTCGACTCGACTCATGGGACCGGAGCATGGATGAAACGCCGTCTGTCGTGATGGTCATGAAATCGCGGGCGTTATCAGCCTGCATTTGTAGAGTGGTGTCTATCTCACTGTTGGACGATTGATGTCTGAGGTAGAACTGCCCCGAGGTACAAAGGACATCTTGATGGATAATTTCAGCAAACTCGATTTGGATGCGAAGAATTCTTGTCCGATGTCCGCGTCTGGATTGCCGACAAGCTCGCGCCCAATCTTTGAGATTATCTGGTAGCAGAAAGTGATGATGGTCCCGTATGATTGCTCGCATGTGATGGAGAGCGTAGTAGGCATCCTTCTGATCGCCAAAGCGGCTGCTTGACGCAGAGAACTTTGTATTGTGGGCAAACATGTGCGCGTCGTGCATCCCACTGAATGGCTTGGCGAAGGTGCCTCCAGATTTGGCGTAGCTGGGGAGAACATCATCAAGAACTTTCTTGATATTTGTGTAGTCTATCTTGGAGTCACGGTCCGGTCGAAATCGTGGCCATGGAATATTTCGGCTTAAGAGGATGAGTGTGCAATGTGTGTCCTTTGCACGTAACACGAAATGTTAGAAAAAAAGAACGATCAAATCTTAGAAATCATATGTTACGGGCGGTGAGGGATGACTTACTCGGGAAAGTAAGGCACGAGAAAGTTATCCTTATCCGGGTTTGCCGAATGACGCCTTCGAGGTAAAACTCGCGACTTGCGGTCCCAGCGCTGCCCAAGATCTTGGCACGCATGTAGAAGGGGTCGACTATCACGATGTCCGGTCTTGTCTCTAATGATCCGCATCCCCATACTCAAATAAAACAGCCGAACGAAGGTGTAGTGCAAATGGATGAAGGTTAAACATAGCAAAGATGTCGTCAAACCGCAGGACGATCGTACTCCGACGGCGCCATCCACAAAGCCCTTGCCCTCCGCACCTTGGCCACGAAAACCGGTATGCCACATCATTCTCTCGAGACGCCGCTTCTCCAAAGAAAGAACACCGCCATGCGAGACTCCGCATAGCACCGGTTGCAAAGATTGAGCATATTTGTCGGTAGCATCGCCTACCCGCCACATGCACCTCCTCGAGATATCCTTAGGTGAAGGTGGCCCGCCCCGAGCACGGATCGTACTCGGTGCTCGCCGCTCGCACCCTTGTTACTCTTTCTTTTCCGTCTCTTCTTGATCTTCTCGTTGTAACGGACCGAGTTATGCTCACAGACCGCCTTCTTGAGTGTGTTGGGGCTGATAATATTTGGCACCTCGGCTATCTCGAGGCTCGGTGAAGTCGGCAATGGAGGCGTCTCTCGAGAACTGAACGCCGAGACGGCGCTGCTGTAACCGGGTTTCTCCGTCGTACCAGCTAGACCGCGGTCGCCTTGGTTGGGTTCTTGAGAAAGAGGCCCGCAAAATTCGCCATCGCATCCATGTTCGGTAAAGTACTTATCGACGTTGCTAAAAATACGGCCGTCGTCGTTGTCGTCGCCGTCCCGATCCTGTGCCATATGCATGTTCGGATCTCGTGCCATAGGGATGTCCGGCATGTCCGTAGCGTTATGGCGGTCTTGCCATGGCTTGGCGCCGACACGATCGGGCGGTGTTGTCTTTGGGTGGTGTCCCCGCCCCAAACGAATCTGGCTCTTCGCCAAAGCAGGGCCAGCTTAGGCGGCGCCGAGGGTCATCGATCATCTTCGCTATTCCCGGTGGTCGAATCGAGGTAACAACTTCGTCGCAGCCCGGCACCCAACCAGTTGAACCCTATACACGGTGGGTGGCATCGGCTTACCGTGGAACACGGGTTGCCGGTTGAATGATTTTGCCCTTGGCAACATCGACCAACTCATTGTTCACAAAGTGCAGGAGAGTGCACGAACGTCGGCAGCGCCCTGCGAAAACATGTAGGGCGTCGAGGATGCCCACCAAAGGCAAAAGGAGATGAAGTCCTCGCCCAGAGGTTTAATTAGTTACCGTGATGATGGCGTCGAGCTCGGCTAATGTCGAGGCACCGCCAACGGCGGGCGTGCAACTGACGGAGGGGCCGCTTGCTGGCGAGGTGCCGGCCGGCGTACACCCGGGTGCAATAAGCCCCAATGCCGGCCGTGCCGGCGTCGGAGACACCAATACCGCCGCCACCGGAGACACCAATGGCGCCATCGGAGAAACCAATGGCGCCACCTACGCGTTGTGCGAGTTGCTGGCCGTGAAGCTGGGAATCGGGGGCGGCCCCTGTTGGCCACCCGCAATCCACGCCGTCAGCCCATGAATCAAGGTAGGCATAATGCCGTGAGCGCCGATCCCGCTTGTTCGTGCACTTGCTCTTGGACAACCTCCGAATCCGCGCCACTTGTGCCTTGAGTTCTTGAACCTCGCATGACCGGCTTTCCAAGCTGGTCTTTTCTCCTTTCGCCCACCAAATGTATAGTATGACGACCATTTTGTGGACAAGCCTTTGCCGCCACCACGACCAAATGACGACGGCTTCATCGATCTTATCCTTGTTTTTCATTACGCTCAACGCCCTATTTAGAGTGCTGTCCCAAGCGAGAGGTGCTCGAGACGACCCAGCCATCGCTTTCGGTCTCCTTCGCTAGAACAAGCTCAAGCGCCCGGTCTTCGGATCCATGGTAAGCTCCTTTGTTATCGGGTCCTCCTTGTACCGGCCCCGACATAGTTCCCGGTCTGCTTGTCACTGTTGTATTTCTCGAAGCGGGGCGGTAGGCCTTGCTCGGCATGCTCCGCGTCCTCCTTGTCCCATATAGGCTCCGCCACTCTGTAACCGCTGGGACCGAGTTTGTGTTCCCCTAAGTTCAACTCCCTCATTTCTTTCCCCCACTGACTTGATTCGGAGGTTGCACTGCTCTCGCACTTGATCTTGAACTCCTTGTAGTCCTCTTCGTTGATCGAAGGATTTTTCGCCTTGATCTTCTCATAACTATCACCTTTCTCAATCATTCTCTTCACCGCGCTTCTCCTAGTAGATAGGGTCGTGCTCATCCTCGTGAGGGCGGCACTGTTCACTTTATTCCCTGAGAGGTGTGTGTTTTCAAAATCAGCGGGGAAGTTGTATCGTTCGTGCAGCTTCGTGAAGAGGAGGTTGCGCAAATTCCCTCGGTCCTTATGCTTAAGGTTCTCGGTGTTGATCGAGACGGTGCTCGGAGAATGCACCCGAGCTGAACCGAAACCCTTGACTATATGTTTGGGCTCACCGGATTCCGCCGAGTCCACTTGAGTAAATTCCTCCTTGACGGTGCGGAGCGCTTGGGCGCCGTCCTTCCGCTGCTTCTTCGGTTGGCTGCCATCCGTGTGCGCCGCCATCATCGATGGTGGCATCCTCGGCGGCACCATCGGTGGTGGCATCCTCGGCGGCACCATCGGTGGTGTCATCCCCGACGCCACTAGGGGTTGTGTAGTCAGGATCGGTGTCTTCCGCGGCGTCCTCATAGCAGTGAGGTTGTTCCTCCATCTCCTGGGACGGCTCCCAGAATTGCTTACCACCCGAATCATCGTTGTGGGCCATGTTTCGCTCTAAATAGGAAAAAAGTTTGGTCAAAAAGTTGGTTGTTGTCAAGGAACAAGATCATGGTCTCATCATTTAGGGTTTGTCAACAGCAAGGCATCCTAAAAGCTAAGCTTTTATCATTTAGGGTTTGTCGACGCCGAGGCACCTTAAAAGCCTAAGCGTACATCATTTAGGTTCTCATCTACACCGAGGCATCCGGGGTAGCCAAGTTAAGTTTTCATCATTTAGGGTTTATCGATGCCGAGGCACCCTAGGTTGGGCCTAATCACTTGGCACTAATCACTTGGCTCTATTGCCACCTATGTTGGGTTTATCATCTAGGGTTTATCGATGCTAAGGAGAATTCTAAGTTGGGCCTAATCACTTGGTGATTAGGCTCTATTGCCACCTATGGTTTAATGCAGCAAGAACGGCGGGGTTTTTGATCCTACTTAACTAAGTACTAAGATACCCCGGCCCATGCATTAGTCGCAAGTACCCCATATGTCCTATTTTTAGCAAAGTCATGCTAAAATTCACGGAAAATTTCAGCATGACCTTTGCTGAAAATAGGACATATGGAGTACCAATTTGCTTAGAACGGAAGTTAATCGACATTCCGCAAACTCAAGGGCCTCTCGGGTACCTGCAAAATCTTTATCCCTCAGAATGAAGTCGCCAATGGGTCATTTTAGAATATCACAAGTAGCATCATCACAAGTACAGCAGCAGCAAGCAGTGAATACAGCATAACAAAGCAAGCAGCAGCAGTTTATTCTTCTTCTTCATAAACATTAATTGGTGTGGGTGACTCTATCTCCCTCTAATGACTCACTCAACTTAACAGACAACCCACAAGCATTGTTTTGATTCCAACAGTATGTGAAAATACATCCAAAGAAAGGTGCTCTAAAATCAGAAATACTACCCCCAAATCTTTAGCTCAATTCTGAAAATACATGGTCTTCTAGTTACAATACTACCCCCAACAACAAAAATTCAAACCACACACTTACTTTCAACTATAAACAAAACTGACTTGTCATTAATGAACAAGGGCTAAAGATATATAAAACTCCATTGCAAATGTGCCATGTCAATAAAACAACTCATGGAAGTAAACTACTAGCAGGCTCAAAAGTCAAGTAAATCAAGATTATGACAGCTTGCAAACATAGGAACATGTCACTATCATGGCAGTCCACTATATATTTTATGACAAAATACATCATTATCGTGGCACATTATGGCCATTTTCTTACATGATGCTAACTGTACCTAATCTGAACATATTTCTCACCTTGGAGGTGTTGCTGCTGCACCGTCTCGAACTTCACTTCCTTTACCTCCTTGGAAACCTGAAATATGCAGATGTTAGAAAGGTTCTAATTTGTATATGATGATTCTAAGAAAAGGGAAAAGGTGTATCAAGAACAGATTCACATGTCCGGCTGTTAGCCATTACAAACTTAAATTTATCTATTTCAGTATCTCACAAACTATCATAAATGAATAATAGTACACTTATGAGCTCACCTGAAAAGCAATGACATATTCATGATCTAGTTTAGCAAAGAGTTGCAAATACTTAACTGCCTAGAACATCACAAAGATGCACAAGAATAAGAATAATGTAAACATTTGGCTTAGTTATAAGCATAGTATACTTCTTATAAACTGAAAGTGGAACTACTCACAATGAAGAAGTATTAGCAGATAGTTTATCAACTCATGAAATAACATTTTTTCAGCCCAAAATGGATGCCATTTTATAAAATTGCATAGCATTAGTCAGACGGAGCTGAGCCTTTCACCACTATATAATATTGCCATAGAAAATTACAAATTTATGTAACCTGGATTTTTTTTTGTATGAAACCTAGTCAATTTGACAATATGTAAACTACTGATCTACTAGTTATCAAGTTGAGAAATTGGCCGCATATAAGCAAAAGCAATATCGACTTGACAAGAGATACTTGTAAAGTTGTAAGTTATATCTTACCAAAGGTGCTAACGGAAACTGCATTTAATTAGGGTTCTTATTATGTTTTGGTATATAAATTCTTCTCAATTACTTAGGAAAATTAGTGGATGTCTTACAAATTACAGAGGGAGTTAATACTTTCAGTTTCATAAGAAAAATTCATCAATTAAAGCCCATGCAGCAATATAAATTGTAAAACATCATATATATTCCCATGGACACATCTAGTAGGAGATAATGCTACATCACCTTTTCACCATCACATCATACTAGCATGTCTCACCAAACAGCCATGTAACTACTACAACATGTAGCTCCTCATCATCTTCCTACTATGCATCATCTTCCTACTATACTTGCTACTCGCCTTGTAACCAAACAGCAGCAAAAACAGTTGAAGAGAGGCTCACTAGAGGACACTCAAATTTGCTAACCCTAGAACACGGGGAAGAGGGTTGTGGTACTCATGGGAGGTAGCCTAGGGGAAGGAGGGAAGGGGGAGAGGTGAGGAATCACTGGGATAACGGCAGTTGCCGAGGAGGGCGCCAAGGCCGAGGAGGAGGCGGGCGGGCGCTGGCCGAGGAGGAGGCGGCGTCCGAGGATGAGGCGGCACGCCGAGGAGGAGGCGACGGCCGAGGAGGAGGCGGCATGTCGAGCTTGCCACCCACCTTGGAGCGGGAACCCTAGGGCGTGCAGGCAGCCAAGACGGAGGGGACGGAGGGGCGGCGCCATGGGAGGCGGGCTCGGGGGAGGCGGCGCGAGGGGAGGAAGGGAGAGGAGGCGGCGGGGCGTGGGCGGCTGGCGGGCGGATAGAGGCGGCGGACGGCGGGGCGGGCGGGCTGCTGGCAAGGGCGCGCATTTATTGGGGTCGATCGAGGGAATCAAGCGAGGGAGGAGGAGGCCACAATGCGAGAGGCAGTGGGTGGAGTGGGGAGGGTTCTAATGGCGCACCTCCCTAGTGCGCCATAAGTACGACTATTCTAATGGCGCACCTCCCGGTGCGCCATTAGAATTTTGTTTTAATCTAGCCCGATCGGTCAGTTATATACCACCTAACCCTATCTACATCGTAACCCGCCCACTAGCCCGACCGGGTCAAGACGCAAAGACACACCAGGAGGTCCCGGGTTCGATTCCTGTGCTCCCAATTTTTATTTTTATGCATTTAAAATGCCGCTTGATATTTATTTGTGCTTAAATATGTTCAAACTTGTTTAAATCATAACACTAATTTTTTTTTGTAAAAACAGTAATATTTTTTAAAAAATATGTTCAAATTTGTTATTTGAAAATATTTATGAATATGAAAAATATTCATATGGGGGAGGATGCGGTGGTCGCGTGGCGGCGGTGGAGTGGGGAGGTGCGGGCGGGGTCGGCGGCGGCCTGTGGAGCAGGGAGGGTGCGGGGGTCAAGGCGGCCGGTGGGCGGGATGGTGCGGTTGGTCGTCGGCGGCGGTGGAGTGGGGATGGTGCGGGGGTCGGTGCATTTAAAATGCTGTTTGATATTTTTTGTGTTTAAATATGTTCAAATTTGTTTAAATCATAACATAATGTTTTTTATAAAACAGTAATAATTTTTTTTAAAATATGTTCAAACTTGTTATTTGAAAATATTTATGAATATGAAAAATATTCATATGGGGAGGATGCGGTGGTCGCCGGCGGCGGTGGAGTGGGGAGGTGCGGGCGGGGTCGCCGGCGGCGGCCGGTGGAGCGGGAGGGTGCGGGGGTTGGCGGCGGCGGTGGAGCGGGGATGGTGCGGTTGGTCGTCGGGCGGTGGAGTGGGGGAGGTGCGGGGGGGCGGCGGTGGCCAGTGGAGCGGGAGATGGTGCAAATGAGGTGAGGAGGAGGAGGCAGCGAGACAAGCTTGGAGGAGGAGGTGGAGAGAATGAAGTGGGGAAAGTGAGTGGGTAGGTGGGTTGTCCAAAATATCTTGTTGGTCCCAGGTTACTAATGGCGATCACCGCAAATGCGCCATTAGTAATCAGGAGTTACTAATGACGCTTTTCTGCTGCGCGCCATTAGAAGTTTTGCAAAAAATAAAAAGAGATTTCTAATGGCGACGGTGGCACAAAGGCGCCATTACTAGTTTAAACTAGTAATGGCGCACTCCAGCCATGATGCGCCATTAGAATCTTTGAAAAAATAAGAAAAAAAATTTACTAGTGGCGCACCGTGTGCGTGGTGCGCCATTAGTGTCTTCCACACTAATGGCGCACCTGCACATGGTGCGCCACTGCTATATAGTAGTGGCGCACCACATGACAGGTGCGCCATTAGTGGACATCCCATCTATAGCCCTTTTTGTAGTAGTGTGATGACAAGTATTTTCGGACGGAGCGAATACTATATATTGTCATTTGCCCTAGAAAAAAAATAAGAAGAGGAGTTTCGGGACTTTCTGCCGCTGTCTCGAGGCAAAACCAAGGCAAGAGAACTTTTGCTCTCTGGCGGAGCGATTCAGCCGAGGATACTTCCCTCCAGGAGGGAAAATTGAAGTCTTCATCTGTTGGGTTCTACGGTAGGGGGCGTCGACTGCAAATTAAAAATTCCTACGCACAGAACAACCAAGAACATGCTACGGGAGATAGATCACAGATCGTTACCACTAGATGCGCAGTGCCGTGCAGCGGAAGAAGAGTTGGGGAAGTGCATCCCCGTGGTTCGTCTCCTCCTCGTCCGATCTCCCTCGATCAGCCAATTGTCGGATCCCGCATACTGGTTCGCCGGAGCGGCCCAAGTGCACTGCCTCTAATGGTATCCGCGCGTGTAGGAGGAACACAATGCGGCGGACTGCTAGATCCGACCACACAGTTGGCAGCGAGTGGAGGTGGCTATTTGCAACACATGAAAAACCTAGTGACAACGCCGAAGCGATCAACCAAATGAGTGTGCCGCATCCCCACTATATATAGGCATCGGTAGCAAGCTCAACACTTGGGCCTCGCATGGATCCTAAAGCCCAAAGTCTGTTCGACCTGGATCCGAGTCCGAGTAGGATCACATCTGACTCGTGAAGTTGTGTCCAGCCTCACATGTTCCTTCCCTTAAGCGCGCGACCTTTTAGGTTCTCGTTCACTTGGTTGCGAGTCAGATCACATCCGGCTTGTCTAGTCGGTAGCGGCCTCTAGCAAAGCGTGCCGACTCCAAGTGTCCGATGAAGCTGGTTAGGCGAACCTGTACAACATGTCACACTTCTGTTCCCTCTGCCACATGATATATGTTGTCGGACTCAAGGCGAGTCTGTCATCCTTGTGCTAGCCCGACCTCTTCCTCGTTCCAGTTTAAGTGGGCCGACCATATATCAGATTATCTCATAATCCTTGTCGCATGGCCATGCTTATCTTGGTCGGATCACACGAGGGCCCCAGAGTATATCTCTCTTGGTCGGAGGGGCAAATCCCATCTTGCTCAACCATGACTCGCAGCATGGGTCTGGACAAGCCTACCTACCTTTGTAACTACCCAGTAACAGAGTAGCGTTCGGTCGACCCAAAGCAGGTCTGTCGCCATCCCGAGTACATGTGCCAGCTCAGATCTTAGGACATAGAATGTATGTTGTACTAGGAACTCACATATGACATATCGCCGTGTCTTATAGTTGGGTCTGTCCAACTCGGACCTTATCTCGACTCGGATCCCACCATGTCGAATCCGAGTAGATCCTTCCGAGCCCATATTATCCGATTAGCATCTAATGCTCCATGGCTAGTGAGACCGAGCCATCCACCGTGTCATATGCTAGTCTAGTTGGTTGGGCGTCCACACAACCCTTTCGACTAGGGACCTTTTAGGATAGTCATCTACAATGCATAGTCCCACAAACAAGTCACGTACTTGCTGATACACATCATTGATAATGTCCAAGGGCTATCTTTATTCATAAACACATATGAAATTAGATGATACCCCGCGCGTTGCTGCGGAAATTTGTGGATAAGAGTTGATGCAATAATAAATTTTGAAGATCATGAAAGTAAACATATATGCTTGTTAGCTGGCTTGACCGCCCTAGACCTTGGCGCTTGTGTGTTGCATGCTTGCTATGTACCTGTTGTGTGGCCTTAGGTGATGTAGTTGCTGGCTATGGTATAGGTAGAATGCTGATGTAGTATGATTTAGTTTAGTTGCTAGTTGTAAGATTTTGACAGGTTAGATGATGTAATTAAGATTTTGGATGCAATTTCACCGAAATTTTGACATGCCCTATCCTTATTTTTGAACCATTTGCATATGCAACATGAAAATAGACAACAATTATACATTCATCTAATAAAGTACACATCGTCCCATATACTTCACAACTCAGACTTAATAGTTGCATAAGAAAATACATATCTCACTACATGCACATGATCCATCATGTAATAGTGAATAAGAGTTTGATTGGTTTACAATTTAAACTGTAATAATATAGCCAATTTAAATAGATAGATGGCAATGTAGTTTAGCCATATATACTTGCAAAATATGAAACCATATCTCAGTACATGCATAGGATCATCGAGTAGTAGTAATGAGAGTTTGACTAGATTACAATTTAAGCCACATAAAACTAATTAAAATAGAGGGAGTTACGGTTCATTGATGCTTGGATATGTGCTTGACGATGTCCTGCACGCTATAGAAAAGAGAGCACTATGGATCCAGTTATCTTCATGTAGTCAGCTAGCAGAGAGAAACAGATTTTCTGGACATGAAACATGCAATACCTTTTTTTATTGTTGTTATCATCTCATGCTTCATAGTTGTTTACTGCCACATTGTTGTCTGCAATGCTGTTTGAGGATAGAAAGTAAGAATGTTGGATCTTATATTTGGAATTATGAACGTGATATGAGACTCTTGCTTATGCCTATTGACAAGCTGAAGATGAAGTTATGTAGCCTTAGTTTCTACCTCTTTTTTACTGCCATGTAAATATTGCATTCATGAGAAATTCCATGGCAAAAAGGAATATTGTTATATGCTTTTACCTCTCTTTGTCGGTGGTTTCATCTTCTGTAAATTCAGTGATCCTTTTAGCTAAAGGGCACCTGTGAATAAAAATTAACATTTGAATTTCTTGTTGAATCTGAATCGCTTGGTTTATACAAAGTTCTAAAATTGTTACTTATTTTGGTTATTATCGGTGGCAATAGTTGCGCCTTGGTAAGAGGTAGGTGTAGTATTGTTTGAGTTCTCTAGTGTTTGGATAATCGGAATGTGAAATAGTAAAAGTTTGGTCATCTCTGTGTTTATATAGAGCTTTGTAACTTCTATTTTGTAGCTGATGGCAAACCTCTCAATACTTATCGCTGAACATTGTTGGGCCATCAGTTCTTTGCGTGGAGATGGCTGGAGGTATTTCATGGTTCATGTTAGTTTTTCCTAATAAGGTTGAAATTAGGAAGAAAAATATAACCTCTGAATGAATAGAAATTGTCTAACCTTTGTAGAGGGCAGCATTTGCGAATTTCCGACCGAGAAGCTTTTCTTTGGGACATACCTTATGGGGAACCTGGACATTGAATTAATCTTTATTCCAGCAAGTATAACATCGAATCTTTGTATGGACGGGTATGTATGGTGAATATCATACTTTGATAAGCGCTAAACAACCTCATTTGGTGTAATATAGCAACATTCTTGATGATTATCTATTTCATTGACTGTTTGAAGTGACGAAGCAGATGATCCAACATTAGACTCCATTTTCAATCTGGTACAATAAAATCCCTTTGTCACGTACTTGAAAGGATATTTGCACATACTGTACCACCAGTGAACCTTGTGAGGTACAACAAAACTGTTATTAATGTCAATCCATTTTTATTGCATATGTATGAAACCATTATCTAATATAGAGGTTTGCTCATTTTTTGCATTATCTTAAGTGACATCTATTCCTAAGTAGAGCAGAATACTAACGTACCAAGTGCAGGAGTATATGAAACATTAACGTAGAGAAGTAACACTTGAAAGGCATAATATATTTTTTTACCTGGAGGCCATAATCTTGGGTTCTGTTTCCACCATGGAATGCCAAATTTCTTTGTAAGTTTCCTTACTTTCTACCATGTATTGATTTGCCCTCTACATTCCATATATACAGTATTATGTAAGGAACTAAATGAAAATACGACATTTGATAGGACTAACTATACCAAAACCAACAAATAAGTACGTGTATGACTAACTGAGGTTCATCAAGCAATGAACTTATATAATAGAGGAGAGACTGCGCACCAGTGGAGTAGCAAGAGACCTGTCACATCGAAGAACTTCGGATCTGGAGCTCAATCTAACAGATTCAAAAAGCATAAATTCAAGAATGTAAAAAATTGGGGAGGCTGAATAGGGAGCGCCACCTACCAGAGTGCAGGCCGGTTCCGAGAGTAGAGCACGAGTAGGTCGACGATGATGACAGTACATCATCCTTTTAAAGACAAAGGAGGCCACTGGTCAATTAAATCTGCACTTTCTTGCGCACTTGCAAGGTAATGGAGGGTGCGGTAATGAGAGGCGATGAAAGCTGCAGTTTCTTGCATTTGTGGCTGCGGTTTCTTGCATTTTTGGTTGTTTTTTCATGGGGGCGCAGAAGAGAGAGCGGTGGCTGCGCATAGAAGAGAGAGCGGCGGCGGCGGGCGGATAAGAGGAAGGTGGACGTCAGAATCATGACCTACTAAGCCCTGTGTTTTACATGGGCTAGCACTAATGACAAACTAACACAGCCACGGGCCTGTTTTACATGGGCTAGCACCAACGACCAGGCTTAGCTACTGTGCTGGGCAACCCACATGCAAAAAACTGGGAAACACAATACGCAGAAATGTATCGACCGTTGGTGGTACTCGCTGAGTGGTGCTACCCGGTGCGTTTTCTGTTGGGTCAACCGCATGGTGCAGTGGGGATGCGAGCGCATCAGAAAAACGTGTTGGGTCAACCGGTGTTGAGCTGGAGGTGGGTGGGAGGGATCAGATCCGCGGCTGCCGTGCGGGCTGCGGGTGAGGAAAAAAGCAAGTATTTTTCCACCACCGTGACAACATGGAATAAGAATGGTTGGGTGATTTTAGAAACTGAAAAATGACGTGGCAAATTGATGATGTGGACAGTGTGCATGAAGAGAGAATAGGGAGAAGTGGGGAGCAACTTCTTAAGAATGGTAGATATCATCATACATGATTGCCTCTAGGCCATATCTCCAACATCATCATCACCAATGCTCTCCTCATCATGGGAATCATCATCTTCATCAAAATCATCACCAGCACCATCTCATCTATAAACCCTAGTTCATCTCGTGTTCAATCTTCGTATCAAACCTCAGATTGGTACCTCGGGGTGCTAGTAGTGTTGATTACATCTTATAGATGATGCTAGTTGGTTTACTTGGTGGAAGATTATTATGTTTAGAATGTCAATCATATATTTATACCCATTGATCATGTTCAATATGATGAGTTGTGAGTAGTTCTATTTGTTCTTGAGGCATGAGAGAAGTCTTGTTGCTAGTAATCATGTGAAGTTGATCACCATACAATATTTGGATATTATGTTGTGTTGTTCTTCCTCTAGTGGTGTTATGTGAACGTCAACTACATGATTCTTCACCATCTTTGCGCCTAGGGGGAGGCATTATGGAATTAGTTTGTAGATGATGGGTTACGGAAGTGATAGAAACCTAAACCCAGCTTATGAATTGTTCCGTGAGAAGCTGTTTTGGGTCCACATGTTTAATGCTATGGTTAGATTTATCTTAATTACTTCTCTTGTGTCTGTGGATGCTTGCATGGAGAGTATAATCATAAGTAGGTATTTGTTCTAGTAAGGGCGGTACTTTAGCTTCGGTCCACCCACATAACACTTATCAAGGCAATGAACGCAAAGTCAATGAATCGTGATCAAAGTAACTTGGCGATATTCCCATGTGCCCCCTAGAACGTTTTATTCACTACAAGAAATATCATCGGCTTGTCCTTAGAACAATTAAAGATTATTCCACTTGTTCCACCTTACTACTTTTGTCAATTGTTACTTGTTACCAGTTATCTTGATATCACATTGTCTATCAAAACAAGCTTACAACACTTGCAGAGAAAACCTTGCTGAAAACTGCCTATCAATTCCTTCTACTCCTCGTTGGGTTCGGCACTCTTACTTATCGAAAGGACTATGATTGATCCCCTATACTTGTGGGTTATCAAGACTCTTTTCTTACGCCGTTGCCAGGGAGCATAGCGCTCTTGGTAAGTGGAATTTGTAAGGAAACTTTTATTATAGGTGCTGAATTTTATCTACACTTGCTATCATGGAAAATCATCTTTTGAGAGGCTTGTTTGGGGTGTCGATGCCACATGCACAATTGGTAATAGATGAGCACCCCCACCCCGCGCCCATGGAAACTATTTATTATAGAATTCCCTATGCAAGAGTGATGCCTACCATGCAACTTTATTCTTGTAGGCTTTGTTGGGCCTCCAAGCGCAGAGTTTTGAAGGAACAAACTATTTTCCCTCAAGTGGATGACCTAAGGTTTATCAATCCGCAAGAGGTGTAGGATGAAGGTGGTTCTCTCTCAAACAAACCTGCAACCAAATACAAGTAGTCTCTTGTGTCCCCAACACACCCAATACAATTATCAGTTGTATAGGTGCACTAGTTCGGCGAAGAGATGATGATAGATGTGTAATATGGATGGTAGAAATAGGTTTTATAAAAGTGAACAAATAAAGGCAGCAAGGTAGAAAATAACAAAAGTGTGTGAAAACAATGTCTCAAAGCTTGGAAACAAGGCCTAGATTTCATACTTTCACTAGTGCAACCTCTCAACATCATTAACATATTAAACCACATGATAATCCCTCAACGTGTAGCAAAGAATCACTCCAAAGTTTCTATTCTGTCGAAAAAAGTAGGATGAAATCGCGTTGGTTGCAAACCACCTCAAAGTTGTGTTTCCAATCAATCTATTGAACCATCCCCAAAGTGTCACAGATAGCCCTAGAGATCTGATACGTCTCCAACGTATCTATATTTTTTTATTGTTTCATGCTATTATATTATCAATCTTAGATACTTTATATGCAATTTTACATCATTTTTGGGGACTAACCTATTAAATCAATGCCTAGTGTTAGTTGTTGTTTTCTTCCTGTTTTTGGTTTTAAAGAAAATCTATACCAAATAGAGTCCAAATGCTATGAAATTTTTCGATGATTTTTTCTGGACATAAGAGACCCTAGAAGCTTCGGGAGGAGACCAGACGAGAAGTGAGGAGACGGCAAGGCAACTGGGTGCGCCTTGGGGGGCTAGGTGCGCCCTGATGCCTTGTTGGGCCCCACGTGGCTCCGTCTGACCTAATTCCAGCGCTATAAATCCCAAATATTCCAAAAAATGGGAGAGACACCCGAAACAATTTTTCTGCCGGCACAAGCTTATATTCTTTCACAATCTCATCTAGAAGCCTTTTTTGGTACTCTGCCGGAGGGGGAATCGATCACGTAAGACTTCTGCACCAACCTTGTTGCACCACCAAGGATGTTTGAGTAGTTTACCATAGACCTAGCTACTGTTCCATATTGATTAGCTAGATGACTTCTTCTCTCTCTTTGATCTTCAATACAATAATCTTTTCGGAGATCGATTTGATGTAACCTTCTTTTGAAGTGTGTTTATCGAGATCTGATAAATTGTGGGCTTATGATCAAATTATTCATTGAAAGTAATTGAGTCTTTTCTTAACTTTATTATGCATGATTATTATAGCTTTATATTTCTCTCTGATCTATTTGTTTGTTTTGTGATGAGTGATACTTTTACACTTATTTCACCTTTATTTAAACCGAGATCTTTCAATTAAAAAGAGGTATTCGCTTCGATATTGGTACTAATGACTAATGAAAAGGATTCCACGAATCCTCTCTCTGATGTGTTCCCACATGAAATGGGCTAAAAAGGGAAGAAATCATGTGTAAAAATGGAATGGAAGAAGAATGGAGGAGGAAGGAATCACCAGGAAGAATCTGCGTGGAAACAACACAAAAGACGGAGTTTCATACAGGCGTGAGCGCTCGTATGGTGTGGATTCCGAGGCAGATCGTCCAACCAAACAACTTTTGTTAAAGGGACTCCATCAAAATTTGACCAAAGAGACGAGCAAGGAGCACAAAAGACAGAGCCTTATCATCATCATCATCATCATCCAGACCCTAACCGACGCCATCTCAATAGCCATATCGACCACCACCGTAGTGCTCATCCATCCCATTCATACTTGTAATCGTGCATGGCACAAGGCATCCATTGTAAAACATATTGCAATTATCAATCTCAAGATGTGTTCTTCAATGTTTTCTTCCCGCGACCTGATCTCCATGTGTGAGTAGTTCGGTAAAGTATGTGTTGAGGCATAAGCCTTGAAACCCGAGGTATTTGTTGAGGGGATTAATGGAAGACTTTCATATAACGCCCTGTATGTGTGAAATAAAATTGTTACGTGAAGATGTATCTTGTCTTGTCCGTGATCTTCATCCCTGCAGGTACCCAGGATCATGGAAATCGAGCACTGGTGAGGCTAGGAACAAGGAGACTGTGAAGTGTTATACCGAACACCGGTGATAATAAGGTTTAGTAGGGTAACATGGATCCTATCCTTTGGGGATAAATGAGGTGTAGTCATTAAACTCCCAAAGCTCTTGTATGATTTCATTATCTTAATTATCGAGGTAGCCCCGCGCGACGGATAGAGCCTGTGGTAGGACAACTGATTCTTGATGCGGGACTCGTGTCGGGCAAGATGTTATTTAGACACATCCCCTACTTCGATCAGTAGCAAGCACATCTCGACGGGTGACTTCCAGCACATAAACTAATATCATATTTGATCCCATCGCAGATACAAGGTTGTAAGCATAAGACCTCATACCCATACCTCTTTGTATTATAAGTGTTTGAATCATTATGTGCTTGTTGATCTGGTCAAAAGCTAGATTTGACACTACGACGAAAGCTTGTTAGAGACCATCGCTTCAAGGGAATCTTCCTCTGGTGGGTTCGATAACCCAGGGTCACCTATGGGGAAATAGGTGCGGGATACTCTTTTCTGTTCCAATACCGGAACATTAAAAAGGAGATACCAAGCCCTTTTTCTGGTGCCATTGCCGGGGAGGAGTTTAGTGTTCCTAGTCTTTGTGTTTAGCATTTCTGGTAAAGTTAATTTTTATTTTTTGTATTTACTTTTCTATTTTTAGTTTAAATTTTAATTTTTAGTTGCAAGTCTTGTTAGTTGAGAAACCAAAAGATTACTATGGCTCGTAATCTTGGGAGTTTTGCTACTCCCAGCAACAACTTCAGGTGTGCACCTATAGCACAACCTGAGGTAGCAGCCACTGAGTATGAGATTAAATGGAACTTAGTTTCCATGGTTCATCAGGACCAATTTGGAGGCTCTGCTTCCAAGGATGCCGGTATGCACCTACACAATTTCATTGAATTATGCAACATGACACGCATAAAGGATTACGATCCTGACACACTAAAATTGCATCTATTTCCTTTTTCCTTAAGAGGAAAAGCTAAAGAATGGCTTCTTGCACTATCCAAGGGCAATATTACTTCTTCGGCTGATTATTGCAGTAAATTCTTATCTAAGTATTGCCCACCGGTAAAGATTATGCAATTACGTTCTCATGTTACATGTTTCAAGCAAGAGGAATGTGAGCCACTAGCGCTTGCATGGGATAGAATGAAGGAAGCGATTAGAAACTATCCCAACCATGGAATGGAGGAATGGTTAATTGTTCATATGTTTTATAATGGTTTGAACGATATGTCAAAAACTATGCTTGATACAGCTACAGGGGGAGCAATCATGGGAAAGCCCATAGAAGATGACAAGAAATTATTGGATGACATGCAAGAAAACTATGCCCAATGGCATGTTGAGAGAACCACCACTAAAATGGTGAATGCCATCGAAGAAAGTAGCATGGAGTTAACAACCAAGCTAGATGAACTTATCTCCGCGATAAAAGGTAAGTAAGAGGTAAACGTGAATGCTCTCACTAGTGAAGAAGCTAGTGATGTGAATTTTGTCGCTCGTAATAGCTACAATTCTAATTGAAAAAATAAAGGACATGCTACTAGACTTCCTTATCCTAGTAATGGAGGAGCGTCCAATAATGTTAATGGAGCTAATGCTAGCAATAGAAATACTCTTGAAGAAGCTCTAAAAAGTTTTATCGCTAGTCAGGCTGAGCAGAATGAAAACTTCAAGAATATCTTGAAGAACCATGATAACTTGCTTGGTGAATTAACCAGTAAGGTTGTTGGACTAACGAATGATGCGCAGATACTTGTAGGAAAAATCCAAGAATATGGAAGCACAAGTGGCTAAAATAGCAGAGAGCCAAACACTAATTCTGGCTAAGTTTGCAGGTAAATCGGAGCCTAATCCAATTGAAGAAGTTAAAATAGTAAGAAGCAACGAGGAGAAAGTTGAAGTACTTGACACAAGTCATGTGCCAGAGTACAATTATACTATTGTATATTTTGTGAAGATGATATCCATGAAGTATCCACTACCAGAGGTAGCTAACAATGAAGCATATAATGTTTTGTTGAACAAGTTGCAACCAAGGTACGTGAACCTGATGATGTAAGGAGGAAGCTCTACAGTAAGTTACCAGCTAGCAAGAGGATGTTGTTGGACCTACCATAGAAATTGAGGTAGGATTGACTAAGTTTAGTGCTTTGTATGATCTTGGGGTAAGTGTTTCCATAGTCCCCAAATCAGTTTATGATAGTCTCAATCTCGGTCCTTATGCTAATACCGAGATTCTTTTGAATATGGCTAATTCTACTTTTACTCAGGCAGTAGGTATTAAGCATGGTGTTTAGGTGTTATAGTTCAAATTAATGATTGCCCTGTCATGATTGATTTTGTTATAGTAGGCACGCCTGGAGATCCAATTGCTCCTGTCATTCTCGATAGACTATTTTTAAGGACTATCAAAGTCATGATAAATGTGTTTGAAGGAAATGTCATATTTGACTTACCAGCTAAAGATCCTTTTGTGAGACATTTCCCCAGGAAAAAGAAAATGAAGACCTACTTAGGAGAAGGCATCATTGTGAATGCCAAGAAGCTATGGTCTCGGTGTATTTGCAGCACATTGATCACCACTATGGTTGAGCTAACCGACTGAAAACAAGCGCTTCGTGGGAGGCAACCCACGTGAATAAAGTAGATAAGTAAGTTTTATTTCTGTTTCAATAAAAAGAGTGATTGAAGTTCCAAACAAAGAAGTAAGTTTGGAAGAGTAGTTCTAATGAAGGCTTTGCGATGTGCAATTTTAATTATGTATTGAATCGATGTTTGGATGCCTAGAAAAATGTGCACGTATTGTTTTGGAACTAACATCATAGGAGAGCTAAGGAAAATAAAAGTTCCGCAAGAAACATATGAAAAGATGGCATTTCAGACGACCGCGGGCGTCACATGACCTGCTGGAGGTTCCAACGCAAAACAACGAGAGGCATCAGAACAAAAGACGCGTTTTAAACGGGCACGAGCGCCCGTTCGAGCGGTCGTTTAACTTGTTTGCAGAAAATTCCAGGAGCAAAAGAAGGTGTTCCAAACGTGTGCGTGCGCCCGTCCGAGCGGTCGTTTTGCACCATCGACAACAAGAAGAAAACAACAGATCAAAAGATGGCGTTTCAAATGCACGCCGCTGCCCGTCCGAGCGGTCGTATGAGATGAGCAAAAACGCGTGTATGTTATCAGGAAGAACAACAGCGTTCCATACGGATGCTTGCGTCTGCATGAGCGGTCGTTTGGAATCTTGGCGGCCCTAATAAGCCTGAGGAAGGAGGTATTTCCCCCCGTCTATCTCTTTTCTTATTCTTCTTCCTCCAAACTACTCCAAACCCTAGCAAAACTTCTCCCGATATCTTCACTCGCTCAGTTTCAGCTGGAATCCTTTCGTGTGGTCGATCTACGTTATTTTTCGTGAATCCATGTTCTACATGCCTAGCATTGACATGACTAGGAGATGCATATTTTTTATTCAAATTTGAGTTTGGCTTGGATTCTTTGATGTTTTTAGAGGAGTGTGACATTATGATTGCCGTAGGATCAATATTGCTTATATGTATTGGACTGAATTTTTTTATAGATGTTTACACGGAGGTCTTCACGCGTACGCGATGCTTCGAGTTTATCCACTGCACCGCCATGATACATCCATTTTACATCATGTTTACCTACTGTTATTTATAATGTTTTTATGCATAATAACGCTTTTTGGAGTAATTCTAATGCCTTTTCTCTCATAATATGCAAGGTTCACACAAAGAGGCAGAATTCCGGCAGCTGGAAATCTGGACCTGGAAAAGCTACGTCAGGCCACCTATTCTGCACAACTCCAAACAAGCTGAAATTTCGTGAGGATTTTTTATGAAATAAATAAGAAATACTGGAGCAAATAACTACCGGAGGGGGGCACCTGGTGAGCACAAGACACCAGGGCGTGCCTGGCCCCCCTAGGCGCGCCCTGGTCGGTTGTGCTCAGCCCGGCCCACCTCCGGTGCCCATCTTTTGGTATGTAAGTCATTTTGAGCTAGAAAAAACAAGGGGAGGACTTTCAGGATGGAGCGCCGCCGTCTCGAGGCGGAACTCGGGCAGGAGCACTTTTGCCCTCCGGTGGAGCAATTTCGCCAGGGGAACTTCCCACCCTGAGGGGGAAATCATTGTTATCATCATCACCAATAACTCTCCCATCTTGGGGAGGGAAATCTCCATCAACATCTTCAACAACACCATCTCCTCTCAAACCCTAGTTCATCTCTTGTGTTCAATCTGTTTACCGGAACTATAGATTAGTGCTTGTGGGTGACTAGTAGTGTTGATTACATCTTGTAGTTGATTACTATATGGTTTATTTGGTGGAATATTATATGTTCATATCCAATATGCTATTTAATACCCCTCTGGTCTTGAGCATGATTATCATTTGTGAGTAGTTACTTTTGTTCTTGAGGTCACGAGAAAAATCTTGTTGCAAGTAATCATGTGAACTTGATATGTGTTCGATATTTTGATAGTATGTATGTTGTGATTCCCTTAGTGGTGTCATCTGAACGTCGACAACATGACACTTCACCATATTTGGGCCTAAAGGAATGCATTGTGGAGTAGTTATTTGATCTTGCTGAAAATTCCAGAAACTTTTTGTTCACGAAAACAATTGTTTAAAATCACCAGAACGTGATAAAATACTGATTCCAATTGCAGCAGATCAATAATCAAATTATCGAGGTCGTCCTATTTTGGTAGATTTGTCTGAGTTCCAGAAATTTGCGTTAGTTGCAAATTACTACAGACTGTTCTGTTTTTGACAGATTCTGTTTTTCGTGTGTTGTTTGATTATTTTGGTGACTCTATGGCTAGTAAAATAGTTTATAAACCATAGAGAAGTTGGAATACAGTAGGTTTAACACCAATATAAATAAAGAATGAGTTCATTACAGTACCTTGAAGTGCTGTTTTGTTTTCTTTCGCTAACGGAGCTTACGAGTTTTCTGTTAAGTTTTGTGTTGTGAAGTTTTCAAGTTTTGGGTGAAGATTCGATGGACTATGGAATAAGGAGTGGCAAGAGACTAAGCTTGGGGATGCCCAAGGCACCCCAAAGCTTGGGGATGCCCCGGATGGCATCCCCTCTTTCGTCTTCGTTCATCGGTAACTTTACTTGGAGCTATATTTTTATTCACCACATGATATGTGTTTTGCTTGGAGCGTCATTTTATTTTCTTTAGATTTGCTTGCTGTTTGAATAAAATACCAAGATCTGGAATTCTTAAATGTTAGAGAGTCTTCACATAGTTGCATAATTATTCAACTACTCATTGATCTTCACTTATAGCTTTCAGAGTAGTTTGTTGTTTGCTCTAGTGCTTCACTTATATCTTTTAGAGCACGGCGGTGGATTTATTTTGAAGAAATATATGAACTCTCATGCTTCACTTATATTATTTTGAGAGTCCTACAAAACAACATGGTAATTTTCTTAAATTGAGAAGGTAGTCCTAATATGATAGGCATTCAAGATTAGTAAAAACTTTCTTATAGAGTGCATTGAATACTAAGAGAAGTTTGATTCTTTATGATTGTTTTGAGATATGAAGATGGTGATATTAGAGTCATGCTAATTGAGTAGTTGTGAATTAGAGAAATACTTGTTCTAAAGTTTGTGATTCCCGTAGCATGCACGTATGGTGAACCGTTATGCGATGAAGTCGGAGCATGATTTATTTATTGATTATCTTCCTTATGAGTGGCGGTCGGAGACGAGCGATGGTCTTTTTCCTACCAATCTATCCGCCTAGGAGCATGCACGTAATACTTTGTTTCGATAACTAATAGATTTTTGCAACAAGTATATGAGTTCTTTATGACTAATGTTGAGTCCATGGATTATACGCACTCTCACCCTTCCACCATTGCTAGCCTCTGTAATAGCGCGCACCTTTTAGCCGGTATCATAAACCTCCTTATATCTTCCTCAAAACAGCCACCATACCTACCTATTATGGCATTTTCATAGCCATTCCCAGATATATTGCCATGCAACTTTCCACCATTCCGTTTATCATGACACGTTCATCATTGTCATATTGCCTTGCATGATCATGTAGTTGACATTGTATTTGTGGCAAAGCCACCGTTCATAATTTTCATACATGTCACTCTTGATTCATTGCATATCCCGGTACTCCGCCAGAGGCATTCACATAGAGTCATATTTTTTTCTAAGTATCGAGTTGTAATTCATGAGTTGTAAGTAAATAAAAGTGTGATGATCATCATTATTAGAGCATTGTCCAAGGGAGGAAAGGATGATGGAGACTATGATTCCCCCACAAGTCGGGATGAGACTTCGGACTAAAAAAAAGAGGCCATAAAAAAAGGAGAGAAGGCCCAAATAAAAAAATAAAATAAAAAATGAGAGAAAAAGAGAGAAGGGGCAATGCTACTATCCTTTTACCACACTTGTGCTTCAAAGTAGCACCATGATCTTTGAGGGAGTCCTGGATTAGGGGGTGTCCGGATAGCCGGACTATAACCTTTGGCCGGACTCCTGGACTATGAAAATACAAGATTGAAGACTTCGTCCCGTGTCTGGATGGGACTTTCCTTGGCGTGGAAGGCAAGCTTGGCGATACGGATATGTAGATCTCCTCCCATTGTAACCGACTCTGTGTAACCCTAGCCCTCTCCGGTGTCTATATAAACCGGAGGGTTTTAGTCCGTAGGACGAACAACAATCATACCATAGGCTAGCTTCTAGGGTTTAGCCTATCTGATCTCATGGTAGATCTAATCTTGTACTACCCATATCATCAATATTAATCAAGCAGGAGTAGGGTTTTACCTCCATCGAGAGGGCCCGAACCTGGGTAAAAACATCGTGTCCCTTGTCTCCTGTTACCATCCGCCTAGACGCACAGTTCGGGACCCCCTACCCGAGATCCATCGGTTTTGACACCGACATTGGTGCTTTCATTGAGAGTTCCTCTGTGTCGTCATCTTTAGGCCCGATGGCTCCTCCGATCATCAACAACGATGCGGTCCAGGGTGAGACTTTTCTCCCCGGACAGATCTTCGTATTCGGCAGCTTTGCATCGCGGGCAATTAAGCAGCCATCTGGAGCAGATCGAAGCTACGCCCGCCATCGAGTCAGATTTGAAGTTTGAACTACACGGCCGACGTCGCGGAGACTTGATCTTCGACGGGTTCGAGCCATACCGAAAGCGCCCGCAGACCGCACGATGGGCATGATCTAGCTCGACGCGAGCAATGCCTCGAGGTCGCATCCGTGTCCGCTCCGACCCTTAGCTCGGAGCCGATCGCGCTAATCGAGGACAGGTGGTGGCACCGCCGGGGCTGCAATCTCTACGGCGATCGAGCGAACACCAGCCTTGTCATCTGCGGCTTCGTGACTCAAGGTGCGGACTCCTCTCCGGACTCGAACCTTCCGCGCCCCGCCGATCGAATCCAATTGGGCGCCGATCATGGAGTTCGCCGCGCGGACATCTTCAAGACTTCGCCCTTGGCGACATTCTGAATTCACTAAAGTCTCTCTCTTTATCGAGAGCCTGGCGGACTATGGTCGACAAGGTTGGGATGCGACGACGAAGAAATTCAAAGCCCACCCACCACCCACTTCAGTAGCCACTGCCGATGATTTAACCGACATGCTCGACTTCGACTCAAAGACATCGACGGTATGGGCGCCGATGCAGGAGAGCGACCAAGAACCAATGCCTATAGGGCACCGGAAGGCCACCTCGTCAGATGACATATACATGGTGGACACCCCAAAAGAAGGGAAGGCGATGGAACAACGGCGGATGACCCGTCCAAGAAGCAGCCTAAGCGCCGGCGTCGTGGCGCCGCTCAAATCCCGCCAAAGCAAAAGCGGTGATTCCGCACGGAGATGATAACACCGGACAAAGGTCGAAGACAACCCCTCCAGCAGGATTCAGCACAGAGGATGGAGAAGCCAGCCCTCATGAGAGAGCGGCGAGAGAGGTAGAGGACGATAATTACATGCCTCCCTCCAAGACGAGGCAAGCCTCGACGACGACAAATTTGTCGTGCTCGAGGATCCCGTCGAACAAGAGCGCTTTCAAACGCAGGCTTATGGCCACGACGAGCAGCCTCAATAAAAACAACAACAACTTAGAGCTGACCAAGACTCGCTAGCCGACAGATGGATCAAGTCCTTGCGGCAAGAGTACGAACTCGAACGCCCTCCAAGAGCTACCCAAAGCGCAGGCTGCTACCCGATTAGAGGAGGAAGCACCTAAACCTACATCACCAGCGCCGACGTGGCCGACCGCCACCTCGTGGTCATGACGAGAGAGCCTCTCGGCCTCCACTCAAGCCGCACCGCATCGCTCAAAAAATACCAAGGCACGGGGAAATGCGCCAGACCTGCGAGATATATTGGAGGATAAGGCAAGGCAAACAAGATCGATCTATGGATCGCGTGGGCGCCCCACGACACGTGACGATAACCGTCATGCCGGATATGGAAAAACAGGCCGGGCCGAACACAGTAGGCAAAGCTCATTTGAGCTACGTCGTGATATAGCCCGATGTAGGCGCCAAGACACCCACTATGCTTCACAGATGAAGTAATGGATCATCAAATACCCGAGGGTTTCAAACCTGTAAACATCGAATCATACGATGGCACAACAGATCCTGCGGTATGGATCGAGGATTATCTCCTTCATATCCACATGGCCCGCGGTGATGATCTACACGCCATCAAATACCTCCCACTCAAGCTTAAAGGACCAGCTCGGCATTGGCTTAATAGCTTGCCGCCAGAGTCAATTGGTTGTTGGGAGGACACGAAGCCGCATTCCTCGACAATTTCAGGGCACCTATGTGCGACCACCGCACGCCGATGACCTAAGCCACATAATTCAGCAGCCAGAGGAATCGGCCAGACAATTCTGGACACGGTTCCTAACCAAGAAAAATCAAATAGTCGACTGTCCGGACGCAGAGGCCCTCGCAACCTTCAAACATAACATCCGTGACGAGTGGCTTGCCCGGCACCTAGGATAGGGAAAGCCGAAATCCATGGCAGCCCTCACAACACTCATGACCCGCTTTTGCGCGGGAGAAGACAGCTGGCTAGCTCGTAGTAATAACATGACCAAGAGCCCTGGTAATTGGGATACCAAGGACAACAATGGCAGGTCGCGTCGCAACAAGCACAAGCACCGCATTAACGGCGACAATGCTGAGGATACGGCAGTTAATGCCGGATTCAGAGGCTCTAAACCCTTGTCAGTGGAAAAGGCCATTTAAAAGAAATACTCCGGGCCCGTCCAGTTTGGACCGAATACTCGATCGCTCGTGCGGATACGGCACTTCCCAGAAAACCAGCCAATCACACCAACAGGATTGTTGGGTGTTCAAGCAAGCGAGCAAGTTAAATGCCAAAACAGACAAGGGGCTGCATAGCGATGACGAGGAGGAGCCCGCCACGAACAATAGGGGATGAAGGGCTTCCCCACAAGTGCGGACGGTGAACATGATATACGCAACCCACATACCCAAAAGGGAGCGGAAGCGTGCACTCGTGGGCGATATATGCGTTGGAGCCACGCCTAAAGTTCAACCCGTGGTCCTCCTGCCCGATCACTTTTGATCGAAGGACCACCCACTAGCATCCGCCATGGCGGATTCACCGCATTGGTTCTAGACCCAATCATTGACGGATTTCACCTCACTAGAGTCCTTATGGACGGCGGCAAAGCCTTACCTGCTTTATCGGATACGGTCACGAAAAATGGGCATAGATCCTCAAGGATTAAACCCACAAAGACGACCTTTAAAGGCGCCATACCAGTGTAGAGGCCAACTGCACGGCTCGTTACACTTGAGGTGGTCTTCGGATCCCGGATAATTTCCGGCGAGGAGTTAATCTTCGACATAGTCCCGCTCCGCAGTGGCTATCACGCCTTTCTCGGACGAACCGCATTTACGGTAAAGTTCATTGCGGTGCCACACTACGCATACCTCAAGCTCAAGATGCTGCACCCTCGAGGAGTCATTACGGTCAATGGAAACACGAACGCTCTCCGAACGGGGAGCATACGGCGGCCCTCGCGGCGGAAGTACAAAGTAGCCTCTCAAGGCAATTCTCCAGTCCGGCTATTAAACGACCGGACACCGTCAAGCGCGCCCGGAGTAACCTACAACAAGACCGCCTGACACGTTCCGAGCAAGCGTAGCAATGCGGCCCCAACCCCAGCCCTTGCGAAATTGCGAAACTAGTACTACGCGTACATAATTACGCTCTGGAAATACCATGGGCATAGGGGAAGGGGCACGACCAGGGCACGCCCAAAATGCAGCTCAACCGCACTAGGGGCTCCCGATTTTGTCATTATTTTTTCTTACTTTCAGGACTCCACTCTCCGGAAGGCCTGTCCGGCAGTACAATCGCTGAACACACGATGCAACAACCAGGGAGGTAGAGAGCTACGTCGAATGTCCAAGTGGTCTCTATAACGAGCTAAATACCTGTCTTACATACCGTCTCGCAGCTTGCCCCTGGAGGAGGACATGTCAAATAGTCCCATCTCTTGCTTATCGCACTATTTATATCGTTCTGCTTTCACAGCAGCCTTTTAATAAACAATGCTCAGCTTCAGCTTATTATTGCATTTTCTATTTATTTCTTTTTCAATACATATGTTCAGTTATGCCATTTAGCACCCGTACACTTTGGTACGGCCAAATACGCCAGGGGCTCAAGTACCTCATAATACGGCGTGAGAAGTCCGAACACTTAAACAAGTGCGGCACCCCGAACTTATAGCATTATATGCATCAGCTCTGAATCATGTCTTGGGTCAATAGTTGGGTTTGCCCGGCTCCTATGTTTTGGTACCTTACGCTCCGTTATATCGGCTAAGGTAGCGCTAGGAGAACTACTACGATTGTGCCCCGGTTGAGCTGGATTCAGCACCTCAGTAGAGAAAGCTAAAACTGACCGTCATGATAGGGCGAGAGCTGGTCGCTGTTCGAGAGGTTTCGAGTCCCTAAAGACTTATGCCGCTTAGAGCAAGGAGTCGGCTTTGTCCGGCCTAGGCGTGGATAGCGCCCCGAACTCCGTCTTCCGAATAATAGGGGCTTCGCCGAAATTTAAAATTATAGAATTCTATGGCTAAGTGAGAGTGATAAAGCATTATAGTCCGATTGCCTTGTTCACAGCTTGGCGCCTCCTCGAAGGACCCAAGAATGGGAACAAGAACGCCAGGTTTATCCCAACACCCCAACACTGTGGCATGGGGGCGGGTTTAACGCCTCGCCATCTCTCAGATTTAATAAACGGCCGCATGTAAGGTAATATTTTAAATTAAAAAGCGTTGTTTAGCGATATGAACAAGTTTTCAGCGCACAGATAACACGAGCGAGTTTACTCAAAAATTACATCCTTGGAACATTCATCCGCCATAAAGTGGCACCTTCAGGACGCCCTCATAATATATCTCGGGCTTGCGATGCTCCTTGCCCTCCGGTGGCCCATCTGTCACCAGCTTCTCAACATCCATCTTGCTCAAGTGTACTTTAACATGGGCAAGGGCCCAACGGGCGCCTTCAATGCATACGGAGCACTTGATGACTTCAAGCTGTGGACAGGCATCCGCCAGCCGCCTCACCAGCCCAAATTAGCTCCTAGGCATGACCTCCCCAGGTCATAGCCAGACTATAAGGCCCTTCATGGCCTGTTCGGCCACCTTATGGAGCTCGACCAGTTGCTTCACTGGTCGCTCAAAAACACCGGGTGTCCGGCCTCAAGATATTGAGACCGTAACACCTTCTCCATCGAGCTCCCTCCTCGGCCCGGTAGTATGCGGCAGCGTCGGACACATGCAAGGGGCAGATCTGCGAATGCTCCTGGAGAGCTCCGGACTCGGGTAAGTAACAAGTAATTCACTTTCACGTGCTTGCTTTGCATAAAGAATGCCTTACCCACCGCTATCTTCTTCATCGCCTCAATTTCCTGGAGGGCTTTTTGGGCTACGGCCTTAGCAGATTTGGCGCCTCAAGGGCCGAGGTGAGCTCGGACTCGAGTCTTTGAGTCAAGCTCCAAACTCGTGTTTTTCACGAGCCCAGAGCTCTTGCTGCACCTCCGCCACCCGCGCCCCTGGTTTCTCGCCGATGCGCTCCACACCGCATTGTCTTCGCCTTGACAACGCTTTCTTGTGGTTGCCACAGGTTGTGGCCCCAGTAATACTCACGCTATTCTGCCATTTTTGCAACCACATCTTTTTATATACTTACATAAGGTATTACTTACCTTCCTTGTCCTCGAGCTGCTTCTTGGCAAGACCGAGCTCGTTCTCGGACCGCCGAGGCTCGCTTCAATGCATCGACCTCCATGATCGGTCGGGCAGAGGTCAAGAAATAAGCAGCCTCGCATTCCCATATTGACATACTTATATTAGACTCCTGCATATATCTTTTAGATCCTCGGTTCAGCTTTTCTTTCCAACACCAAACTGAGCATCGGGGCTACCGCCTATGCGGTAATATTTTTACATAACTTAAATACATACCTCAAAGCCTCGTTAGAAGGTGGCACATGCCACCAGCCCGCTCTGGCGGATCGAACCTCGGATCACCGCACTCATAATAGTGCGGTGCTCCTCGTCGATGGAGGCGCCGTTACACCTCCAAAGAAATTATCCGTGCCTCTGGTTGGACGGAGGTCACCGGCGCCGAGGCTTGCCCTTCTTACTAGGGGCCGCCGCGGACTCCGAACCGCTGAAGGTCCGGTGCGGTGTCCGCCTGGGCCGGACTTGGAGCCCTTGGGGTTTTGTCCCTTTGCGCCGAGTCCGGAGGTCGCCTTGCGGCGCCCCAGGCCACCTCCTCCTGGCTTGGACCTTTTGGGACTCCACCTCGGCATCGTCTGTAGGGCGAGGGGAGGTAGCGGCCTGAAGCGACCACATCCGACGAATCCAGGAGCCACTGACGGCGCCGAGCCGGGCCTTGGGCGGACTGCATGATTATATCCGCGCCGAGGAAAGCATGCAATAAAAGAACACTATGAATCACTCGTGTCCGAACACTTACGACTTCGCCAGGGCTTGGCCCTAGGCGGCAACTCCTCCTCGCTATCGGCAACGCTGGTGGAGTAATCCGGGAAGGGTTCTTCCTTCTGACCCTCCGCCTCCCCTGGTTAGGCGGCTTTCCTTTCTTTTCTTCCCCGCCGGAGAAGAAACCTCTCTTCCTCCTCCTCGCTGTGGGAGGAGGCGCCGAGTCATCAGACGACGAGTCCGGCTCCACCAGCGCCGGAGCTCTTCCGGTTCTCGCGCCTTCTTCTTGGTTTTCTTCTCGGCACCACGTAGGTGCCGGACCAGCAACCTTAAGCGGGCATCTGCTGGGCCTTGAAAGGAGCCGACAATCGATCTGTCCGTCTTCTTCGCCACCCTATCAAAGGAACGTGAGCTTAGATCCCGCATAGAGTCAAACTATGAAAACAAGTATCCCGTAAAGGGTAAAAAGCTTACTATGTTTGGCTTACGCTTGCGCGAATCCGCGATCCTCGGTAATGGGAGGGGAACCTCGGCGCCTTTGAATAGCACCTTCCGTGCATCCTCATGCGTTGTGTCAAAGAGCTCGGTCGAGTTCGGTCTTGGGCGGGTCGAACTCCCACAAGTTAAAAGCCCGTCGTTGGCACGGGAGGATCCGGCGATGAGCATGACCAGACTACGTTGACAAGTTTAACCTTATTGTCCACCAGGTTTTGGACGCAGTTTGAGTCCGTCCAGCTCTCCCGAATTACCCCACGACAGCCCTTCTCTTGCTGTGAGGTGAGCCGTGGGGATGCCAGATCGGAATTTGGGGCCGCTGCCCATTCAGGGTCACGCTGCTCGATGATGTAGAACCACCCGATTGCCACCCTTGATGGTTTCCACGAAGGAGCCCTCGAGCCATATAACGTTGGGCATCTTGCCCACCATGGCGCCTCCGCACTCCGCTTGCTGGCTGCGCACCACCTTCGGTTTGACGTTGAAGGTCTTCAGCCATAAGCCGAAGTGGGGCTTGATGCGGAGGAAAGCCTCGCACACGACGATAAACGCCGAGATGTTGAGGATGAAGTTCGGGGCCAGATCGTGGAAATCCAGGCCATAGTAGAACATGAGCCCCCGGACAAATGGGTGGAGAGGGAAGCCTAGTCTGCAGAGGAAATGGGTGAGGAACACCACCCTCTCATGGGGATTGGGGGTGGGGATGAGCTTCCCCTCGTCTGGGAGCCGGTGCGCGATGTCATTGGACAAGTATCCGACTTTCCTCAGCTTCTTGATGTGTCCCTCCGTGACGCAGGAGACCATCCACTTGCCTCCAGCTCCGGACATGGCTGGAGAAGGTTGAGGTGGGGTGTGCGGACTTGGGCATTGGAACTCGAGTGCGCGAAAATGGATAAGCAAAGGAGGAAGAAGGCGAGATGAAAAGGTGGATCCTTATCCCTTATATGGGCGGGCGAACTATGTGCCCCCACCAGCCGGTAAAACTCGCTTATCTCCCAAGCGCCGTAATTAATGGCACGGTTGGGTTACCCACGCCTGTATTGATGACAATCCGGAATAATGGGACACGATCTCGCTCGACAAGACGTGCCAAGAAAACGCCTCGCTAAGTGCGCCGAGGTGGGACAAGAAAACGATTCAATAAAGGCTTGGCCGTAGGTGATGTCACGCCTGCTGAATACGCCGGCAGATTGGATTTGTGTAGATATTATTCTCTCTACGGTGGTATGTGGAACTTATTTTGCAGAGCCGACACTATCCTTGTGTTCAAAATCTTCTATGAAGTATTCGAGGAGGAACCCGCCTTGCAATGCCGAAGACAATCTGCACGCCGGACTCGCGCCATTGAAGCCGTGTTCAGGGGAGCTACCGAGGAGTCCTCGATTAGGGGTGTCCGGATAGCCGGACTATAACCTTGGCCGACTCGGACTATGAAAATACAAGATTGAAGACTTCGTCCGTGTCCGGATGGGACTTTCCTTGGCGTGGAAGGCAAGCTTGGCGATACGGATATGTAGATCTCCTCCCATTGTAACCGACTCTGTGTAACCCTAGCCCTCTCCGATGTCTATATAAACCGGAGGGTTTTAGTCCGTAGGAGGAACAACAATCATACCATAGGCTAGCTTCTAGGGTTTAGCCTCTCTGATCTCGTGGTAGATCTACTCTTGTACTACCCATATCATCAATATTAATCAAGCAGGAGTAGGGTTTTACCTCCATCGAGAGGGCCCGAACCTGGGTAAAAACATCGTGTCCCTTCTCTCCTGTTACCATCCGCCTAGACACACAGTTCGGGACCCCCTACCCGAGATCCGCCGGTTTTGACACCGACAATCTTCATGATAGAGAGTCTCCTATGTTGTCACTTTCATATACTAGTGGGAATCTTTCATCATAGAACTTGGCTTGTATATTCCAATGATGGGCTTCCTCAAAATGCCCTAAGTCTTCGTGAGCAAGCGAGTTGGATGCACACCCACTTAGTTTCTTTTGTTGAGCTTTCATACACTTATAGCTCTAGTGCATCCGTTGCATGGCAATCCCTACTCACTCACATTGATATCTATTGATGGGCATCTCCATAGTCCGTTGATACGCCTAGTTGATGTGAGACTATCTTCTCCTTTTTTGTCTTCTCCACAACCACCATTCTATTCCACCTATGGTGCTATGTCCATGGCTCACGCTCATGTATTGCGTGAAGATTGAAAAAGTTTGAGAACATCAAAAGTATGAAACAATTGCTTGGCTTGTCATCGGGGTTGTGCATGATTTAAATATTTTGTGTGGTGAAGATAGAGCATAGCCAGACTATATGATTTTGTAGGGATAGCTTTCTTTGGCCATGTTATTTTGAGAAGACATGATTACTTTGTTAGTATGCTTGAAGTATTATTATTTTTATGTCAATATTAAACTTTTGTCTTGAATCTTATATGGTTAAGGATCTCCTGGAAGAAAATAAGATGGGCATGTTATTTACTTATGTGGCGAAGCTGCTAGAATTGCCAAACCCGTTAAAAAGGATAAACATAGACCTATTGTTGGCATGCCCGTTGTCTTAGTTAAAATAGGAGATCACTGTTATCATGGTTTATGCGACCTAGGTGCTATCATGAGTGCTATTCCCTTTACCTTATATCAAGAAATTAATTATGAATGACATAGCACCCGCGGAGATAGAAGACATAGTCGTCACTATTAACCTTGCTAATAGAGACACCATTTCACCAATTGGGATTGTTAGAGATGAAGTCTTGTGTGGGAAAATAAAATACCCTACTAATTTTCTTGTTCTTGGTTCCCCACAAGATGACTTTTGTCCCATTATCTTTGGTAGACCTTTCTTGAACACCGTCAATGCTAAAATAGATTGTGAGAAACAAATTGTTGGTGTTAGCTTTGGTGATGAGTCTCATGAGTTCAATTTTTCCAAGTTTACTAGAAAACCTCATAAAAAAGAATTGACTAGTAAGGATGAAATAATTGGTCTTGCTTCTATTGTTGTGCCTCTTACTGATCCACTAGAACAATATCTGCCAGACCATGAAAATGATTTACATATGCATGAAAGAAATGAAATAGATAAGATTTTATTTGAACAACGTCCTATGCTTAAACACAATTTGGCTATTGAAACTCTAGGAGGTCCTCCTCCACCTAAACGTGATCCTGTGTTTGAATTAAAACAATTGCTAGACACTTTGAAATATGCTTATCTTGATGAGAAGAAGATATATCCTGTTATTATTAGTACTAACCTTTCAGAACATGAAGACGGAAGATTATTGAAAGTTCTAAGGAAGCACCGAGCTGCTATTGGGATATACTCTTGATGATTTAAAGGGCATTAGTCCCACTGTATTTCAGCACAAGATTAATATGGAACCTGATGCTAAACCCGTTGTTGATCACCAACGTCGATTAAATCGAAAGATGAAAGAAGTGGTAAGAATGAAAATATTAAAACTTCTGGAAGCAGGTATAATCTATCCTGTAGCTGATAGAAGATGGGTAAGTCATGTTCATTGTGTCCCTAAGAAAGGAGGTATTACTGTTGTTCCTAATGATAAGAATGAGCTTATTCCGCAAAGAATTGTTATAGACTATAGAATGGTAATTGATTTTAGAAAATTAAACAAAGCAACTAGAAAAGATCATTACCCTCTGCCTTTTATTGATCAAATGCTAGAAAGATTATATAAGAACACACACTTTTGCTTCCTTGATGGATATTCTGGTATTTCACATATACCTGTTTCTCAACCTGATCAAGAAAAGACCCCTTTTACCTGTCCCTTTGGAACTTCTGCTTATAGGCGTATGCCTTTTGGTTTATGCAATGCACTTGCCACCTTTCAAAGATGTATGACTGCTATATTCTCTGACTTTTGTGAAAAGATTGTTGAGATTTTCATGGATGACTTTTCTGTTTATGGGAAGTATTTTGATGATTGTATAAGCAATCTTGATCGAGTTTTGCAGAGATGCGAGCAAACAAATCTTGTCTTGAATTGGGAGAAGTGCCACTTTATGGTTAATGAAGGTATTGTTTTGGGCCATAAAAAATTTCTGAAAGAGGTATTGAGGTTGACAAAGCTGAGGTAGATGCAATTGAGAAAATGCCATGTCCTAAAGATATCAAAGGTATTAGCAGTTTCCTAGGTCATGCTGGTTTCTATAGGAGATTTATCAAAGACTTCTCTAAAATTTCTAGGCCCCTTACAAATCTTTTGCAGAAGGATGTTCCTTTTGTTTTCGATGATGATTGTTTAGAAGCCTTTGAAACACTCAAGAAAGACTTAATTTCTACTCCTATTGTTCAACCACCCGATTGGAACTTGCCCTTTGAAATTATGTGTGATGCTAGTGATTATGCTGTTGGTGCTGTTCTAGGACAAAGAGTTGATAACTAAATGTTATTCATTATGCTAGTAAAACTCTAGACAGTGCACAAAGAAATTATGCTACTACTGAAGGAGAATTTCTAGCAGTGGTGTTTGCTTGTGATAAATTTAGATCTTAGATTGTTGATTCAAAAGTAATTGTTCACACCGACCATGCTGCTATTAAATATCTTATGGAAAAGAAAGATGCTAAGCCTAGGCTTATTTGATGGGTTCTCTTGCTACAAGAATTTGATTTGCATATCACTGAATGAAAAGGAGCAGAGAACCCCGTATCTGATAACTTGTCTAGGCTTGAAAATGTCCTTGATGACCCACTACCTATTGATGATAGTTTTCCTGATGAGCAGTTAGCTGCAATAAATGTTTCTCATAGCACTCCTTGATATGCTGATTATGCTAATTATATTGTTGCTAAATATTTACCACCTAGCTTTACATACCAACAAAATAAAAAAATTCTTCTATGATTTAAGACATTACTTTTGGGATGACCCACATCTTTATAAAGAAGGAGTAGATGGTATTATTAGATGTTGTGTACCTGAGCATGAACAGGGAGAAATCCTACGGAAATGTCACTCTGAAGCTTACAGAGGACATCATGCGGGAGACAGAACTGCTCACAAGGTATTGAAGTCTGGGTTTTATTGGCCTAATCTTTTCAAGGATGCTCGTAAGTTCGTCTTATCTTGTGATGAATGTCAAAGAATAGGTAATATCGGTAAGCGTCAAGAAATGCCTATGAATTATTCACTTGTTGTTGAACCATTTGATGTTTGGGGATTTGATTATATGGGACCTTTTCCATCCTCTAATGGGTATACACATATTTTGGTTGCTATTGATTATGTTACTAAGTGGGTAGAAGCTATTCCAACTAGTAGTGTTGATCACAACACCTCTATTAAAATGCTTAAGGAAGTTATTTTCCCAAGGTTTGGAGTCCCTAGATATTTAATGACTGATGGTGGTTCACACTTTATTCATGGTGCTTTCCGTAAAATGCTTGCCAAGTATGATGTTAACCATAGAATTGCATCACCCTGTCATCCTTAGTCTAGTGGTCAACTTGAACTTAGCAATAGAGAAATAAAACTAATTTTGCAAAAGACTGTCAATAGGTCCCGGAAGAATTGGTCTAAGAAATTAGATTATGCACTTTGGGCTTATAGAACGACATATAAAAATCCTATGGCTATGTCTCCTTATAAAATGGTTTATGGAAAAGCTTGTCATTTGCCTCTTGAGTTAGAACATAAAGCTTATTGTGCAATCAAAGAACTCAACTATGATTTTAAACTTGCCGGTAAAAAGAGGTTATTTGATATTAGCTCATTAGATGAATGGAGAATCCAAGCTTATATAAATGCCAAGTTATTTAAAGAAAAAGTTAAAAGATGGCGTGATAAAAGAATCCAAAAGCGTGAGTTCAAAGTTGGAGAATATGTTCTTTTGTACAACTCTCGTTTCAGATTCTTTGCAGGAAAACTCCTCTCCAAACGGAAAGGACCCTACGTAACCGAGGAGGTTTATCAGTCTAGAGCTATCAAAATAAATAATGTCAAAGGCACTAACCCGAAGGTTGTTAATGGGCAACGAATAAAACACTATATCTCAGGTACGCCCATTAATGTTGGAAGTAATATTATCCAAACTATGACACCGGAAGAACACATAAAAGAGACCTTCCGGAACACTCCAGAATCATGAAAAAGAGGAGGTACATGATACGGTAAGTAAACGGACTCCAAAAATTCTGCAAAAATATTTTCTGTCCGTTTTGAAAAATAACAAAAAATAGGAAAATAAGAAACTACCGGGAAGGTCACCCTGGTGGGTACAAGACACCAGGGCGCGCCTGGCTTGCCAGGTTGTGCCCACCTCGGGTACCTTCTTGACTCCGTTTTTCTCCCGTTTGCTTGTTTCCCAAGATAAAAAAAAATCTTTATATACCCCCCGAACCTATTGACCACCGTATCACGGAGAAATCTTCTGTTTTCTTTTCTTGTTGTTTTCCTGATTGATCTGAAAATATGTCATCCCAAGACTCGGAGGGTGAGAGCTATGTTGCTGATTTTACCGCAAACGCCAAGTGTTATGGGGATGTGGAGCACTATGGCTGGACTTCGGAGGAAGAGGAAGACTATTATCCTAGGGAGAAGGAGGAGGCGAGCTCAGACGAGGACGAAGCCCCATTGCCTCAACCTGGGGACATGCATGTGGAATTCAAGAAGTCAAGCCTCCCCAACTGTCGGTGTCAAAACCGGCCGATCTCAGGTAGGGGGTCCCGAACTGTGCGTCTGAGGATCGAAGGTAACATGAGGCAGGGGACATGATATTAACCCAGGTTTGGGCCCTCTTAATGGAGGTAATACCCTACTTACTGCTTGATTGACTTTGATGAGTATAGGGGTTACAAGAGTCGATCTACCTCGAGATCGTAATGGCTAAACCCTAGATGTCTAGCCTATATGATTTGTGATAGCCTCTACGGACTAAGCCCTCCAGTTTATATAGACACTGGAGGGGCCTAGGGTTGTATAGAGTCGGTTTACACAGAAAGGAAACTACTCGTCCCGACGCCAAGTTTGCCATCCACGCAAAGGAGAGTCCCATCCGGACACGGGGGAAGGCCTTCTATCTTATATCTTCACAGCCCATCAGTTCGGCCCATATCACGTAGCCCGGACGCCCGGGGACCCCCTTACCCAGGACTCCCTCAGTAGCCCCTGAACCAGGCTTCAACAATGATGTGTCCAACGCGCAGATTGTCTTCGGCATTGCAAGGCGGGTTCCTCCTCCGAATACTTCAAAACAGTTGAACAAGAGAACTATATCCGGTTCTGTATAACAGTTACAACCCTGAACCATAAGGGCAAAATATTTAAACAAAATAAGTCATGTCCACCGATAGACTTTTCGGCAAGATGTTACGTCTGGCCTTATTATTATTCCGAACCATTTTTTAGCCTCCCTCTTTGAGTTTCGAGGCACAACCTACATTGACATGTCTTGCCAAAGCAGAGATCGTGTCCCTTTATCGTGGGATTCTCATTAATACAGGTTTGGGCATTCCAACCGTGCTATTCGCATGACCCCTTGGGAATAGGCGAGTTTTAAGGCTCGTGAGGGGGCGCTCGATATTCACTGCCTTTATGTAAGAGGATAAGGACCCATCTTTTTACCCCACGCCTTCTTCTTCCTCTGCCCTCCCATCCTCGAGCTCTAGTGCCCAAGTTTCGATCTTTTCCATCGCCACCTAAACACTCCAGCCATGTCCGGATCCGGCTCACAAGGCAAGTGGGTGGCTTCCTACATTATGAAGAAGAACATCAAGGAGCTCCGGGAGGCGGGGTACTTAACTGCGGAGATCACGCACAGGCTCCCGGCCCCGAAGAAGGTCATCCCCACTCCTGAGCCCGACGGAAGAGTGGTATTCACACCCCACTTCCTCCGCGGACTAGGGTTTCCTCTCCACCCCTTTGTTCGCGGTCTCATGTTCTATTACGGGCTAGATTTTCACGATCTAGCTCCGAACTCCATCCTCCACATCTCGGCGTTTATCATCGTGTGTGAGGCATTCCTCTGCATCCCGCACACTTTGGCCTATGGCTCAAGATCTTCAATGTGAAGCTGAAGGTGGTCGACGGGCAGCACGCGGATTGTGGCGGTGCCATGGTGAGCAAGCTCCCCAAAGTTACCTGGCCCGAAGGGGCCTTCGTGGAGACCGTCAAGGTATGGCAGGAGGAGTGGTTTTACATCACCGAACCCCGCGACACTAAGTGGGCGGCTGCTCCTGCATTTAGATCCGGACCCCCGCTGCGGCTTGCGTCATGGACCAACAAGGGTCTGGATGGGGATCATCCTGAAGGAAATATGCCCTAGAGGCAATAATAAAGTTATTATTTATTTCCTTATATCATGATAAATGTTTATTATTCATGCTAGAATTGTATTAACCGGAAACATGATACATGTGTGAATACATAGACAAACAGAGTGTCACTAGTATGCCTCTACTTGACTAGCTCGTTAATCAAAGATGGTTATGTTTCATAGCCATTGACATGGGTTGTCATTTGATTAACGGGATCACATCATTAGGAGAATGATGTGATTGACATGACCCATTCCGTTAGCTTAGCACACAATCGTTTAGTATGTTGCTATTACTTTCTTCATGACTTATACATGTTCCTATGACTATCAGATTATGCAACTCCCGTTTACCGGAGGAACACTTTGTGTGCTACCAAACGTCACAACGAATCGGGTGATTATAAAGGTGCTCTACAGTGTCTCCAAAGGTACACGTTGGGTTGGCGATTTCGAGATTAGGATTTGTCATCCGATTGTCGAGAGGTATCTCTCGGGCCCTCTCGGTAATGCACATCACTTAAGCTTGCAAGCATTGCAACTAATGAGTTAGTTGCGGGATGATGTATTACGTAAGCGAGTAAAGAGACTTGCCGTAACGAGATTGAACTAGGTATTGAGATACCGACGATCAATCTCGGGCAAGTAATATACCGATGACAAAGGGAAAACGATGATGTTATGCGGTCCGACCGATAAAGATCTTCGTAGAATATGTGGAGCCAATCACGAGCATCCGGTTCCGCTATTGGTTATTAATCGAGACGGTCTCGGTCATGTCTACATAGTTCTCGAACCCATAGGGTCCGCACGCTTGACGTTACGATGATAGTTATATTATGAGTTTATATGTTTTGATGTACCAAGGTTGTTCGAGTCCCTGATGTGATCACGGACATGACGAGGAGTCTCGAAATGGTCGAGACATGAAGATTGATATATTGGAAGCCTATGTTTGGATATCGGAAGTGTTCCGGTGAAATCGATTTTTTCGAGTACCGGAGGTTACCGAACCCCTAGGAACTTAATGGGCCTTAGTGGGCCTTGGTGGAAGAGAGGAGAGGAGGCTAGGGTAGGGCCGCGTGCCCCTCCCCCCCAGTCCGAATAGGACAAGGAGAAGGGGGCGGCACCCCCCTTTCCTTCCTCCCTCCACCTCTTCCCCCTCTCTCTCCTAGTCCCACATGGAAAAGGGGGGAGTCCTACTCCCAGAGAGTAGGACTCCTCTGCGCCTCCTCCCTAGCCGCCGCACCTCCCCTTGCTACTTTATATACGGGGCAGGGGGCACCCTAGATACACAAGTTGATCAGTTGATCTCTCCCAACAGTGTGCGGTGCCCCCTCCACCATAGTCCACTTCGATACATCAGAGCGGTGCTTAGGCGAAGCCCTCGTCGGTAGAACATCAACATCGCTCACCACGCCATCGCGGTTGTCGAAACTCTCCTCAACACTAGGCTGGATCGGAGTTCGAGGGACGCCATCGGGCTGAACGTGTGCTGAACTCGAGAGGTGCCGTGACGCTCGGTACTTGATCACCGGATCGTGAAGACGTGACGACTACATCAACTGCGTTGTGCTAACGCTCGCTTTTCGGTATACGAGGGTATGTAGACAACACTCTCCCTCTCGTTGCTATGCATCACCATGATCTTGCGTAGCGTAGGATTTTTTTTGAAATTACTATGTTCCCCAACACATCCGACGAGGCGTTGACACTGCAAAAGCACATAAAAATATCATAGAACAGGGCAACAGCCTCACTGACGTGATCCAGGTGATGCTCGTCCGCCTCCCTGCGAGTGACGGCCTCTCCATATGTGGGAGTTCAATCCGGAAGGGCCATGGACCCTGCAGCGATTCTTTGGCACGACACACAAAGAGATCTGGAAGCTGCTCTTCAAAGCTCCGAAGTCATGTCCAAATACGTCCGAGGACATTGGCCTCGACAGCAATCATCCAGCCACTCCGGTAAGTGTTTAATTTCTGAACATAGCTTAGTTTACTAATCAAAGGAGCATATTGAGAATTCCGTCCTCTAAACAGGGCTGGACAAAGAAGGCGGAGCGGATCAGATGTTCAGCTCCACTGCCTGAAAACCCAGCTGATCCTCTACTAATGAGGATGCTGGTCCCGGCGCCCTATCAGGCGCCGGAGAAAAAGGCCAAGAGGAAGAACAAGGAGGCCAAAGATGGCATCCGCTGTAAAGGTACTTCGGACGCGGTGTCCGGAGAGACCGAAACTCACTCCTCCCATGAGGAGGACGAAGATGAAGAAGAGGAGGAGGAAGAAAGCAATTCTTCTCCGAAGGGGAGGAAGATGAAAAGGGCCGCCTCTGAAGACCCAGAGAGGGAGGCGCCCAAAAGGGGGAAAATATCCCTCCCAGACGGCTCGGATTCGGATGCCGAAGCCATCCCCGAGTGGCGCCCCAGGTCGAACCCCTCGCCGCATCGTAAGTATCCGAGGATGCCTTACATAAGTTCAGTCTTTATGATTATGGTCTTAACACATTGTATGGTGTAGTCCGGCTCGCGATCTCCCCCAACAATCATCAGAGGGGAATTCTTTGGAGCCGGGGATGATGGAGAGCGAGTCGCCTCCACGAGTCTCCTCGCCAACCGCCACGGACGACATCGAAGTGTTGTCCTGAAGGGCCTCTCCGGGCCACGGAGCGGTATGGGAGGCCGCCAAAATAGTGCCATAGGGTAATACCTTGGCTGCCGAGAACATGGGAGGCGCAATCCCCATGGAGACTGACGACGGGGTCCTTCATCAGTCCGGCCCCCAGCCGAACACCGTTCCGGAAACCCAAACGGCTTCGGAACCAAATAAGCGACCCCCTTCAAGGGAGGGGGGAGCTTCAACTCCAGCGGCGACCTCCGCAAATCCGGAGGCGCCGAACACACTGATGGAGGCACTGCAACGTGCTTCCATTGTGGAGGAGCACCACACCACGATGGGTGTGGTGGTTGAGAAGGTTCACCCGCCAAGAGCGGGCTGAACGGTTTTCACTAGCCTCGCTAACGTGCTTGAGGTAGGTGATGTAATATTCTGGCCGCTTTCATATGAAAAATATGCTGATATAGATAGTAGTTTCGAGACTCGCTACGCTTTTGGAAAAAGGTCGAACAGAGGATCGATAATATTCGCGGGAGATAATGTACTTTTCTAATCAAACAGGCTTCACTGTTAGCGGCAACCGCCTAGGCCGCCAAAGTATCCGAGCTCAAGCAGAAGCTGGGGCTGGCCGATGAGGATCTCGTCCGCATCAACAAGAGGTTTGATGAAGCGCAAGGTATGTTTTGAATATCTCGTTCATGCCTGTATTGATATGCAGACTCTGAGTCAAAGCTCAGGTGCTGCTATGTGTATGGTTGCAGGCAGTGCTGCTGCGGTCGAGACTCTCAGGGGTGAACTTGACCAAGCCAAGGAGCAGGCATGGATGAACAAAGCGGTCGCTGATAAAGCGGCCGCGGACTTGAAGTCTGAACAGGTCGTACGCCGGTACGAGGAGCGGGTGACCAAAGTGTAGCAAGCGCTCAAGGATGCCGCCAACAAGTGCGTGTCCCTAGAGGAGAAGAATAAAGTCCAAGCAACCGATCTTGCCAAGGCCCTTCAAGAGTCCAAGGCAGCGCGGACCGAATCCCGAGAAGCTCGCGAGGAGGTCCGGCAAGCCGAATAGATAGCGGCTGGTAAGCCCTTTCTTTTACAGACTAAATTCGGCAATCAGAAGTTTGCCTTACTCACTCGACTGTGGAGTGCTCCAGACGCCTTTGCAGATCTTCTGAAGAGTGCCTCCGATGCCGCGCAGTTCTTCCGGGCCCAGGAGGGGCACACGATGGAGAAGCTATTCTGTTCACAGTTTGCGGCGCAGGAGCGCCCAACGCTGCTGAATGACCAGATGGCGCAGTGGGCCGAGCTGCATAGGATGTTCGGATTGGCCATGAGGGACATCATAGTCCGGCTGTGGCCAGTCGAACCCGTGTGTTCGGTGGGCGAGGCTCTTCATCGTCGTCCTCGCTGGGCGGCCCTTTCCCCTTATGTTCGGTGCTTAGCTTACCGGCCTGTTTAAAGACCCAACAATTTCTGTTGGAATGATTGGCAGGCTTGTCAGGGGCGCCATGAATCTGGCAAGGCCGATTGAGTATTCTGTCTAAACTGGATGGACCATCTTTGTTTCCTTTGAATGGCTTCTTCCGCTGACCGGGTTTAGAGCCACTGAATCCGGCGTTAACCGCCTATCTTTAGTATTTTCATTGTTGCTTTGACGCTTGTGTTTGTTGCGTCGTGGCCTACCGTTGCCGTTTCTGGCTTCGGAGGTGCCGGGGTTGCTGGTGCTATTGCTTCTACGAGCTAGCCAGCTATCCTCTCGCGTGCAAAAGCGGGTCATAAGTGCGGTGAGAGCTGCCATGGGCTTCGGTTTTTCTTGGCCGAGGTGTCGGACGAGCCACTCGTCATAGACGTTGTGTTTAAAGGCCGCGAGGGCTTCGGCGTCCGGGCAATCGACGATTTGGTTCTTTTTAGTTAAGAACCTGGTCCAGAGTTTCCTGGCCGACTCTCCGGGTTGCTAGACTATGTGACTGAGGTCACCAGCATCTGGAGGCCGAACATAGGTACCTTGGAAGTTGTCTCTAAAGGCATCTTCCAAATCTTCCCAGCCACTACTGCAGGATGGTCCAAATGCGACACTACGATCAGAGACCCTTCGATGAAACTGTGTGCGATGCCATAATCGCAAACGATGGTGTAAAAAAACCGTCAAAAAAGGTGCAAAATGTTGGAGATGACGGATGCATCAAACACGGTTCAGATTTTAGTTGCATGTGCGATGCAGGGCATACGGTTCAGCTCAATTAACTGTTTGGGATGGGGAGGAACAAAAGAAACGGGCAGCCAGATGAAGTCGTGTGTGATATACAGCATACGGTTCACTAGGATGAACTGTGTGTGATTAGGCAACACAATGGAAACGGTTCAACTAAACAAGATGTGTGTGATACGCGGCAAACGGGTCCGTGTGCGAAGACCAATAATAATACAGACGATTGCTGCTAATAAGCCATGTGATTTGCTCTGTCTACAGTAGAATAACATGTATATATATATAACTGAAATAAACGTCCAATTACATAAGTGACTATACAGATCATTCACACACACCTCAATAAACAATTGCATGCATTCTAAAGTAGGAGAAACGATCGTCTAGTCATCTACTTCTTATGACGCTCCCGCCACTGGTACGTGGCTCGATCCCTCGTCTGGGTCAGGAAGAAGACAGTTCCTCATGTCAACCATCCACCTGTACATCTCGTAGCTTGTGTATGCGTCCATGGCTGCGTACTTGACATGTTGTTCATCCAGTCTCTCATGCCACACACTGTGCCAGGCATTCTTGTCCTTATTTCTCTCATTCTTCATCTTCATGTAGTAGGGGTCGCTGATGGCCGAGGCAAGGTCAACCAGGGAGTTCAGTTTGTTTTTGTCGCTGCCCCAGACCTTGTAGTGGCGCTGGATGTTGACAAGATTCGGGCATTTCAAGCCCGAAACCTTGAGCGCTTTTAGATCGTTGGTGGTGTCCACCGCAGCGAAACTGTAGTCGGAGCTGTTGATAAACCTAGAGAAACGCTCGCAAGGCATTGTGGCAAGGTGGTAGTGGTAGACGAGGACGTCATGTCGCATGCACAACTGGGTGATGACAACCTTCTGATCGTGCTCGGCACGACCCACGGTGTACTCAAGTCGAAGCCAACCACTTGGTACTTGTCCTCGGCAAGGAACTGCTCCATAGTTTGGATGGAGCTCTCCACCGAGACCGGATCATTCGTGTACACCACCAAGAGAGCCTTCTCCCTCACATGGGTGTCCACGACCTGTTGCGTGGTGAACTGCCCGCCGTTGTCGTCGTTGGCCGCTGGGAGCGCCATTGGAGCCACGGGGAGCGCCATTGGAACCGCTGGATGTCCTCTCTATATGTGTCCTCGTGGGTGTGCATATTGTGTCGTGTAAGACGAGAGATGAAGGTAAATGGCCGCAGGAATAAAAGGGGGCCAGGCGGCATGGATTCTCGGCGTGTCCGCATGGTAGTTTTTGTAGCGGGTAACTGCATCATCGCGCCGCGCCCGGCGCGACCGCATGCACACGAACGCGTTCGATCGTCGCGCCCCCCAAACACCGGCAGTAGCGTGGAGGGATGAGGGCAGAGCACCCGAGGGACGCGAGAGCAGAGCGCAAGCGGACATGAGCAGAGGCCAGCGCGCCGAACCGCAAGCAACCACACGCATAGAGTAGTTGAACACGCAGAAATGGTCGCCACAAGCCGGCCGACAGTTGCGTGCTGCCATGAGAGAGCGGCCGTGTGCTACCACCTTTGTCTAGTCTATAGTCCCTTTATATTTTGTGCCATACTTTGCCCTCAAATTTAACCAATGTAATGTTAATGCATGTTATAAAATTATATAATTGAAACTATGTTCAAATACGAATCCAACTATATAATCTTTGGCGACATGCATTCGTATTTTATTAGTTAAATCATACTTATAAACAAGGATGGGGGTATAGTAGGTAATTAAATCACAAACATTTTTTTATTAATCGTATGTGTACGTGGCCTTTCGTCCTCCTCTCGCACATCTTGTCACCCCGCTGCCGCAGACGGCTTACAACGCAAGCTTGCGCAGCGCGCGGGGGCGTTCTTTTGGCCAAACGGTGGCGCCTATGAATCGTCGGTGAGCCCTTTCCCACGCAACCTCGCAGGTTCCCGCGCAAGCTTCCCGCCCGACTCGATGAAATGCCCCAAAATCCCAATGCTTACCGGCCTGCTATAAGAACCCTCACGGCCAGCAAGTCCTGCATCGCATTTTCCCCTCCCTCCCTGTACCTTATCTCGTCTGCTTCTCCCACAATCGCCAATGGCACCGGTCCATCATCGTCGCTCAGCCACTCTGCCGTCATCAGAGGACAGCTCTAGCTGGGAGGCTACACCGCGGCGGCCCTGCAGTCCCTGGTGTAGTGTAGTGCGCGCGGCGTCCCTGTTGGGTGTGCGCGGAGCATCCACCACACGCTCCGCCGTCGGTGCCCGTCGGCAGTTGTTGCCAGCCGTCGTTGCCGCCACACCACTGTCGAAAGCTAGGGCCATCGCCATCGCTTCCGCCAAGGCGTTCGGCGGCGGGAGGTGGCCGTCGTGGCTACCACCGCACCGCCGCCACCATGGCTATCACCCGCCCGCCACCGCGCCCGGCGGCGGAGGTGGTGGTCGTGGCCGCCACCCCGTCATCGGCCGCCGTGGCCGCCAACCCACCGTCAACCACCGGGGTCATCACCGGCTCCGCCGCCTCCGCCCGAAGGCGGGAGGTGGAGGTGGATGCCCGCACGTGCATCAGCGACCTTGCGCGCTACACCGAGTTCCTGCGGGAGGAGGAGGAGCGCCTCGTCGAGCATGCAAAGAGCCTTACTGCCGCCATGGCCGCGGCACACGCCACCTTAGAGGCCAGGAATCAGGAGATCTATGAGAAGAACCACCGCTTCAAGAGGGGTCGTCTGGAGCGGCAGAGGGCGTTCGAGGTGAGCGTCGCTGAAGCTGCAACAACGGCATGCACCGTATTGTGGTTGCCCAGCTCGTCGGTAGGCTCCTCCTCCTCCACCTCTTACTAAGCGCGCTCGGCAGAGGAGAGGCAGCCAGAAGTAGTACAAAACCCCTCCGCAATAGTAGTAGTATTTAGTGGCTATTTTGTTCAGTTCATCTGACTATAGATGTGGTGGAACTGTTCAACGTACTTAAAATTAGCTAGTATATATATAGTTGAACTAGCTATTTCAGTACGTGGTTGACAACAATTGGGGAAAATTTTGGTCGGTTCAGCTGTCGAGTTGAACTGTTTGTATAAACTAAGAACAACTGCTTAATCTATGAATGAAATCTATGCTTAATTACTGAATTTTAGTTGCAACAATTAGATACTACTAGTGATTTTTAGCTTCATATTTTGACAAGTCGCAGTGTTACAAGGTTGACAAATGGCAATGTTACTAGATCAACAAATGTCAATCTTTCCAATTTGACAAATGGTAACATACCCAATATGACAGATGAAAATCGCACCAAATTGTTTGTAAGTGGTTGCACACGAGTCATCCAAAAGAACTGTTTGCGTTGAAGAGATGCACAAATCCTGGGCCGACAGGCGGGGTGCGGGAGGACGGCAGCTGGCGGCGCTGAGAGGTAGCATTCGACGGCGGTGTCACATGCCGCTGAGGGGGGCGCGTGCACGGAGAGGAAGGCGGGCAGCCATGGAAATAAAGGGCTCGCTTCCCAGTGAGCCTGCGCAGCGTACAGCTCGCATGCTTCCCGGTGAGCCTACGCATTCGAGGACAGCTTGCACGCCTCTCGGTCAGCCTGCGCACCGGACTGCGCTCACACGCCTCCCATTCAGTCAAGGTCAAACAGCTATCCGCACGACACCTCCTGCAGCCATTAAAACCAAGACACATGGCGCCACGTGAATGGTTAACAGAACACACACGGTTTGAATTATACAAATGTTTGAGATATTAAAGTGGCAGCTATTTTTTCAAATTGCCTTTGTTGGCTGTCATTATTCAAGTGCGCCTTCTCTCAAAATGGACACGAAAAATACCACAGCATGTCGGGTGCCATTCCATGCTAGAATGCCAAGTTTCATGAATTTCAGACGAGTTTTGGATTTACTAGAATTTTAAAATAAAGTATCTAAATGTTTTGCCGGCAATCAACGGTGCCCTGGTGTTTGAAATTCATTCTCATTTATTGCATGGGACCTAAGCATGCACCCAAGGACACATATTTGATTTTTCAACCAATTTATATGCACTGGAGCATGTGCATGTAGTTCAAATTTGAATTATGCATATAAATGCATTGAAAACTCGGTTAATGCATAAAAATGTCCAAACGAACCCCGAAAAATCACAAAAATGGACACAACACTCCTGTTGTTCTATGTTGACATGAGAAAAAAATTTGAAAGCAATTAGAGGCAATGGATATCGTTTCGTCCCCAAAGGTGGGACGTTCCTACCGAAACCATCATGCTTGTTGTGAGAAGCTCTGGTTTGTGAGAAGCATATACCCAAACCTGCCCCAAATGGGACAAAAAAATTACCAAAGCATGTTGATGCCGCTCCATGATAGCATGCCAAGTTTCATGAATTCCAGACGAGTTTCAGATTTACTAGAAATTTAAAACCAGGCATCTCAATGTTTTGCCGGCAATCAAGAGTGCCCTGGTGTTTGAAATTCATTCCCATTTCTTGCATGGGACCTAAGCATGCACCCAAGGACATATATTTTATTTTTCAACTAATTTATATGCACTGGAGCATGTGCATGTAGTTCAAATTTGAATTATGCACATAAATGCATTGAAAACTCAGTTAATGCATAAAAATGTCCAAACGAACCCCGAAAAATCACAAAAATTGACACAACACTCCTGTTGTTTTATGTTGACACGAGAAATTTTTTGGAAGCAATAAGAGGCAATGGATATCGTTTTATCCCCAAAGGTGGGACGTTCCCTACCGAAACCATCGTGATTGTTGTGAGAAGCTTTGGTTTGTGAGAAGCATATACCCAAACCTGCCCCAAATTGGACAAAAAATTTACCACGACATGTTGATGCCGCTCCATGATAGCATGCCAAGTTTCATGAATTTCTGATGAGTTTTGGATTTACTAGAATTTTAAAATAAAGTATCTCAACGTTTTGCCGGCAATCAACGGTGCCCTGGTGTTTGAAATTCATCCCCATTTCTTGCATGGGACCTAAGCATGCACCCATGGACACAGATTTGATTTTTCAACCAATTTATATGCACTGGAGCATGTGCATGTAGTTCAAATTTGAATTATGCACATAAATGCATTAAAAACTCGGTTAATGCATAAAAATGTCCAAACGAACCCCGAAATATCACAAAAATTGACACAACACTCCTGTTGTTCTATATTGACACGAGAAAAAATTTGAAAGCAATAAGAGGCAATGGATATCGTTTCGTCCCCAAAGGTGGGACGTTGCCTACCGAAACCATCATGCTTGTCGTGAGAAGCTCTGGTTTGTGAGAAGCATATACCCAAACCTGCCCCAAATGGGACAAAAGTTTTACCACGACATGTTGATGCCGCTCCATGATAGCATGCCAAGTTTCATGAATTTCAGTTGAGTTTTGGATTTACTAGAATTTAAAAACCAGGTATCTCAATGTTTGCGGCCGAGTGACGGTGGCAGGGTGTGTGACATTCATTCTCATTTCTTGCATGGGACCTAAGCAGGCAACCAAGGACACATATTTAAATTTTCAACTAATTTATATGCATTAGAGCATGTGTCTGTAGTTCAAATTTGAATTATGCACATGAATGCATAGAAAACTCAGTTAATGTAAAAAAATGTCCAAGCGAACCCCGAAAAATCCCAAAAATTGACACAGCACTCCTGTTGTTCTATGTTGACACTAGGGAAAAATTTGAAATCGAGAAGAGGCAACGGATATCGTTTCGTCCAGAAAGGTGAAACTTTCCCTACCGAAACCATCACACTTGTTGTGAGAAGCTCTGGTTTATGAGAAGCTTATACCCAAACCTGCCCCAAATGGGACAAAAAAATTACCACGACATGTTGATGCCGCTCCATGATAGCATGCCAAGTTTCATGTTTCGGACGAATTTTGGATTTACTAGAATTACAAAAGCAAGTACGTCGACGTTTGCCGGAGAGCCATGGTACCGTGGTGTTCGAATTTCATCCCCATTTCTTGCATGGGATATAAGCATAAACCCGTGGACACATATATGATTTTACAACCCATGTTGGTGCACCGGAGCATGTGCATGTAGTTTAATTTTGAATTGTGCACCTGAAATGGCTAGAAAACCAATTTAATGTATAAAATGTTCAAACGAACCCTGAATAATTCCAATTCTTTTACAACACACATATAGTTGCATGTTCACTCTAGATAAAAGGTCAGCTATTCAAACAATGTCCATTGCTGATGTGACTCCATTATGTAATTCAAATCAAGATGAAAAATCAAGTAGATCGCACATAGTTTATTATCACCAACCGTGTGAGATGCAACACAAAATATCCTGGAGCACCGTCAGTGTATAGTACGACTATGGCTTACGCGAGAAGGTGCGTCGGCTATAGTCCACATCCGGCATCTCAAGCACACTAGCTCGCTCCCCAAATATCATTTCACTGTTCAATCGTCGCCGGTGAAAGATGGGCACGTGGACCCGCGTCGTGAGGGCAACTTCGGTGGCTCACTCCGGCGAGAGCGCGACATTAGCCTCCATGCGCGTGCTAACAAGGTGCATGAGCGCGGCGGCAATCTGCAACCGGGCGGCAAAGGTAGTCCAAACGGCCGCTGTTGCTTCTTAGGTGGCGGCAGCAACATCTGCCTCGGGGATAGCAACTGGCGAGAGCGGCACAGCAGTTGTCCGTTCCGCAGTGGCGGCCTTAGCCCTGATGGAGGCCGCCCACGACCATGTCGAGGCCGCCCATGCCCAGCTACTGGCAGTCACCGCACAAATCAAACGAAGCTTCTCCGACAACGGTCCGAAACCCAAGGCCGAAGAGCTGGCAATCGCCCAGAGCGTTCGAGCAGACGTCTGTTCCTCCGCCGCATACCTTGCGACGATGGAGCCTGTCCAAGCCTAGATCGCATCCTCCCACGCCCAGCTCATGGCGGCCTTTTCCAAAGAGATGGCGGACGCGGATGGCGAGATGCTTGCCGAGTATCGTGCGATGGATGCCATGGAGCCCCTTCCCAGGAGACCGTCGGGCGCGAGCTGGACATGGAGGCGGCGGCGGAGATCGACGAGCACCAGCCGAAGTAGTACGCTTTGTTTTTTTAATTAAGAGCGCCGTTTGAGGGAGTCCTGGATTAGGGGGTGTCCGGATAGCCGAACTATCACCGTTGGCCGGACTCCTGGACTATGAAGATACAAGATTGAAGACTTTGTCCCGTGTCCGGATGGGACTTTCCTTGGCGTGGAAGGCAAGCTTGGCGATACGGATATGTAGATCTCCTACCGTTGTAACCAACTCTGTGTAACCCTAACCCTATCCGTGTCTATATAAACCGGAGGGTTTTAGTCCGTAGGACGAACAACAATCATACCATAGGCTAGCTTCTAGGGTTTAGCCTCTCTGATCTCGTGGTAGATCCACTCTTGTACTACCCATATCATCAACATTAATAAAGCAGGAGTAGGGTTTTACCTCCATCGAGAGGGCCCGAACCTGGGTAAAAACATCGTGTCCCTTGTCTCCTGTTACCATCCGCCTAGATGCACAGTTCAGGACCCCCAACCCGAGATCCGCCGGTTTTGACACCGACATTGGTGCTTTCATTGAGAGTTCCTCTGTGTCGTCATCCTTAGGCCCGATGGCTCCTTCGATCATCAACAACAACGTGGTCCAGGGTAAGACTTTTCTCCCCGGACAGATCTTCGTATTCGGCGGCTTTGCACTGCGGGCCAATTCACTTGGCCATCTAGAGCAGATCGAAAGCTACGCCCCTGGCCATCATGTCAGATTTGGGAGTTTGAACTACATGGCCGACATCCGCGGAGACTTGATCTTTGACGGATTCGAGCTACAACCAAGCGCTGCCAGATCGCCTCGATGGGCACGATCTAGCTCTGCCACCAACAGGCCTCGAGGCCGCACCAGCGTCCGCCCCGATCCTTAGCTCAGAGCCGACTCCGCCCGATCGAGGATGAGTGGCTGGACACCGCCTCGGGGCTACGATCTCTACGGCGATTGAGCCAACTCCATCCTCGTCGCTGCGAAGACCGTGACTCCAAGGTGCGGACTCTCTCCGGACTCCGAACCCTCCGCGCCTCGCTAATCGAATCCAATTGGGCGCGGTTATGGAGTTCACTGCGTCATGACATCTTTTCAAAGACTCGCCCTTTGGCGACATCCTGAATTCACTAAAATCTCTCTTTTATCGAGAGCCCTGGCCGGACTACGGTCAGAAGGTTGGGATGCGGACGACGAAGAAATTCAACGCCCACCCACCACCCACTTTGTAGCCACTGCCGATGATTTAACCGACATGCTCGATTTTGACTCAAGACAACGACGGTATGGACGGCGATATGCTGGAGACGACCAAGAACCAGCGCCTCTGAGGAACTGAAGGCCACCTCGTCATCGACATATACATGGTGGACATCCCAAAAGATGGGAACGACGACGAACAGCGGAGGATGACCCTCCAAGAAACAGCCCAAGCGCCAGCGGCGTCGGTGGCGCCGCTCTAAATCCCGCCACAACAAAAACGGTGATTCTGCACGGAGATAATAACACCCGGACAAGGCGAAGACAACCTCCTCCAGCAGGATTCAGCACAGAGGAGGGAGAAGCCAACCCTCATGATAGAGCGGCAGCATGTGGAGGTGGAGGACGATAATTATATGCCTCCTCCGAAGATGAGGCAAGCCTCGATGACGATGAATTTGTCGTGCTCGAGGATCCCGCCAACAGGAGCATTTCAAACGCAGGCTTATGGCCACGACAAGCAGCCTCAAGAAAAAGCAGCAGCTTAGAGCTGACCAAGACTTGCTAGTGACAGATGGATCAAGTCCTTGCAGCCAAGAGTACGAACTCAACGCCTCCAAGAGATACCTAAAACGCAGGCTGCTACCCCAATTAGAGGAGGAAGCACCCAAACCTACATCACCAGCGCATGATGCGGCCGACCGCCACCCCTGCGGTCGCTGACAGAGAGGCCTCTAGGCCCTCCATTCAAGCCGCACCCGCCGCCGCTCGAAAAGTACCAAGGCACGGGAAACGCGCTGCACTGTGAGACATATTGAGGACAAGGCAAGGCAAACAAGATCGATCTACGGATCGGCGTGGGCGCCCACGACGTGTGATGATAACCGCCACGCGGATACAACAATTTCGCCGGGCGAACACATGAGACAAAGCTCATTTGAGCTGCGCCATGATATAGCTCAATACAGAGGCACCGCACACCCACTATGCTTCATAGACGAGTGATGGATCATCAAATCCCGAGGGTTTCAAACCCAGAACATCAAATCATACGATGGCACAATAGATCCCGCGGTTTGGATCGAGGACTACCTCCTCCATATCCACATGGCCCAAGGTGATGATCTACACGCCATCAAATACCTCCCACTCAAGCTTAAAGGACCAGCTCGGCATTGGCTTAACAGCTTGCCAGCAGAATCAATTGGTTGTTGGGAGGACCTGGAAGCCGCATTCCTTGATAACTTCCAGGGCACATATGTGCGACCACCAGACGCCGATGACCTCAGCCACATAATTCAGCAGCGAGAAGAATCGGCCAGACAATTCTGGACACGGTTCCTAACCAAGAAAAATCAAATTGTTGACTGTCCGGATGCAGAGGCCCTTGCAGCCTTCAAACATAACATCCGCGACGAGTGGCTTGCCCGGCACCTAGGACAGGAAAAGCCGAAATCCATGGCAGCCCTCACAACACTCTGTTGGGGAACGTTGCAGAAAATAAAATTTTCCTACGGTTTCACCAAGATTTATCTATGAGTTCATCTAGCAACGAGTGATAGGAGTGCATCTACATACCTTTGTAGATCGCGAGCGGAAGCGTTGAAGTGAACGGGGTTGAGGGAGTCGTACTCGTCGTGATCCAAATCACCGATGACCAAGTGCCGAACGGACAGCACCTCCGCATTCAACACATGTACGGAGCGGATGACGTCTCCCACGCCTTGATCCAGCAAGGAGGAGGGAGAGGTTGATGAAGATCCAGCAGCACAACGGCGTGGTGGTGGATGCAGCAGAGTTCCGGCAGGGCTTCGCCAGCGACTACGGGAGGAGGAGGTGTAGCAAGGGGAAGGAGGCGCCAAGTGCAAGGGTGCGGCTGCCTTCCCTCCCCCTCTATATATAGGGTCCCCAGGGCCTGCCCTAGGAGATGGGATCTCCTAGGGGGGGCGGCCAAGGGGGGTGGAGTGCCCCCCAAGGCAAGTGGGGCGCCCCCTCCCCTAGGGTTCCCAACCCTAGGCGCAGAGGGGGCCCAGGGGGGGGGCGCACCAGCCCACCAGGGGCTGGTTCCCCTCCCACTTCAGCCCATGGGGCCCTCCGGATAGGTGGCTCCACCGGTGGACCCGGGACCCTCCGGTGGTCCCACAATACCGTGGACCCCAAACTTTCCCGATGGCGAAACTCGACTTCCCATATATAATTCTTTACCTCCGGACCATTCCGAACTCCTCGTGACGTCGGGATCTCATCCGGACTCGAACAACTTTCGTTTGCTGCATACTCATATTCATACAACCCTAGCGACACCGAACCTTAAGTGTGTAGACCCTACGGGTTCGGAGACATGTAGACATGACCGAGACGGCTCTCCGGTCAATAACCAACAGCGGATCTGGATACCCATGTTGGCTCCTACATGCTCCTCGATGATCTCATCGGATGAACCACGATGTCGAGGATTCAAGCAACCCGTATACAATTCCCTTTGTCAATCGGTATGTTACTTGCCCGAGATTCGATCGTCGGTATCCCAATACCTCGCTCAATCTCGTTACGGAAAGTCACTTTACTCGCATCAGTAATGCATGATCCCGTGACCAAACACTTGGTCACTTTGAGCTCATTATGATGATGCATTACCGAGTGGGCCCAGTGATACCTCTCCGTAATACGGAGTGACAAATCCCGCCTCGATCCGTGTCAACCCAATGACACTTTCGGAGATACCGTAGTGCACCTTTATAGTCACCCGATTCGTTGTGACGCTTGGTACACCCAAAGCACTCCTACGGCATCCGGAGTTACACGATCTCATGGTCTAAGGAAAAGATACTTGACATTGGAAAAGCTCTAGCAAAACGAACTACACGATCTTGTGCTATGCTTAGGATTGTCTTGTCCATCACATCATTCTCCTAATGATGTGATCCCGTTATCAATGACATCCAATGTCCATAGTCAGGAAACCATGACTATCTGTTGATCAACGAGCTAGTCAACTAGAGGCTCACTAGGGACATATAGTAGTCTATGTATTCACACGTGTATTACGATTTTCGGATAATACAATTATAGCATGAATAAAAGACAATTATCACGAACAAGGAAATATAATAATAATCCTTTTATTATTGCCTCTAGGGCATATTTCCAACAGTCTCCCACTTGCACTAGAGTCAATAATCTAGTTACATTGTGATGAATCGAACACCCATAGAGTTCTGGTGTTGATCATGTTTTGCTCGCGGAAGAGGTTTAGTCAACGGATCTGCGACATTCAGATCCGTATGCACTTTGCAAATTTCTATGTCTCCATCTTGAACATTTTCATGAATGGAGTTGAAGCGACGCTTGATGTGCCTGGTCTTCTTGTGAAACCTGGGCTCCTTGGCAAGTGCAATAGCTCCAGTGTTGTCACAGAAGAGTTTGATCGGCCCCGACGCATTGGGTATGACTCCTAGGTCGGTGATGAACTCCTTCACCCAAATTGCTTCATGCGCTGCCTCCGAGGCTGCCATGTACTCCGCTTCACATGTAGATCCCGCCACGACGCTCGCTTGCAAATGCACCAGCTTCTCGCTCCACCATTCAACATATACACGTATCCGGTTTGTGACTTAGAGTCATCCAGATCTGTGTCGAAGCTAGCGTCGATGTAACCCTTTACGACGAGCTCTTCGTCACCTCCATAAACGAGAAACATGTCCTTAGTCCTTTTCGTACTTCAGATATTCTTGACCGCTGTCCAGTGTTCCTTGCCGGGATTACTTTGGTACCTTCCTACCAAACTTACGGCAAGGTTTACATCAGGTCTGTACACAAGATGGCATACATAATAGACCCTATGGCTGATGCATAGGGATGACACTCATCTCTTCTATATCTTCTGCCGTGGTCGGACATTGAGCCGAGCTCAATTTCACACCTTGTAATACAGGCAAGAACCCTTTCTTGGACTGATCCATTTTGAACTTCTTCAATATCTTATCAAGGTATGTGCTTTGTGAAAGACCTATGAGGCGCCTCGATCTATCCCTATAGATCTTGATGCCTAATATATAAGCAGCTTCTCCAAGGTCCTTCATTGAAAAACTCTTATTCAAGTAGGCCTTAATGCTGTCCAAAAGTTCTATATCATTTCCCATCAAAAGTATGTCATCTACATATAATATGAGAAATGCTACTGAGCTCCCACTCACTTTCTTGTAAACGCAGCTTCTCCATAAGTCTCAGATAAACCCAAACGCTTTGATCATCTCATCAAAGCGAATGTTCCAACTCCAAGATGCTTGCACTAGCCCATAAATGGATCGCTGGAGCTTGCATACCTTGTTAGCATTCTTAGGGTCGACAAAACCTTCCGGCTGCATCATATACAGTTCTTCCTTAAGATAGCCGTTAAGGAATGCCATTTTGACGTCCATTTGCCATATCTCATAATCATAGTATGCGGCAATTGCTAACATGATTCAGACGGACTTCAGCTTCGCTACGGGAGAGAAAGTCTCATCGTAGTCAACCCCTTGAACTTGCCGATAACCTTTAGCAACAAGTCGAGCTTTATAGATGGTAACATTACCATCCGCGTCCGTCTTCTTCTTAAAGATCCATTTGTTTTCTATCGCTCGCTGATCATCGGGCAAGTCTGTCAAAGTCCATACTTTGTTTTCATACATGGATCCTATCTCGGATTGCATGGCTTCAAGCCATTTGTTGGAATCTGGGCCCGCCATCGCTTCTTCATAGTTCAAGGTTCACCGTTGTCCAACAACATGATTTCCGTGACAGGGTTGCCATACCACTGGTGTGGAACGTGTCCTTGTGGACCTCTGAGTTCAGTAGCAACTTGATCCAAGTACCTTGATCATCATCATTAATTTCCTCTCCGATCGGTGTAGGCACCACAGAACATTTTCCCGAGCTGCACTACTTTCCTGTTCAAGAGGTAGTACTTCATCAAGTTCTACTTTCCTCCCACTTACTCCTTTCGAGAGAAACTCTTTTCCGAAAGGATCCGTTCTTGGCAACAAAGATCTTGCCTTCGGATCTAAGGTAGAAGGTATACCCAATGGTTTCCTTAGGGTATCCTATGAAGACGCATTTTTCCGACTTGGGTTCGAGCTTTTCAGGTTGAAGTTTCTTGACATAAGCATCGCATCCCCAAACTTTTAGAAACGACATCTTAGGTTTCTTCCCAAACCATAATTCATACGGTGTCGTCTCAACGGATTTAGACGGTGCCCTATTTAAAGTGAATGTAGCTGTCTCTAGAGCGTATCCCCAAAATGATAGCGGTAAATCAGTAAGAGACATCATAGATCGCACCATATCCAATAGAGTGCGATTACAACGTTCGGACACACCGTTACGCTGAGGTGTTCCAGGCGGCGTGAGTTGTGAAACGATTCCACATTTTCTTAAGTGTGTACCAAATTCGTGACTTAATTATTCTCCTCCACGATCTGATCGTAAGAACTTTATTTTTCGGTCACGTTGATTCTCTACCTCATTCTGAAATTCCTTGAACTTTTCAAAGGTCTCAGACTTGTGTTTCATCAAGTAGACATACCCATATCTACTCAAGTCATCAGTGAGAGTGAGAACATAACGATATCCTCCGCGAGCCTCAACGCTCATTGGACCGCACACATCGGTATGTATGATTTCCAATAAGTTGGTTGCTCGCTCCATTGTTCCGGAGAACGGAGTCTTGGTCATTTTGCCCATGAGGCATGGTTCGCATGTGTCAAATGATTCATAATCGAGAGACTCTAAAAGTCCATCAGAATGGAGCTTCTTCATGCGCTTGACACCAATGTGACCAAGGCGGCAGTGCCACAAGTATGTGGGACTATCGTTATCAACTTTACATCTTTTGGTATTCACACTATGAATATGTGTAACATCACGTTCGAGATTCATTAAGAATAAACCATTGACCATCGGAGCATGACCATAAAACATATCTCTCATATAAATAGAACAACCATTATTCTCGGATTTAAATGAGTAGCCATCTCGATTAAACGAGATCCCGATACAATGTTCATGCTCAAACTTGGCATTAAATAACAATTATTGAGGTTTAAAACTAATCCTGTAGGTAAATGTAGAGGTAGCGTGCCGACGGCGATCACATCGACCTTGGAACCATTCCCGACGCGCGATCGTCACCTCGTCCCTTCGCCAGCCTCCGTTTATTCCGCAGCTCTCTTGAGTTACAAATATGAGCAACGGCACCGTATCAAATACCTAGGAGTTACTACAGTAATGGTAAGGTACACATCAATTACATGTATATCAAATATACCTTTAGTGTTGCCGGCCTTCTTATGCGCTAAGTATTTGGGGCAGTTCCGCTTCCAAAGACCCTTCCTTTGCAATAAAAGCACTCGAGTCTCGTGCTTGGGTCCATTCTTTGACTTCTTCCCGGCAAGCGGCTTATCGGGTGCGGCAACATCCTTGCCGTCCTTCTTGAAGTTCTTCTTACCCTTGCCCTTCTTGAACTTAGTGGTTTTATTGACCATCAACACTTGATCTTCTTTCTTGATTTCTACCTCTGCGACTTCAGATTGAAAATACTTCAGAATAGTTTTCACCATCCCCTGCATATTGTAGTTCATCACAAAGCTCTTGTATCTCGGTGGGAGCGATCAAGGATTCTGTCAATGACCGCCTCGTCAGGAGGTTAATGTCCACCGGGACAAAGCGGTTGTGCAACCTGACATTTTGAGTATGTGCTCACCGATGAACTATTTTCCTCCATCTTGCAACTATAGAACTTGTCGGAGACTTCATATCTCTCGACCAGGCATGAGCTTGGAAAACCATTTTCAGCTCCTCGAACATCTCATATGCTCCGTGTTGCTCAAAACGCTTTTGGAGCCCGGTTCTAAGCTGTAAAGCATGCCGCCTTGAATGAGGGAGTAATCATCAAGACGAGACTGCCAAGCGTTCATAACGTCTTGGTTCTCTGGGATGGGTGCTTCACCTAGCGGTGCTTCTAGGACATATTGTTTCTTGGCTGCTATGAGGATGATCCTCAGGTTCCGAACCCAGTCCGAATAGTTGCTGCCATCATCTTTCAGCTTGGTTTTCTCTAGGAACGCGTTGAAGTTCATGGTGACATGAGCGTTGGCCATTTGATCTACAAGACATTTTGCAAAGATTTTAGACTAATGTTCATGATAATTAAGTTCATCTAATCAAATTATATAATGAACTCCCACTCAGATTTGACATCCCTCTAGTCATCTAAGTGTTACATGATCCGAGTCGACTAGGCCGTGTCCGATCATCACGTGAGACGGACTAGTCATCGTCGGTGAACATCTCCATGTTGATCGTATCTTCCATACGATTCATGTTCGACCTTTCAGTCTCTTGTGTTCTGATGCCATGTCTGTACATGCTAGGCTCGTCAAGTTAACCCAAGTGTTTTGCATGTGTAAAACTGTCTTACACCGTTGTATGTGAGCGTGGAATCTATCACACCCGATCATCACGTGGTGCTTCGAAACGACGAACTTTAGCAATGGCGCACAGTTAGGGAGAACACTTTCTTGAAATTATTATAAGGGATCATCTTATTTACTACCGTTGTTCTAAGTAAACAAGATGCATAAACATAATAAACATCACATGCAATTATATATAGTAGTGACATGATATGGCCAATATCATATAGCTCCTTTGATCTCCATCTTCGGGGCTCCATGATCATCTTGTTACCGGCATGACACCATGATCTCCATCATCATGATCTCCATCATCGTGTCTCCATGAAGTTGCTCGCCAACTATTACTTCTACTACTATAGCTAACGGTTTAGCAATAAAGCAAAGTAAATACATGGTGTTGAATCAATGACACGCAGGTCATACAATAATTAAGACAACTCCTATGGCTCCTGCCGGTTGTCATACTCATCGACATGCAAGTCGTGATTCCTATTACAAGAACATGATCTGATACATCACAATATATCATTCATCATTCATCACAACTTTTGGCCATATCACATCACAAGGCAATTGCTGCAAAAACAAGTTAGGCGTCCTCTAATTGTTGTTGCATCTTTTACGTGGCTGCAATAGGGTTCTAGCAAGAACGTTTTCTTACCTACAAAAAAAAGCCACAACGTGATTTGTCAACTTCTATTTACCCTTCATAAGGACCCTTTTCATCGAATCCGCTCCAACTAAAGTGGGAGAGACAGACTCCTGCTAGCCACCTTATGCAACTAGTGCATGTCAGTCGGTGGAACCTGTCTCACGTAAGCGTACGTGTAAGGTCGGTCCGGGCCGCTTCATCCCACAATACCGCTGAAGCAAAATAAGACTAGTAGCGGCAAGAAAGTTGACAACATCTACGCCCACAACAAATTGTGTTCTACTCGTGCAATAGAGAACTACGCATAGACCTAGCTCATGATGCCACTGTTGGGGAACGTTGCAGAAAATAAAATTTTCCTACGGTTTCACCAAGATCCATCTATGAGTTCATCTAGCAACGAGTGATAGGAGTGCATCTACATACCTTTGTAGATCGCGAGCGGAAGCGTTCAAGTGAACGAGGTTGAGGGAGTCGTACTCGTCGTGATCCAAATCACCGATGAGCAAATGTCGAACGGACAGCACCTCCACGTTCAACACACGTACGGAGCGGATGACGTCTCCCACGCCTTGATCCAGCAAGAAGGAGGGAGAGGTTGATGAAGATCCAGCAGCACAACGGCGTGGTGGTGGATGCAACAGAGTTCCGGCAGGGCTTCGCCAAGCGACTACGGGAGGAGGAGGTGTAGCAAGGGGGAAGGGAGGCGCCAAGTGCAAGGGTGCGGCTGCCCTCCCTCACCCCCTTTATATATAGGGTCCCAGTATGGGCGCCGCCCTAGGAGATGGGATTTCCTAGGGGGCGGCCAAGGGGTGGAGTGCCCCAAGGCAGTGGGCGCCCCCCCCTAGGGTTCCCAACCCTAGGCGCAGAGGGGCCAGGGGCGCACCAGCCCACCAGGGCTGGTTCCCCCCACTTCAGCCCATGGGGCCCTCCGGATAGGTGGCCCCACCGGTGGACCCCGGGACCCTTCCGGTGGTCCCAGTACAATACCGTGGACCCGAAACTTTCCCGATGACGAAACTCGACTTCCCATATATAATTATTTACCTCCGGACCATTCGGAACTCCTCGTGGCGTCCGGATCTCATCCGGACTCGAACAACTTTCGGTTTGCTGCATACTCATATTCATACAACCCTATCGTCCACCGAACCTTAAGTGTGTAGACCCTACGGGTTCGGAGACATGTAGACATGACCGAGGCGGCTCTCCAATCAATAACCAACAGCGGGATCTGGATACCCATGTTGGCTCCTACATGCTCCTCGATGATCTCATCGGATGAACCACGATGTCGAGGATTCAAGCAACCCGTATACAATTCCCTTTGTCAATCGGTATGTTACTTGCCCGAGATTCGATCGTCGGTATCCCAATACCTCGTTCAATCTCGTTACCGCAAGTCACTTTACTCGTACCGTAATGCATGATCCGTGACCAAACACTTGGTCACTTTGAGCTCATTATGATGATGCATTACCGAGTGGGCCCATGATACCTCTCCGTGTCTGAGTGACAAATCCAGCCTCGATCCGTGTCAACCCAATGACACTTTCGGAGATACCGTAGTGCACCTTTATAGTCACCCGATTCGTTGTGACGTTTGGTACACCAAAGCACTCCTCGGCATCCGTGAGTTACGATCTCATGGTCTAAGGAAAAGATACTTGACATTGGAAAAGCTCTAGCAAAGCGAACTACGATCTTGTGCTATGCTTAGGATTGGGTCTTGTCCATCACATCATTCTCCTAATGATGTGATCCCGTATCAATGACATCCAATGTCCATAGTCGAAACCATGACTATCTGTTGATCAACGAGCTAGTCAACTAGAGGCTCACTAGGGACATATAGTAGCCTATGTATTCACACATGTATTACGATTTCCGGATATACAATTATAGCATGAATAAAAGACAATTATCACGAACAAGGAAATATAATAATAATCCTTTTATTATTGCCTCTAGGGCATATTTCCAACACACTCATGACCCGCTTTTGCGCAGGAGAGGACAGCTGGCTAGCTCGTAGTAACAACTTGACCAAAAACCTTGGTAGTTCGGATACCAAGGACAGCAATGGCAGGTCGCGTCGCAACAAGCACAAGCGCCGCGTTAACGGCGATAATCTGAAGATACGGCGATCAATGCCGGATTCAGAGGCTCTAAACCCGGTCAGCGGAAAAAGCCGTTCAAAAGAAATACTCAGGGCCCGTCCAATCTGGACCGAATACTCGATCGCTCGTGCCAAATAAATGGCACCCCCGAAAAACCAGCCAATCACACCAACAGGGATTGTTGGGTTTTCAAACAGGTAGGCAAGTTAAATGCCAAACTCAATGACAAGGGGCTGCATAGCGATGACGAGGAGGAGCCCCGGCCGCCGAACAATAGAGGACAGAAGGGCTTACCCCACAAGTGCGGACGGTGAACATGATATACGCAACCCACATACCCAAAAGGGAGCGGAAGCGTGCACTAAGGGACGTATATGCGATGGAGCCAGTCGCCCCAAAGTTCAACCCATGGTCCTCCTGCCCGATCACTTTTGATCGAAGGGAGCACCCCACTAGCATCCGCCATGGCGGATTTGCCGCATTGGTTCTTGACCCAATCATCGACGGATTTCACCTCACTAGAGTCCTGATGGACGGCGGTAGCAGCCTGAACCCGCTCTATCGGGATACAAAGGCACAAAATGGGCATAGATCCTCAAGGGTTAAACCCACAAAGACGACCTTTAAAGGCGTCATACCAGTGTACAGAGCCAATTATGCAGGCTCGATTACACTCGAAGTGGTCTTGGATCCCGGATAACTTCCGGCGAAGAGTTAATCTTGACATAGTCCCGTTCATGCAGCGGCTATCACGCCTTTGCTTGGACGAACCGCATTTGCAAAGTTCAATGCGGTGCCGCTTACGCATACCTCAAGCTCAAGATGCCAATCCCTCGAGGAGTAATCACGGTCAATGGAAACACGAACGCTCTCTCCGAGCGGAGGAGCATCTGGCGTTCTTCGGCGGAGGTGCAAAGCAGCCTCTCACAGCAATTCTCGAGTCCGGCTACTAAACGTCCGGACACCGTCAAGCGCACCCAGAGTAACCTACAACAAGACCGCCTGGCATGATCTGAGCACGCGTAGCAATCCGGCCCCATCCCCAGCCCTCGCGAAATTGCAAAGCCAGTACTACGCGTACATAACTTACGCTCCGGAGATACCATGGGCATAAGGGGAGGGGCACGACCACGGCACGCCCAGAATGCGGCTCAACCGCACCAGGGGCTCCCGATTGTGTCATTCTTTTTTATTTCTTCTTTTCTCTTACTTTCAGGACTCCATTTTCCAGAAGCCCTATCCGGCACTAGAATTGCCGAACTCATGATGCAACAGCCAGGGAAGCAGAAAGCTACGTCGAGTGTCCAGGTGGTCTCTACTACGAGCATTATACCTGTTTTACATACCATCCCGCAACTTACCCCTGGAGGGGGACATGTTAAATAGTCCCATCCCTTGCTTATCGCACTATTTGTATCGTTATGCTTTCATTGCAGTACCTTTTTGAGTAAACAATACATAGCTTTTGCCTATTATTGCACTCCTTTCTTTATCTATATATATGTTCATTCATGACATGTTGCACCCGTACACTTTGGTACGGCCAATACACCAGGGGCTTAAGTACCCCAAAACTATGGTGTGATAAGTCCGAACACTTTCACAAGTGCGGCACCCCGAACTTATAGCATTATATGCATCGGCTCCGAATCATGTTTTGGGTCAATAGTTGGGTTTGCCCGGCTCCCATGTTTTGGTACCTTACGTTCCGTTATATCGGCTAAGGTAGCGCTGGGAGAACCACTGCGATTGTGCCCCGGTTGAGCTGGGTTGAGCACCTTAGTGGAGAAAGCTAAAACTGACCGTCATGATAGAGGCGAGAGCGATCGCTGTTCGAGAGGTTTTTCGGTCCCTAAAGATTTATGCCGCTTAGAGCGAGGAGTCGGCATTGTCCGCCAAGGCGTGGATAGTGCCCCAACTCGATCTTCGAATACTAGGGGCTTCACGAAATTTAAAATTATAGAATTCTATGGCTAAGTGAGAGTGTTCAAGCACTATAGTCCGGTTGTCTTGTTCGTTGCGTTGGCGCCTCCTCGAAGGACCCAAGAATGGGAACAAGAGCGCTCAAGTTTATCCCAACACCCCAAAGCACTCATGGCATGGGGGCTGAAGCCAACGACTTGCCATCTCTCAAATTTGATAAACGGCCGCACAAAAGGTAATATTTTAAATTCACAAGCGCTGCTTAGCGCATATGAACAAGTTTTCAGCGTACAGGATAACAAATGCGAGTCTACTAAAAAATAATATATTTGGAGCATTCATTCGCTATAAGGCAGGCACCCTTCAGGACGCCCTCATAATACATTTCAAGCTTATGATGCTCCTTCTTCGGTGGTGGTCCGTCCGTCACAAGCTTCTCAGCGTCCATCTTGCCCCAACGCACCTTAGCAAGGGCAAGGGCCCTACGGGCACCTTCAATGCAGATGGAGCGCTTGATGACTTCAATCCATGGACAGGCGTCCACCAGCCGTTGCACTAGCCCGAAGTAGCTCCCAGGCATGGCTTCCGTAGGCCACAGCCGAACTATGAGGCCCTTCATGGCCTGTTCGGCGAACTTGTGGAGCTCGACCAGCTGCTTCAGCTGGTCGCTCAGGGGCACCGGATGTCCGGCCTCGGCATACTGAGACCAGAAAACCTTTTTCGTCGAGCTCCCCTCCTCGGCGCGGTAGAACACGGCAGCATCAGACACACTACGCGACAGATCTGCGAATGCTCCTGGAGAGCTCCGGATTCGGGTAAGTAATAGATAATTCACTTTCACATGCTTGCTTTGCATAAAGAGTGCCTTACCCGCCGCTATCTTCTTTAATGATTCAATTTCCTGGAGGGCTTTTTGGGCTTCGGCCTTAGCGGCTTTGGCACTCTCAAGAGCCGAGGCGAGCTCGGACTCTCGTGTCTTCGAGTCACGCTCCAAAACTCTCGTGTTTTTCCACGAGAGCCTGGAGCTCTTGCCGCACCTCCGCCACCCGCGCCTCCTGCTTCTCTCGCTCGGTGCGCTCCTCGGCCGCTTTGCTTTCGGCCGTGGACACCGCTTCCTTCAGGGTCGCCACCTCGTTCGTGGCCCCTACAATACCCACGTTAGTCCTGTCATTTTTGCAACCAAATCCTTTCTATAAGGTATTACTTTAATAAGGTATTAATTACCTTCCTTATCCTCGAGCTGCTTCTTGGCAAGGCCGAGCTCGTTCTCGGACCGCCGAGGCTCTGCTTCAATGCATTGACCTCCAGATCGGTCGGCGGCCGAGTCAGCGGCGCAGCTGCATTCCCATATTGACATACTTATGTTAGACTCCTCACGATATCTTTTAGATCCTCATCCGGCTTTTCTTTACGAACACCGAACTAAGCATCGAGGGCTATTGTCTATGCGGTAATATTTTTACATATTCTAAACTTACCTCAAAGCCTGTTAGAAGGCTGGTACAGGCTTGACCAGCCCGCTCTTGGCGGATCGAACTTCTGGATCACCACACTCATAATAAAGGCGGTGCTCCTCGTCGATGGAGGCGCCGTTAAGCGCCTCCAGCAAGCTATTCGGTGCCTCCAGATGGGCGGAGGTCACGGTGTCGCGATCTTGCCCTTCTTACTGAAGGGGCCACTTGCGGACTTGAAACCATCAAGGTTCGATGCGGAGTCCGCACAGGGCCGGACTTAGAGCCCTCTGGGGTTTCGCCCCTTTGCGCCCGGAGTCCGGGAGGTCGCCTTGCGGCACCTACAGGACCACCACCTCCTGGCTGGGCCCCTTTTGGGACTCCACCACGGTGCCGTCTGCGTCACGAGGAGAGGAGGCGGTTGGAAGTGAAGTGCTATTCACATCCGACGAATCCAGGGAGCCGCTCGACGAAGCGGCGAGCTCGTCCTTGGGCGGGCTACATGGTTATATTCGGCATTAGAAGACATTATGCGACAGATAAAAAGTCATGAGCTATTCCGGAGTCCGGACACTTACGATCTCGCCAGGGGCTTGGCCCTTGGTGGCCACTCCTCCTCGTCGTTGTCGGCGTTGGTGGAGAAGTCCGGAGGAAGCGTCCTTCCTTTCTTGGACCCTCCGGCCTCCCCAGTCGGGGCGGCCTTCCTTTTCTTCTCTCCCCCCACTGAGGGAGAGACTTCTTTTTCCTCCTCCTTGTCCTTAGGGGAGGATTCCGCCTCAGAGTCGTCGGACGATGAGTCCGACAACACCTGGCGTCGGGCGCTCCTTCGAGTCCCCGTGGCCTTCCTCTTGGCCTTCTTCTCCGGCATCACGTGAGGTGCCGGAGCCAGCAGCCCCGTCAAGCGGGCGTCCGCTGGGTCTTCTGGCAAGGGAGCCTAACAGTTAACCTGCCCGGACGTGTTACGCCAGTCCTGTCAAAGGTAAGGGAGTTTAGATCCCACATAGAGTCAAACTATGAAAAACAAGAGTCTCGTAAAGGGTAAAATAGCTTACCTCGGTAGCTTGGCGCTGCGAGCTGAATCCGCGATCTTGATGGCGGATGTAGAACCTCGACGCCCTTGAACAGCACCTTCCAGGCATCTTCGTACGTAGTGTCGAAGAGCCTTTTCAGAGTTTGGTGCTGTGCCGGATCGAACTCCCACAATTTGAAGGCCCGTTGTTGGCATGGGAGGATCCGGTGGATGAGCATAACCTGGACTACATTGACAAGCCTGAGATTCTTGTCCACCAGGGTTTTCATGCAGGTTTGGAGTCCGGTCAGCTCTTCCGGATTACCCCACGTCAGGCCCGTCTCTTTCCAAGAGGTGAGCCGCGTAGGGAAACCAGATCTGAATTTGGTGGCCGCTGCCCATTTAGGGTCGCGCGGCTCGGTGATGTAGAACCACCCCGATTGCCACCCCTTCACGGTCTCCACAAAGGAGCCCTCGAGCCGTAGGACTTTGGCCATCTTGCCAACCATGGCACCTCCGCACTCCGCTTGGCGGCCGCCCACTACCTTCAGCTTGACATTGAAGGTCTTGACCATAAGCGAAGTGGGGCTGGATGCAGAGAAATGCCTCGCACCCGACGATGAACGCCGAGATGTTGAGGATGAAATTCGGGGCCAGATCGTGGAAATCCAGGCCGTAGTAGAACATGAGCCCCCGGACAAATGGGTGAAGTGGAAAACCTAGTCCGCGGAGGAAGTGGGTGAGGAACACCACCCTCTCATGGGGCCTGGGGGTGGGAATGAGCTGCCCCTTGTCAGGGAGCCGGTGCGCAATGTCGCTGGACAAGTATCCGGCCTTCCGTAGCTTTTTGACTTGTCCCTCCGTGACAGAGGAGACCATCCACTTGCCTCCCGCTACGGACATGGCTGGAGAAGGTTGAGGAGGGATGTGCGGACTTGGGCGCTGGAGCTCGAGTCTTGTGAAATGGATGAGCAAAGGAGGTAGAAGGCGTGGGTGAAAAGGTGGATCCTTATCCCTTATATGGACGGACGGCTATCGTCCCCCGCCACTGGTAAAACTCGCTTATCTCCCAAGCGCCGTAATCAATGGCGTGGTTGGGTTACCCACGTCCGTATTGATGGGAATCCCGGAGTAAGGGGCACGATCTCGCTCGATAAGGCGTGCCAAGAAACCGCCTCGCTAAACGCTACCGAGGTGGAACAGTAAAACGATTCAGATAAAGGCACGGCCGTGGTGTGAAGTCACGCCGCGGAATACGTCAGCAGATCTGTGCAAAGGTTATTCTCTCTACGGTGGTATGTGGAACTTGTTTTGCGAGCGGACCACGATCCTTGTGTTCAAAATCTTCTATGAAGTATTCGAAGAGAAACCCGCCTTGCAATGCGAAGACAATATCGCGCCGGACTCATCGTCATTGAAGCCTGGTTCAGGGCTCTTGTGGGAGTCCTAGATTAGGGGGTGTCCGGATAGCCGAACTATCACTGTTGGCCGGACTCCTGGACTACGAAGATACAAGATTGAAGACTTCGTCCCGTGTCCGGATGGGACTTTCCTTGGCGTGGAAGGCAAGCTTGGCGATACGGATATGTAGATCTCCTACCGTTGTAACCGACTCTGTGTAACCCTAACCCTATCCGGTGTCTATATAAACCGGAGGGTTTTAGTCCGTAGGACGAACAACAATCATACCCTAGGCTAGCTTCTAGGGTTTAGCCTCTCTGATCTCGTGGTAGATCCACTCTTGTACTACCCATATCATCAACAATCAAGCAGGAGTAGGGTTTTACCTCCATCGAGAGGGCCCAAACCTGGGTAAAAACATCGTGTCCCTTGTCTCCTGTTACCATCCGCCTAGACGCACAGTTCAGGACCCCCTACCCGAGATCCGCCGGTTTTGACACCGACACCGGTCTTTAATTTGTTAGAGTAATGTTTAGGTCAACTAGCTCTGTTTAATTGTGAACTTGCTCGATTAAGCAATGTGGGTGTGTTGTAGTCTCCTTTGTGTACCCAAATTACACAATGACGTGGATGACCAGTGTAACCATGGAAATTCAAACCAAAATTTTTGACGTTCAAACTCATCACACACGGGTTAAGCTATCTGAAGCGTTTGTGATGTTCACATGCCGTACACAGTTCTGAATAAGGGGCCGTGTCTGATGACACTTTGGGCACCAGTTTTTTCGCTGAAGTCATTCCAAATTTTTGGCTTCCGCGAAAATATCTACCTCCCCGCCCCCCCTTACCAAAAGCCACATTTCCCCTGTTTCCTCCTTCCTTTCTAAGTTGAAACCGTCACTCCTTGCTTGTAGCGCCGCCTCCTCATCGGCGACCCTCCTTCACGCTGCTCGGCCTCGTCTATCCAGGCAGGTAATCCACATCCGACCGCCATCCTCCTCCTCCTTCCACATCCCACATGCCCAGACGCCGGCGCGAGCGCGACACCTTCCACCCAAATCACTGCCTCCTCCACCAAATAAGCGCCACCCTAAGCCATGGTGCACGCAGTATAGCCAGGATCTCAAGGAGCATTTGGCTGCGGAGAAGAAAATTGCGGCCGCACGCGCGGATGAGGTCGCGATGGCTGCCATTCATGTCGACCCCCATATCTTGGAGGAGAACCTTGCCATTTGCTATCTACGCCAGTTAAGCATGCTCTGTTTACCCGTTGCGTGTGCTGCTCCTGCCTTTCCTTCACAAATTCTAGTGAATTGTGCTATCTAATTTTACCATGTAATCTGTTGCTCTAGTGTATATGTGAGGGAGTCCTGGACTAAGGGGTCCTCGAGCGTACGGCCTGTTATCCTTTGGGTCGGACTGATGGGCTGTGAAGACATGAAGACCGAAGACTGTACCTGTGTCCGGATTGGACTCTACTTGGCGTGGAAGGCAAGCTTGGCAACCGACTATGTAGATTCCCTCTGATGTAACCGACTCCATGTAAACCTATATCTCTCCGGTGTCTATATAAACCGGAGAGCGTAGTCCGGATAGATATATACACATTACCATGGTCATACAGGCTAGACTTCTAGGGTTTAGCCATTATGATCTCGTGGTAGATCAACTCTTGTAATACTCATATTCATCAAGATCAATCAAGCAGGAAGTAGGGTATTACCTCCATAGAGAGGGCCCGAACCTGGGTAAACATCGTGTCCCCCGTCTCCTGTTACCATCGATCCTAGACGCATAGTTCGGGACCCCCTACCCGAGATCCGCCGGTTTTGACACCGACAATATGTTCTATATGTCGTGCAGTGTGGTGCTCACTTATTAACTATTTTTTTAATTAGTTGTCGTCTTCAGTTAACTGTTTGGTTCAATTCTGCAAATGTGATGTTCAGTTCTTTAGGCTGCAATTTTGTATTGTCTTCCATGTGAGAAATAAATCAAATTTATCTTTACAAAATACATGAGAAACTAATACAATTGCTATATTTCCAAGTTGTCAAGCATGCTTGGTTTGGTTATACATTGTGCAATGTGGTGCTCAGTTAACATTTGGTTCATTTGTGTGTGGTGTTTAGTTAACTATTTGGTTCAATTCTGCAATGCGATGTTCAATAGTTGTGGGTGCTTTCTGTTATTGTATACCATGTGAGGAATACATTGAATTTGGATGTAGTAAATACATGAGAAACATACAATTGCTACAATTGGCTATAGTTAACTATTTGGTTAACTGGCTGATCTTCTATTAGGAGTATGTTATATTGTGCAATGTGGTGCTCAGTTAATGTTTTGTTCGTTTGTTGTGGTGTTTAGTTAACTGCTTGGTTCAATTCTGCAATGCGATGTCCAATTGTCGTGGGTAGAATTTTGTATTATTGTGCATGTAAGGAATAAATCGAATTTGGTTGCACTTAATACATGAGAAACATATACAAGTGCTATACTTCCTAGTTCTTAATCATGCTTGGTTTGGATAAATGAGTTTTCCATGTGGCTTGAATTAATCTGATGAATCTGCAATGTGCTTATTTTTCATCAACATATTTTAATGATAGCATGCGAACCCTTACTTAACCTGATGACTAACTACCTTAAATGTGTTGCAGGGAAACAATGGGAAGCACCGAGGTTTACAATCGAGGTTAGCACGTGCATGGTCCGTTGTCTAATAGCACATTATTGTGCAATTGCAGGAACCATTCTAATATTTTGGTTTTTAACAATTTGGTCTTGGACATGTAGGTCCTGCTGTCAGAGGTTTTGACCCATTGTTCGACCCTTTTTGCATATGGGGAAATGAGTTATCCATGAATATCAATCAAATCAAGAAACTCAGAAAGATTGTTAGGATAAAGAAATTAGCGATAAAAAACAACAAGATCTTTGTCTCCACAATGAAGAAGACACCAGTTCACTACAAGATGGTACTAATTATTATACCTTGACTTTTTTTATTCCTTTGCCCCATTTCCAATATAGATAATATATTTATGCACATCCTTGTTTTCATGCCTTTCCAAAGCAGTTCACTGATGATTACCTCTCAAACCACCTCTATGGTCAGGAGGCGAGGAAGGTTTTCATACAACACCCACGGTTAAATATTGATGTGTTCCTGAAGAGGACGAAGGACGGTCGGTTAATCATCCACAGGCACTGGCCTAAAGTTGCAAAGACCTTCAACATGAATGAAAGCTCAATATTCGCCTTACGCTTCAGCAGTTTTCCAGATGAGATGCATCTATCTATATACCGTCTATGATGCTAATTTCGAAAGGTTCTACATGTTGCATGTGAAACTTGGTGCTGGTGCAGTTGTGTAATGGGGTGGCTGAGTGCTGAAGCTATATCATGTTGTACTCTGATGTATTTCAATTATGAAATTCTCCTTCCTTAATATGGAAATGAAATATATTATGTGCTTAATACGAATGTCAATTAGATTAATAAATGGATTATTAATAATAGGGCAATTAGCCTGCTAATGGCGAATTAGCCTGCTAATTGGGTTTTGCTATTGCAAATGGTTATTGAAAAATACCGTGGGTGATGACCTCAGGAAACGCACACAGTTTCTAGGAATAAACCGTGTTGGATCAATGAACAATCACACACGACTTTCTCTTGAAAACTGTTTGCGTTAGGCCACCTTGCGCAAATGTTTACCACATAAAAACTGTGTGTGATGGACAACCTTTGCCACACAGTTTCTTCTACGGACCGTGTGTGATACATTTAATAACACAAACGATTTAACGGGAAAAATTGTGTGTGATGTAACTGTGAACGGAAACGTTTTCCTTGGAGCAACTGTGTGGGATGTACATACAAACGGAAACGTTTAGCAGGGATTGACTGTGTGGGATGTACTTGCAACCGGAAACAATTTCGCTTATGTAATTGTATTTTTTAGCTCTACTGTACGTATTTCCGTATTTGAGCGCTCACCGGTCGCACACGACCTCATTTTATCGAGCGTGTGTGCCAGGAGGGTATATCCCTAACGGTTTCTGGGTCATGTGGGTAGGACCCCCCTATCGCCCACACTCACTTGGCGATGGTTCCGAACACTGTCGCGGAAAGGGGTTAAAAACCGTTTGTATAGCACCGACGTGCACCAATGAGCTACCAATAGAGTTTTCCGGGAGGCTGTTTAGCCATTGCCGAGCTGGTCCCTTTAGTTTTAGCGGGAGGTACTTGATGGCATGGAGATCGTCATCGCGGGCCATGTGGATATGGAGAAGAAAATCTTCGATCCATACTGTGGGATCTGTCGTTCCATCATGTTATTCGATGTTCACGGGCTTAAACCCTTCTGGGAACTGGTGCTCCATTACCTCGTCGGTGAAGCATAAGGGGTGAGAGGCGCCTCTGTGTCGGGCAACGTCACGACGGAGTTCGGATGACGTCCGTATCCGGTTTTCAGCCCGGGTGAGGTTGTGCTTATCGCGCTAGGCCTGATGGCCGTCTTATCGTGTTGGAGCATGCCCCCTTGATCCATAGATTGATCTGGTCTGACCGGCTCTATTGTCCAGGTCCTTATGTAGGTCGTAGGTGTAGCCCGTAGCTACTACCTCCTTGCCTCTGCTGCGGGGAGGTGCGGGTTGGTGTTCGGCGTAAGTTTCCGCTCTGTCCTGCCCACGTGGTGGTCGGTTAGGTTCGTCAGCAGCTTTATACTTTGGCGGTATTGGCTCAAGAGCCTCGTCGTCAAATTGCGGTAGTAGCTTGTGCTTCGGGTACCTCTTTGTTGGGCGTTCGAGGCTGTATTCTTCGGCTGCCAGGACTTTAGTCCATCTGTCGTTGAGCGTATCCTGTTCGACTTGGAGCTGCTGCTGCTTTTTTTAGGCTTCTCGCTGTTGCGATTAGCTGGCACTTGAAGCGCTCTTGCTCGAGGGGTTCCTCTGGCATGATGAAATCTTCGTCATCGAGGCTGACATCATCTTCGGAGAGTGGTAGATAATTACTATCCTCTGAATCCTCATTGCCAACTGGCTCGCCGGGGTTGACTTTCCCCTCCTCCCAATCATCATGTTCGGATGTTGGCCCGACGGGGGCTTTAGGGTCTTTGGCGTTCTCCGGAGTGTTATTGTCTCCGGTGCCAGTATTATTGTCTTTTTCGCGACGCGATTTTGAGCGGTGCCGCTGACATCGACGCTTTGGAGGTGCCTCGGTAGGCTTGTCCTCAGCCGGATCCTTCATGCCGTCGTCGTCATCCTATTTGGGTGTGTCCACCATATACACGTCATATGTGGAGGTGGCCGTCCAACGTCCGGTAAACGACGGGTCTTGGCCTTTTTCGTCTCCGGCATCATCGTTTGTGTTGTCGATGTCTTCGGAGGTGTAGTCCAGCATGTCGGTTAAATCCTCGACAGTGGCTATGAAGTGGGAGGTGGGTGGGACGTAAAATTCCCCGCTTTCAGCCCCTAGTCCGGGCTGATCATAGTTCGGAAGTGATTCCTCTGCAATGGCGAGGGATAGCATTAAGTCCACAGCCTTGTTTAAGAGCAAGGTTTGGACGAGGGAACGAGAGTCCGCAGGGCTGGCCGGGGTGAAGGCCCCCTGTCCATGCTTGTTTGGCGTGGACTTCGAGAGTTCAGATCTGGAGTACGGGGGCGAGTCCGGCCTTTCAATGATAAGGGGAACCCGATCTGATTCAAAGTTTGTTGTGGACACATTTACCTCCGGATCCTCGATAATGCAATTAGCAGCGGAGAGTCCGGTGGGCTCCAAACTCCCATCTTCGGACCTGGTGGTTTGCTCCGGATATAAGGCCAGGGCAGTGGTCGAGGCCGTGAACCCTTCGAAGATCAAGTCTCCTTGGATATCGGCGACATAGTTTAACTTTCCAAAACTGATCTGATGACCAGGGGCATAGCTGTCGATGTGTTCAAGGTGGCCAATCAAGTTGCCACGCAGTGCGAAGGCGCCGAACATGAAAATTTGTCTAGGGAGAAAAGTCTCCCCCGAAATAGCATCGTTGTAGATGATCGATCGAGCCATCGAACCTTTTGTCGACGACACAGTGGAACTCTCAATGAAAGCACCAATGTCGATGTCAAAACCGGCCGATCTCGGGTAGGGGGTCCCGAGCTGTGCGTCTAAGGATCAAAGGTAACAGGAGGCATGGGACATGATGTTTACCCAGGTTCGGGCCCTCTTAATGGAGGTAATACCCTACTTCCTGTTTGATTGACTTTGATGAGTATAGGGGTTACAAGAGTCGATCTACCTCGAGATCGTAATGGCTAAACCCTAGATGTCTAGCCTATATGATTTGTGATAGCCTCTACGGACTAAGCCCTCCGGTTTATATAGACACCGAAGGGGCCTAGGGTTGTACATAGTCGGTTTACATAGAAAGGAAACTACTCGTCCGGATGCCAAGCTTGCCATCCACGCAAAGGAGAGTCCCATCCGGACATGGGGGAAGGCCTTCTATCTTGTATCTTCATAGCCCATCAGTCTAGCCCATGTCACGTAGCCCGGACGCCCGGGGACCCCCTTATCCAGGACTCCCTCACCAACAAAGCAAAGAGGCCCAAGGTTCAGTTTATATCCTTTTGCCTTTTGCAGGAAATCAAGCAAGATTTATGCAAAAAGGTATTGGAGTTTGAGAAAGAGATCGGTGAATTGAAAGAGGAAAATTCCATCTTCAAGCGTAAGCTAAGGAATAAGGACAAGATCACCTCTACTTCATCACCACCACCTCCTTCTTCATCACCAAAAGAAAATTGAGTATCGGGTATGGGCACTCCTCTTGGCTTTCGCCAAGCTTGGGGGAGGTGCCCCGGTATCGTATCACCCCCACTATTTTTTGCCTTTACTTATTTTAGTTCGATCCTTAGTTATCTTTTTCTTTAGGTGAATAAAAGTTTAGTTCGATCCTTAGTTATCTTTTGCTTTAGGTGAATAAAAGTTTAGTTCGATCCTTTCTTTTCGAGAGTTTGCTTAGCGACCTATCCTTGTAATCGCGTGCGAGATATATAATAAAGTTTACTTTGAGTTTTTGCTTTCTTTACTTTCATGTTTCAATAAAAAGAAAGGAAATAAATGAAAAATATCATATGATATACATTATTTCTATTATGTTATCACTAACTCATTGCAGGCACGAGGAGAAGTTTCTATGGTGAATGAGGAGAACATGCTAGTTCCCGGGAAAGCAGCAAGCATTAAAGTCAGTTATTCGCCCAACTTAGGGGCAATACTTTTGCTACACCTCGCGCATTAGGCAAATCATGCACAAGGAGAAATCGTGTGTGGAGGAGTGATAACTGTGTTGGCCAACGCCCTTGGTCTCAACTACAATCACCTTCGCCCATTGTCGGCAACACCCTTGTTAATATTCGTGTTCTTACTAGTGCTGGAATGGTAGTAGTTCGTAATGGCCGTAGTTGCATTAGAATTCCTGGAGTGGCAGATTTGTTGCCTACTCCTATGCCTAACCATTTTTCCATTGAGCATGGACAATTGCATTATGTTGCACAAGTAGGAGATGCGGCTTTTGACCAAGAAGAACCAGAACCAGAACAAGTAGATGAAGCAGAACTCGCCGCCAATGAAGAAGAGGAGCAGCCCCAAGAACAGCCCCAACAAGATTACACCATGTACGTGGACCTCGGCAGCCTCCATTGATGACATGAGCAACCTTGCCGCATCCCTTCGAGTCACATCTGCCTACATGAACGTGAACTTCTCCAACTAGAGCCAGGAGTGGGCTCCTGACCAAACGCCACAATGATCTCGCCGGATTGGGCTTGCTAAAGCCTAAGTGTCGATGTAAAAACCGGTAGACCTCGCGGTAGGGTGTCCCGAGCTGTGGATCTCGGATCAGTGGTAATAGGAACAAGGGAGACGATGTTTACCCAGGTTCGGGCCCCTCTTGATGGAGGTAAAACCCTACGTCTCGCTCTTGTTTATATTGATGATGATGTATCGAATACAAGCTTGATCTACCTTGAGATCATAAGTTGTGTTCTAACCCTAGGGCTAGGTGAATGTAATTGTGATTCGGTCCCCTCTACGGGTTAAACCCTCCGACTTATATACACGTCAGGTATGGGATCTAGGGTTACATAGTCGGTATCCAGGGGCGCATATGGAGGCGGCAAGAGATGTCTTGGAGTATACACGAAGTCTTCGACAGGCGCAATCTTGATCACATATAGCTTCTGGAGTCCGCCTTAATGAGAATGAGGGCCCAATGGCCCAGCCCAAGGACTATGGGCCAACTGGGTTAGCACCCCCTAGTCCAAGACACCATTAGTAGCCCCCGAACTAGTCTTTTATGCCGAGGATGAACTCTTTGATGTTAACAACTCCGGATCTGAAGTCCTTGGCTTGATAGACGAGTTCCCTTTTGTCATTTCGAGACTCTTCCCTTTATTCAAGGCCGTCCTGGACCACTCCTCGAAGGAATGGTGTCTCCCGACCAAGACCAAGCTGAACTCGTGCCATGTCCGAAGACGTGGGGTTACTTAGCCTCAAAGGCCTACCACGTAGGTGTGAATAGTACTCCTATCCTGGCAATTTTATCAAAACGGCACCACCCACTACCGAGCGGGCAGGCAGTTACCGCTGATACGTCTCCAACGTATCTATAACTTTTGATTGTTCCATGCTATTATATTATCTGTTTTGGATGTTTATACGCATTAATATGCTATTTTATATTATTTTTGGGACTAACCTATTAACCTAGAGCCTAGTGTCAGTTTCTGTTTTTTCCTTGTTTTTGAGTTTTACAGGAAAGGAATATCAAACGGAGTCCAAACAGAATAGAACTTTCGCAATGATTTTTCTTGGACCAGAAGACACCCGGAAGACTTGGGGAGAGGGCCAGAAGAGTCCTGAGGGCGCCACAAGCCCTCAGGGCGCGCCCTAGGGGGGCTCCCCTGGCTTGTGGGCCCCTCGGGAGTCCACCAACCTCCATCTCAGCTCTATAAATCCTAAAATATTCCCAAACCAACAGAAGCGTCCACCAAAATACTATTCTGCCGCTGTAACCTTATGTTCATCTTGGGGCCTTTTCCGGCACCCTACCGGAGGGGTATTCGATCATGGAGGGCTTCTACATCAACCCTATTGCCCTTCCGATGAAGCGTGAGTAGTTTACCATAGACCTACAGGTCCATAGCTAGTAGCTAGATGGCTTCTTCTCTCTCTATGATCTTCAATACAATATTCTCCTCGATGTTCTTGGAGTTCTATCTGATGTAATATTCTTTTGTAGGGTGTTTGTCGAGATCTGATGAATTGTGGATTTATGACCAGATTATCTATGAATATTATTTGAGTCTTTTCTGAATTCTTATATGCATGATTTAATATCTTTGTATTTCTCTTCGAATTATCGGTTTGGTTTGGCCAACCAGATTAGTTCTTTTTGCAACGGAGAGGTGCTTAGTCTTGGGTTCAATCTTGCGGTGTCCTCACCCAGTGACAAAGTAGGGGTAGCGAGGCATGTATTGTATTGTTGCCATCAAGGGTAAAAATATGGGGTTTTCATCATATTGGTTGAGTTTATCCCTCTACATCATGTCATCTTACTTAAAGAGTTACTCCGTTCTTATGAACTTAATACTCTAGATGCATGCTGGATAGCAGTTGATGTGTGGAGTAATAGTAGTAGATGCAGAGTCATTTCGGTCTACTTGACACGGACGTTATGCCTATATTCATAATCATTGCCTTGGATATCGCCATAACTTTGTGCTTTTCTATCAATTGCTCGATAGTAATTTGTTCACCCACCGTATGTTTTCTTTCAACAGAGAAGCCTCTAGTGAAACCTATGGCCCCCGGGTCTATTTTCCATCATATATTTTCAGATCTATAAACCCAAAAAAAACCTTGCTGCAATTTTTTTTTACTTTGCTTTACGTTTTAGTAATCTTTTATATCTATCTGTATTAGATCTCATCCTTGCAAGTGACTGTGAAGGGATTGACAACCCCTTTATCGCGTTGGGTGCAAGTGTTCGATTGTTTGTGCAGGTGCATAGATTGGGGACTTGCACATACCTCCTACTGGATGATACCTTGGTTCTCAAACTAAGGTAAATACTTATCTCTACTTTGCTGCATCACCCTTTCCTCTTCAAGGGAAAAACCAACGCAAGCTCAAGAAGTAGCAGGAAGAATTTCTGGCGTCGTTGCCGGGGAGGTTCTACATCAAGCCTACCAAGTACCCATCATAAACTCTCATCTCTTGCACTTACATTATTTGCCTTTTGCCTCTCGTTTTCCCATCCCCACTTCTAAAACGTTTTCAAAAAAATACAAAAATATTTGCCTTTTTATTCGCCTTCTTTTCGTTCATCTTTTCGTTTGCCTTTATGTCTTACTTGGTCTGTTTGCTCGTTCGCTTGGTATAATTGCGTGTTTATTGAAAATTAGGAAGCAAAAGGTTTATGGATCCTCATCCACTTGCTAATCTTTTTAAAGGATCCAATTATGTTGAACCAATTGCTAGTGAGTTGAGTGCACTAGATTATGTTTATGAAGTTTTGCTTGAAATTTGTGAATCTAAAAATTGTGATGAAGTGCTAAAAGAAGAAATTTATAAAGTGATTCATGATAGCTCCTTGAAAGAAAAGCATGATTGCCATGATGTTATTATAAATTCTATTAATGTCAATTGTGCTAATAATATGCAAAACCCCAAGCTTGGGGATGCTAATTTTGCTATGTCCACTACATATTGCAATGATCATGATTGGGGTGATAACGCTTCTTATGATCTTGAAAATTTATTTAAGCCTCATGATAATAATGTTTGCAATAATATTGAAAGTGGGTTTGGAAGAGTGTCAACTTTAGGAAATAATGATCCCACTACTTTGGAGATTGATCAATCTTATGAATTTTTTGACAAAAGTGGACTTGGAGAAGTAATGACTTTATTCTATGTTAATCCTACTATTTTGGAAGAGTGTCAACTTTGCATGCATGTGGATCATGAAGAGAATATCTTATGTGATAGCTATATTGTTGAATTTGATTATTATCCTACATGTAATTATTATGAGAGAGGAAAACATGGTTGTAGAAATTTTCATGTTATTAAATTACCTCTCATTATGTAGAGATTGTTATTGTTTCTTTCTTCTTCCTTGCATATGCTAGTTTTTGCTTTTATTGATAAATCTTTTCCCTATAAAATGCCTATGCATAGGAAGTATGTTAGACTTAAACTTGTTTGTCATATGGTTTATGATGCTCTCCTTGTGTTTCAATTTTTATCATTCATGTGGGCATCATCGAAATCTCAATGCCTAACTAAAAGGCTTTAAAGAAAAGCGCTTGTTGGGAGACAACCCAATATTTTTCTTTTCTGTTTTTATGATTATACACATTATTACCTCTGTATTGTGTTTTGGTGTTTTTAATTAGTGTTTGAGCCAAGTAAAGCCTTTGGGATACTTTGGTATATCGTTGATTTGATCTTGCTGAAAAACATAAATTTTTGCGTCCAGTAGCAGAATTTATAAAATTCACATAAGCGTGATAAAATCCTGATTTTTTTACACAAGATTTATATATGAATTGCCTCTGTTGTCCTAAATTTTTCAGAATTTTAGGAGTTACAAAAGTATACAAAGTTTACAGATTACTACAGACTGTTCTGTTTTTGATAGATTCTGTTTTCTATGTGTTGTTTGCTTATTTTGATGAATCTATGGGTAGTATCGGGGGGTATGAACCATGGAGAAGTTGGAATATAGTAGATATTACACCAATATAAATAAAGAATGAGTTCACAACAGTACCAAAAAGTGGTGATTTATTTTCTTATACTAATGGATCTTATGAGTTTTCTGTTGTGAAGTTTTCAAGTTTTGGGTAGAGATTTGATGGACTATGGAATAAGGAGTGGCAAGAGCCTAAGCTTGGGGATTCCCAAGGCACCCCAAGGTAATATTCAAGGACAACCAAGCATCTAAGCTTGGGGATGTCCCGGATGGCATCCCCTCTTTCGTTTTCAATCCATCGGTAAATTTACTTGAGGCTATATTTTTATTCACCACATGATATGTGTTTTGCTTGGAGTGTCTTGTATGATATGAGTATTTGCTTTTTAGTTTGCCACAATCATCATTGCTGTACACACCTTTTGAGAGGGACACGCATGAATCATGAATTTATTAGAATAGTCTATGTGCTTCACTTATATCTTTTGAGCTAGGCAATTTGCTCTAGTGCTTCACTTATATCTTTTTAGAGCACGGTGGTGGCTTTATTTTATAGAAATTGTTGAACTCTCATGCTTCACTTATATTGTTTTGAGAGTCGCTAAACAACATGGTAATTTTCTTAGGTTATGAATTTAGTCCTAATATGATTGGCATCCAAGAGGGATATAATAAAACTTTCATATAGAGAGCATTGAATATATGAGAAGTTTGATTCCTTGCATTTTTTGAGATATAAAGATGGTGATATTTGAGTCATGCTAGTGAGTAATTGTGAATTGGTAGAAATACTTGTGTTAAAGTTTGTGATTCCCGTAGCATGCACGTATGGTGAACCGTTATGTGATGAAGTCTGAGCATGATTTATTTATTGATTGTCTTCCTTATGAGTGGCGGTCGGGGACGAGCGATGGTCTTTTCCTACAAATCTATCCCCCTAGGAGCATGCGTGTAGTACTTTGTTTCAATAGCTAATAGACTTTTGCAATAAGTATGTGAGTTCTTTATGACTAAGGTTGAGTCCATGAATTATACGCTCTCACCCTTCCACCATTGCTAGCCTATCTAGTACCATGCAATTCTAGCATGTGCATTACACTCACCATATACCTTCCTCAAAACAGCCACCATACCTACCTATTATGGCATTTCCGTAGCCATTCCGAGATATATTGCCATGCAACTTCCACCGTTCCTTTATTGTGACATGCTTCATCATTGTCATATTGCTTTGCATGATCATGTAGTTGGCATAATATTTGTGGCAAGGCCACTGTTCATATTTCTTGTACATGTCACTCTTGATCATTGCACATCCCGGTACACCACCGGAGGCATTCATATAGAGTCATATTTTTTTCTAGTATCGAGTTGTAATTCTTGAGTTGTAAGTAAATAAAAGTGTGATGATCATCATTATTAGAGCATTGTGCCATGTGAGGAAGAGATGATGGAGGCTATGATTCCCTCACAAGTTGGGCTGAGTCTCCGGACTTTACAAAAAATTAAAGAGGCCAAAGAATCCCAAACAAAAAAAAGAGAGAAAAGAGTGAAGGGACAATGTTACTATCCTTTTACCACACTTGTGCTTCAAAGTAACACCATGATCTTCATGATAGAGAGCCTCCTATTTTGTCACTTCCATATACTAGTGCAAAATTTTCATTATAGAACTTGGCTTGTATATTCCAATGATGGACTTCCTTAATTCGCCCTAGGTCTTCGTGATCAAGCGAGTTGGATGCACACCCACTTAGTTTCTTTTTGAGCTTTCATACACTTATAGCTCTAGTGCATCCGTTGCGTGGCAATCCCTACTCACTCACATTGATATATATTGATGGGCATCTCCATAGCCCATTAATATGCCTAGTTGATGTGAGACTTTCTCCTTCTTTTTGTCTTCTCCAAAACCACCATATTCTATTCCACCTATAGTGTTATATCCATGGCTCACGCTCATGTATTGCATGAAAGTTGAAAAAGTTTGAGAACATCAAAAGTATGAAACAATTGCCTGGCTTGTCATCGGGGTTGTGCATGATTTAATACTTTGTGTGATGAAGATGGAGCATAGCCAGACTATATGATTTTGTAGGGATAACTTTCTTTGGCCATGTTATTTTGAGAAGACATGATTGCTTTATTAGTATGCTTAAAGTATTATTGTTTTTATGTCAATATGAAACTTTTGTTTTGAATCTTATGGATCTGAATATTCATGCCACAATAAAGAAGATTACATGGATAAATATGTTAGGTAGCATTCCACATCAAAAATTATGTTTTTATCATTTACTCACTCGAGGACGAGTAGGAATTAAGCTTGGGGATGCTTGATACATCTCCAACGTATCTATAATTTTTTATTATTCCTTGCTATTATATTATCTGTTTTGGATGTTTTATATGCATTAATATGCTATTGTATATTATTTTTGGGACTAACCTATTAACCTAGAGCCTAGTGCCAGTTCTGTTTTTTTTTCTTGTTTTTGAGTTTTATAGAAAAGGAATATCGAACAGAATAAAACTTTCGGGATGATTTTTCTTGGACCAGAAGACTTGGGGAGAGGGCCAGAAGAGTCCTGAGGGCACCACAATCCCTCAGGACGCGTCCTAGGGGGGCGCCCCTGGCTTGTGGGCCCCTCGGGAGTCCACCGACCTCCATATCAGCTCTATAAATCATAAAATATTCCTAAGTCAACAGAAGCGTCCACCAAAATACTTTTCTGCGGCCGTAACCTTCTGTTCCTATGAGATCCCATCTTGGGTCCTTTTCCGACACCCTGCTAGAGGGGGATTCGATCACGGAGGGCTTCTACCTCAACCCGTTCTTATGAACTTAATACTCTAGATGCATGCTGGATAGCGGTCGATGTGTGGAGTAATAGTAGTAGATGCAGAATCGTTTCGGTCTACTTGACACAGATGTGATGCCTACATAATCATTGCCTTGGATATCGTCATAACTTTGCACTTTTCTATCAGTTGCTCGACAGTAATTTGTTCATCCACCGTATGTTTTCTTTCAAGAGAGAAGCCTCTAGTGAAACCTATATATGGCCCGGGTCTATTTTCCATCATATATTTTCAGATCTATAAACCAAAAAAAACCAAAAAAACCTTGTTGCAATTTTTTTTTACTTTGTTTTACGTTTTAGTTATCTTGTATATCTATCTCTATCAGATCTCATCCTTGCAAGTGACCGTGAAGGGATTGACAACCCCTTTATCGCTTTGGGTGCAAGTGTTTGATTGTTTGTGCAGGTGCATAGATTGGGGACTTGCTAGTACCTCCTACTGGATTGATACCTTGGTTCTCAAACTGAGGGAAATACTTATCTCTACTTTGTTGCATCACCCTTTCCTCTTCAAGGCAAAAACCAATGCAAGCTCAAGACATAGCAACTGCTCACTTGAATCACGACCTGAGGCAATCCTCGTATTGGCATGTCCCATCTAAATGGAGATTGTGCCGTTCCTGAAGGGATATCATCAAGATTTCGTTTCCCCCCATACGCATAATGACATCTTTTACGGGTAGTGGTGATTTCAATGGGGCGGGTGAAGGGACTCTTGGACTTTTATCGGCCTTTATAAGAGCAAAAGGGGAGCGACAAGAAAAGCACGCTCCCCTTCCTCCTACCCCACTGCCTCTCGAGCTCCAGCGCCCAGATCTAATCCCCGACCTAGCTTTAGCTCTGCATCACTTCTCTACCTCTGCCACCAGCCATGGCTGACGCCAACCTTAAGGGGCACTTGGGCGGCTCCTCCGTAACTGAGGGTACCATTCTGGATCTACGCAGTGCAACATACATCCCCACCGAGGTTGGCACCTATGTGCCGGACCCGAACCAAGTGGTGCCCGCTCCTAATCCTAGGGAGCGGGTCGTCTTCATCCCCCACCTCATCAGAGGCCTGGGGTTCCCGCTGCATCCTTTCATGTGTGGGATCATGTTTTACTACCGGCTAGATTTCCATCATCTAGCCCCAAATTCCATCCTCCACCTAGCCTCCTTCATTACGGTCTTCGAGGACTTCCTCCGCATCGAGCCATACTTCAGACTATGGCTGAAGATCTTCGGCGTCAAGCCGAAGTCCAGCTGTTGCAAGCTCGCAGAGTGTGGAGGCGCGATGATAAGCAAGAACGAGAAGGTTGGCTGGTTCAAAGGTACATTCATAGAGATAGTCAAAGAGTGGCAGGGCGAGTGGTTTTACATCACCAATCCACTCGCCGTTAGCCAGGCCTAGGTCCCAGCGTTCTCGGCTGGACCCCCGAAGATGTTGGTGTCCTGGAAGAAGAAGGGCATGGACTGGGGGAAACCCTACGGAGGTGAAGGCATTGTTCTGGAAGATCGAATTCTGGTCAGACAAGAAGGACCTCCAGCTGGTGGATGTGGTGAACGTCATGCCCATCACTGCATCCTACCACTCCAAGCTCGGGAAACCCCAATGTGGGCGCTCAAGCCTGAGGACGAGGCACCCGTCCACCACTTCTTCCGCTCCAACCCGGCTGGGATGTGGACGCTACTGTTCAAACCGTCCGAGGATGGGTTTCCTGCTGCGGGGAGCGACCACGGCTTCGAAGCCGGCCACGATGCCCCCTGAGGTAACTCTAAGTGCACAATTTTACTTCATATGCTTCTCTGAGTCTTATAGATTTTGGCTGACCAGTTGGTTTATGCATTCCGTAGAAGTGGATCTCCAAGGCACAACAAATGTTGTGCCCGGTGCCACTGCCCGAGGGGGAGATGACTCCCATGCTTATGTCCCTCTTAACCGAGGAGCCGCACGTAGTTGTCCCTAAGAAGGCTAAGTCTTTGAAGGGCTGGGCAGGCCTCCGAACAAGGGAGACCTCGGTCACCCGATCTGAGGAGACCCATGCCTCCTCGACCAACGAGGACGACATGGAGGAGGACATAGGGGAAGGGAGTCCTTCCCTTAAGGGGAAGAGGGCGGCGTCCGAGGGCGCCGAAGAAGAAGCAATGCTCGAAGATGCCGTGTAAGGCCTCCGCTGACCCTGCCAGCAAGCCGACCCCACCAAAGAAGGATAACTTCTCGAATGAGTAGCATGGGGCGTGTTTGGTTGCCTGGGTGGCTTTCGGCTGCATTGCATGGGGGGACCTGGGTGACCACGGCCTGGTTGAGTTGATGCAAAGTTGAGCTAAGATGGGTGTTTGGTTCCCTGTGTGTACCATGGCTGTACGAGGTGGATTTTTTCTGAATGTTGCTGAAAAATATGCGGAAGGAGGAGCATGCACCAGCGCGGAGCAACGGGATTCAGGGCTCGGTGGTTCCAGATAGTTGGATCCTTGCATGCGGCGGCCGGATCTGGCGTGCGGAGCGCCGCTTACTGCAGGTGAAGGAAGATGGCCGCACTTGACAAGGGCAGCAGCGGCGGCCGCGCTTGGTCGAGGAAACCCACCAGCTAACACGGTGTTCTTCCCTGCGGCGGCACGAAGAGGCAAGATCCGGCGGCGGCGGCTGCGCTTGGTGGAGGCGAACGAAGATGGCGGACCTTGACAAGGGCGGCGGCGGCGCTTGGTAGAGGACGGCGGCGGCGCTTGATGAGCAGAACGGAGGTGGTGGTGCTTGAGAAAGACGAATGAGGCGGGGCTTGGTCGATTGGGTCCTGGCGGCGGCGCATGAGAGGCAGAAGGGAGACGAAGGAGAAAGAGGAACCATCCTGCACGAGAGATACGCAGGAATCCTGCGTTTCCCTCAGCCTGGCTGAGAGGCCTGCTTTTGCATCCACCGGGCCAGGCTGAAGGGCCCATACATCTTACCAAACACCCAGATTTTGCATGGCGGATGCGAGCCCCATGCAATACAGGGAACCAAACACCCCCATGGTGATCTCCTCGAGATGGGGAGAGTGAAGTCGGGGTCCCGGAGGTACATCATTGTAGCCAACTTTAGATTTTTGCAAACCTACTTATCAAACGAATTTGATGAAGGCGATTTTTGCAGCCCGCCAAGAGTACGCCTCAGCAGTGACACCTCGGAAGGGCTTCCACCGATGAACAGCGGGTTGCCCGAGCCCGCCAATATCCCTCCTGCCCTTGAGGGGCTAGGGGAAGCATCGTCCGCCCTGCCCCCTTGTCGGTGGAAACGACACCTATGGGGTCACTCGGATCCCTTCTACGGCTGGCGGGAGCGGGGTTGTGCAAAGAGCAGGTCTAGGAGCCAGCACAAGGATCGTTTACCCAGGTTCGGGCCGCGAGGATGCGTAAAACCCTGGTCCTGCTTTGGTGTTTGTATTTGAGTGTTCTTGAGTTCTTGAACTAGCTATGGTGCGTGCCTAGTTCAAAAGATCTGAATCCCTCTCCTGGACGTCTCGGGCCTCCTTTTATAGACAAAAGGGGTTGCCACAGTGCACACAGGAGGTGGAGGTGTAAAGTACACAAGCTTATCGCCTGTCATTATGGGACAAGACACATTAAATGCACTCCTTAGGTGTCCCATTGCTTTATCGGGGACGGCAACAAGGCCCGTCCCGTCCGTCACCGCTCCGTCTTGCTCCGACACGCCAAAGTTAACGAGGCATGCAGCGCCACGAGGTCGCGCAGCTGCTGAGATGGCGTGCTGGTAGGGTCTTCACGAAGATTTGCATGCCACCACGTAGGTGTTCGCTGAGTTGGCCTGAAGCCGCATGTCGCCACGCAGGTGCCTGCCCAGCCAGTTGGGTGGTGGAGTCTTGGCCGACGTGGACCTGGCTACGGCCCTGCGGGTGTCTTCGGCAAGGGCCTTGCCGGGGCCCCGACAAGGGTCTTTCCGGGGCATCGTGGTCGTCCCCGGCAAGAGTCTTGCCGGGGGGGGGGGGTCTCGTGGATTTCCTCAGCTAGGATCCCGCCGAGGATCGTCGTCTTCTGGTGCTCATATGATCTTATGTGTTTATGATCTTAACAAAGGTCTGCATGCCACCACAGAGGTGCCTCCTGAGCCTTGGCTCCAATGTGGTTGTTGGCGGTGTTGGAACCCTCGGGCTCAAGGGTGGCTCGCTCTACTGGTGTTGGGCAAGTTGCCCCGGCAAGGCGCTTGCCGGGGTCGCGGAGGCCGCCCGGCAAGGGTCTTGCCGGGGGAGTCTGCCTCGCCCTCTTGCTCTCTGTGTCTCTGGTCTTGGCGTCGTTTTGCCCGTCTTGTGATTCTGTCTCCTCCCTCTGCCCTACTAAGTGTGGCCGCAGGCGCGGCTCTGACTGCCCGTGCACAAGTAGAGAGGTAAAAAAGGGGCCCCTACTTTTGTACACCGACAGGAGCCCCCGGTCCTGGGCCACGCATAAGCTCAATGCGTTGTTGGGCCAGGCCCAGAACGGTGTGCGGGCAGGCGTTGCGGAATTTTACCGCAATAATTTCTTCGCTTGGTTGCGCTTCCCCACAACCCGCGTTGAATGCGCTTTGTGGTGGGTCGTGTGTGACATGGGGGGGGGGGTATGCATGGGGCGGCCTCTGCCCTCATGCGTCACATCGTGGTAAAGAGGCGGCTCACGCCTTCCCCATAAAAAGAGGGAGACGCAGGGGCACGACTCATTTACTGAGTGGACTCGGGTCCTGGCCTTCAAGGTGCCCGTGCCCCATGATCACGGGGTGGAAAACGGTCGCCTCACTCGTCCCCCTCGATTCCTATTTGCTCACCACATGTCTTCCATGCCTTGAAATTGGCAGGAGGTGGGTGCGGGTCTTGAATGACGAGGCGGAAAATCAGGCCGCCACTGGTTGGAGCAGCGGGTCGGTCTCGATTCCCTGCACCCTTGATGGCTGGATTGGTTGAGCGGGGCGGCTGAGCTCTGACCCCGCCCCTTTATAAGAAGGGGAGGGGGGAATGGCGCCCCTCAATCTTTTACCACCTGTCTCCTTCCACCTTGGCTTCTTTCTCTCTTCTATCATGGCGAGAGGGCGCGTTGGTGCTTCGACGGTGGTGTCGAGGGTCTCCGCTCGTCAGCGCGCCCCTCCTTCCCAAGAGCTCGTGGCAGTGGAGCCGGCCATGAGGGGAAGGGGGAGGGGGCGAAGCCGAGGTCGCCGTGGCGCTCGGGGGAGAGGAGGATGGGGCGGTGCATTGGCCTCGCCTCCGCCGGCGGTCCCTCCCCCAATGGAGGGCCATGTCGAGGACTAGCCCCGTGAGTTCTTCATCAGGCTGCACTGGCCAGCACGCCGTCGTCTTGGTCTCCCTACTCCATTCGCTCGGGAGATGGAGCTCGACCCGCCACAGTCTCTGCGGTTGCACATGAGGGGCTGCGGGAATGGCGGCACGCGGGTTGATGTCAACTTTCCCGCCCCTCACGTCATGTATCTTCGTCGCGGATGGAAGACCTTCGCTCGCATCCACAGCCTGACGGCGGGGCTCGTTCTCTATTTCAAATTAATGGAGAACGGCCTGCTCTCCGTCAAGGTCTTTGCGGATCTTGGAACTCGCCTAAAGTGCTGCGTGGAGAGCTCCTCTAATGACGAAAACTCTTCCTCAAGCAGGAGTGACGAGGAGGACAATGACAGCGACGGCGAGGGCGTCGAGCGGAAGGATGCTGACTCCGACTCCGACTGACCGCGTCGCTCCTCCCTTAGCCATGCACCCTGCCGAGGGCGTTCCTCATCAAGCTCACCATCAGCGTGTTCCCCATCGCCACTTTTTTGCCTTTGCCTGCCGCACCTGGGAGGAAAAGGGCAAGAATGGGGATTACGGGGCACTTATCTTTTTTAAGCTTGTAAGTCTACGAGCCTTAGTAGAATTTAGACCTAGTAATCTGTCGGATTTCGGGTTCCGGCAAACGCTCTAGGTTCGAACACTGGGGTGCGCGCGGAGATCTCGCCCTCTACCTACCCGCACCTCGCCGCCTCGCTAGGATCTAAGCTATGAACAGAACAACACAAGAGACACAGGGTTTATACTAGTTCGGGCCACCATTGTGGTGTAATACCCTACTCTAGTTTGTGGTGTGGTGGATTGCCTCTTGGGCTGGTGATGAACAATACAAGGAAGAACAACCTCATGAGGGTCTCTCTTGGTCAGCGATGAACTGCTAGGAGGAGTTCACGCTTTTTCTCTCTCGATCCCGGATGTCGGATCCTCTATCTAGATGTCTCGATGCCTCTACCCTGTGGGTGGCTAGTCCTATTTATAGGCAAGGGCCCCGGCCTCTTCCCAAATATTGAGCGGAAGGGCGCCAACAATTGGCCATTTTGAAGGGGAACATCTAGTACACTTATCCCGACTAAAGTTGGTCCTCGCCGCCAAAGGCTCGTGGTGACGCCGCTTGGGCTCCACAATGGCTTCCTTCCTGCCGCTATGACGGTCTTGGTCTTGTTGCAATCAAACGGATGCCTTTGCTTGATACTCTTGCTGCGCTTGCTCCCTTTGCACCAAAGAGGAAAGGAGGACACTTTGCTGGCTGGCGCCTCGCCGGTGCCCTTGGTCGTCATGGTTTGCGCCATGGGCACCTCGTGAGGTACCCCGCCTTGATCTCTCCGCCTCCTCGCGAGCCAGCTGGACGAGGCGGCGCCGAGGAGGCTTCCTGTTGTCCGCCTCATGAGGCTTGGCCCTCTCGAGGGTCCCGAGCTTGTGCCGATGAAGATGGGCCTTGCTGGCCACCTCTTGAGCCACGCCAGCAGTCAGCAGTGCAAGTCTGGGACCCCTGCTCCCGTAACGCCGATCAGCCCCGGACCCAAGGCGCGCCGACTTGGCTGAGCAGAGAAGCGAAGGGGCAGTCGGCGCGCAAGGGCCCTAACAGCTCAAGGGTCTCGGGCGCCAAGTGGCGGTTGATTGGACGTGGCAGCACTGTTCCCCACGCCCTTATTTTGCGCCTACTTATGGACCTGCGGTTGCACACATCGTTCCCCTTTTCGCTCTCGACCGCCCCTGCTCTTCCTCCTCTTGAGCTCCAGCCTCCGCTTCAATCCAATCTCAATCTCGCCTTCCATCGCCATGGTTCCGACGAAGAAGGGAAAGGGAAGAAACCTGTGCCTCCGCCTTTGCTCGCCGTCGTCGGGCGGCTCCTCGCCGTCGATCGGTCGATCATACTCAACCGAGAAGGCTTGGGAAAGGTCAGCTCGCTCGCCACTATCTTCAATGAGTGCGGAGGACGACGGCCTGGCCCGCCTCACTTCTCCATCGATGTAATAGTCACCAAGGTCCGGTGATTTCGCCGACGCCTGTATGGACTGGTTCCCCTTTTCCAATTTCTTCAACACCGTGCTTTCCCATTACCGATCCATATGATGCATTTGGGTCCTGAATCCATTACTCTTCTTGTCGCCTTCGCTTTTGTTTATGAGGCAATGATGGGTATCCTCCTTCGCTGCCTTGCTGCGCTACTTCTTCTTCTTCAAGGCCTCGTCGAATTCTCCCAATGCTCGGGTGCGGAGCTTCATTGCCGCACATGAAACAACGGCTTGTGGATTGATTTCAGTCTACCTCAGCCCGTGCTCGTTCCGCGAGCGGTGGTCAGACGTGGATGTCGGGTGCCCAGCCTCGCTGAGCCAACATCTCCCGCTGTCCCCAATTCAGGCCGGGGCAGAGACGCCACGAGCCCCCGGCCATCTTCGTCTGGCGCCGCTTCGCTGCCTCGAGGGCGCTTGACGTGATGGCACCCAAGGTGGTGAAGGAGTTCTGTTATGCCGCATTGCCCTCTCTCTGGCTACTCCCGCGGATGTGGACCTTCTGCGGCGTGAGGATCGCATGAGGCTCCTGTGAGGAGGACCGACGCTGCGCCCGAGGAAGGTGCTCTTGGTCTTGATCGGGGACCCTTCCTGGCAGCATCCGGCAAGGTGGGGCCTTGCTGTACTTTTTCTCGAACATGAGCGACTTTGTGAATCAGATGCCCGGCTTCGACGAATGGGGGCTGCACCCCGCTGGCCTCATGGGGCCTCGCGAGAATCCAATGGTGGTGACTGCCCTTCCAGTCGCCCACGGCGGTCCCTCCTCGAGTGGCGGAGCAGGGAGGCATGGGCGGCTGGAGGATGAGGGGGCCCCCGTCGGGATGACGACGCCAGGCACCACTCCTGAGGGGGCAGCTCCTGAGGCCCGTGCTGCTGCGGCCGAAGGCGTTGAGCCGCTGCCCACGACGCCCGTGGTTGAGGCCCCTGAGGCCCCAGCTACTCCTCTTGGTGAGGCGACCGTCGGCGTGCATCAGGACGATGCCCCTGACGCTGGTCACCTTGATGCTTCTTTCTCGTCGCAGGCTGACCCCTGCACTCAACTCCTGGGCCGCTCAAGATGGACTTCGAGGCTCTCCGGAAGAGAAGGGAGGCCTTGGGTGACGACACCCCTTGCCGCTCTGAAGCGCAGGAAGTATTTCGCCATTGATGAGTAAGCCTTCCCCTTTCCTAGCTCCTGATCCTCCTATTGCTTTGGCTGATCCTTGCTCTGCAGGGCCCTTCCTGCTGAGCTCATGAAGATGGCTGAAGAGCCATCCCCGCAGGCTTCGCCCTCTCCACCGTCTTCGAGCGCCCCGAGCTCAAGCAGGGCCCTTGTGGTGAGACCGGTCGGAGAGGTGAGCCATCCTGAGGCGCATCGCAGCTCTGCGCGCCTCGCGACCCTCCTTCGCGAGCCTTCTCGGGGCATAGCCAGCCTGCCGTGGGCTTCTCGTTTGGTCGTGGATGGCGATTGGCTGAGGTCAGCCCTGCGCTCTTCATTTGGGGATGGGCTGGCTCCAGGCCGGGCTTCTGGCGAGGCGTGCCCGGCCATCGCGAGGGCGCCAGCCCCAGCCCCCTGCCCAGAGGGGGAGCGCTCATTCGTGGCCCTCCGCGCTTACTTGGGGCGGATGACGGCGCAGAAGACATACTCGAGCGCGCCCAGGAGCGTCGCACTCTTCGCCAAGGGTTTCTTCGGAGGGCGGCTGACGCGGTGAGCCTACTTGGTGAAGAGCTCGCTGATGAAGACGCGCGCCTTGAGGCTGAGGGCCTGCGCCTGGCTGAAGAGAGGCGCAAGCTGAAGGCGGCTGTTGCCTCTGCGCGCCACCAGCGTGACCTCGACATTGAGGAAGCCGAGGCGTCGCTGGCGGCCTCTTGGGAGGCTCGTTCCTGGGTCGTCGAGGAGACCCGAGAGGCCGACCGGCGGCGTGCGGCGGCGGAGGAGCGGGCGCGGGAACTCCTGGCCCGGTGCCATTCCCTGGAGCAGCAGGTGGAGCTGCGTGAGACGGCCCTTGTATCGATGAAGGTGGCTTCGGTCGACCAGTCAGAGCTTCAGAGGCGTGAGGAGGCACTAACGCTGGAAGCTGCCGAACGCGCACGCGATCTTGAGCGTCTGGAGACGAGGGAGCGCTTGGTGACGCAGGCGGAGGATGACGTCGCTGCGCGGGAAGCCCGCGTCCTGGAAGAGGTTGGACACCGGGTGGCGACGGCCCGCGTGAACCTCGAGCGCGAGTTCGAGGAGAGGCTGGGGTTGATCCAGGTCGAGGCTGAAGGCAGGACCGCCGCCCTTAGGGACAAGCTGGATGAAGTGACGCGGCGGGCCGATGCTTCCCGGGTCGCCCTTGGCGTGGCGCAGGAGGAGCTGACTACCTCCCACGCTGAGGCGCTTCTTCTCCGTCGACGGGTGGACGAGGCCGAGTTCGTTGCACGGTAGAACGAGGACGAGATACGCCAGCAGAGGATCCTGGAGCACGAGCATGGCCCCATGCTCACCACGCTCCGGGAGAGAGCCAACACGGCCTTGGGTAACATCTGCGAGGCGGCTGTCGGCGAGCCCCACGCGGTCAACTACGCTGGCAACCTTCAGTTCTTCACCGACGTGGTGACGCAGCTAGAGGTGCGATCGGTCAGAGCCAACAGGTTGGTGGAGGAGAGGAGCCGCGCCCTGCTCGGGTGCGCCTTTTCTCGTGTCTTCAGCCATCTCCGAAACATGGACCCCAACTTCGACTTTGACGCCGCCATCGCCCCAGTACCCCAGGCCGTCCGGGATGACCTGGCGCACTGGGTGGAAGACAACATGGATGCCCTCGTCAGGGCCTTCGCTTCTGATAATGACGGCGTTGTCGTGGCTGCTGATGAAGGCGGCATGGTGAACGGCCCTGACGCCGCTGACGGCAACGCGGAGAGCGATGGCGAGGCCAGTGACGCCAGCGACGATTCAGGAGGTGCCCCTGAGGATGCATTGGGGGATTTATCCGACTGACCGTGTGTTGTCCCTGCTTTCTTACCCTGCGCAGATAGTGCTCAGGCTTTGCCCTGAAGGTTGTAAGACCATTTTGGGAGGGGGAGCCCCTCATGTAAAAACTTGCATTCAGCGTATTAGTAGATGCGATATCACCCGTACGCCTGCGCCAAGCGGCTGGCTTTGCGACGAGCTGGCTGGCTTGTTTACCTTGACCCGCGTGGGCCTCGAGATAGCCCGCGGAGGGCTGTGATGTCTCGAGGCCGATTGCTTCTTCCGCACGGAGCTAATCAGCTTCACAGGCGTTCGCCTTCTTCACAGGCTCTGGGCCTTTTCCAAAACGTTGCAGCTTCACAGGCGTTCGCCTTCTTCACAGGCTCTGGGCCTTTTCAAAAATGTTGCAGCTTCACAGGTGTTCGCCTTCTTCACAGGCTCTGGGCCTTTTCCAAAATGTTGCAGCTTCATAGGCGTTCGCCTTCTTCACAGGCTCTGGGCCTTTTCCAAAATGTTGCAGCTTCACAGGCGTTCGCCTTCTTCACAGGATCTGGTCCTTTTCCAAAATGGTGCAGCTTCACAGGCGTTCGCCTTCTTCACGAGCCCACTGATCCTGTAATGAAAACCTCCTGAGAGGGCGTGGCGATGGCAGTCTGGGCTGCACGCAAGCTAGGCCTGACCCGGCTCGCGAGGGGCTCACGAGAGGAGGCAGCTGAGGCAAAGTGGTAACCAGAACGCAAGAGATTGCTCGAACGAGACTAAACACCCCTTCCCTGGACACACGCAAATCTCAAGCTCAAATCCAACGGGGGAAAACGACCGCCAGGGGAAAAAGCAATGAAAGCAGAAAAAAGGCCGCGTCCGGCACCTAGTCTAGTCTTGGACGTCTTCTCACCAAATAGAGCTAAGTGCTGCCATCATCGTGGGAGGGAGCCCCAGGGCCTGAGGCCGGCACTCCTGAGACTCCGGGGCGTGTACAGCCCCACTCATTATTACGTGAGAGTGTCACGGGGCGGTGAGCTTCATAGGCACTAGGCCTTCTTCACAGGTGCCGGCCTTGCTTCATATCGCCAGACGAGGGCCCCGCCTTGCGCCACACTCTAGTGCTACCGATGACGACCGGAAACTAGGACGCCGCCGATGGGGTAGAGCGGTCGCCAGCGGTTCCCCCGACGACCACGGGTCCTCTGCCAGGGGCAGGCCCTGAGGCACCTCCCCAGCAGAGGGCCTGCCTCCTGAGGACGCCTTGCTCCGAACGCCGCGGTGGTGATGTCGGATCTCGGCCCCTCTCCTGCAGCCCCCGGCGCCCTCCTCCTGAGGGGTAGCAAACTGCCGGAGTGGGGCAGCCGCCCGCTGCGGCGACCTGCACCTCCTGTGATCCATGGTTAGCGTATGCCTGCTCCTGAGGAATTAGCGGTACCCGATAATCGTTGCTTCCAGCGTGGCCGACGGGTCCTTCCCGGGGCTCCTGGTAGAGCTCAGCTTCTGGTGCCTCGTCCCCCCAGCTTGGGCCGAGGAGCGAGCCTTGTTCGTCCTCATGCGCGTGCCCTTGGTCCATCATGTGGGCACGATTCTTCTGGGCCGCCGTCCCAAGGCAGCGCCAGAGTGTTCCGTGCCCACGCAGCTCTGCTTGAGGCGCCCGCCTGGGGGCGGTAGCATGGTGGTCCACTGGGACCATGGGTCGTGGCGAGTCTTTCTTCGCTGGCCGGAGGCGGAGGCAGCGCCGCTGATGGCCCGTCTTGATGACTGGCTGGCGCCGGGTGGCCTTTGAGTTCGCTGGGGCAGCGCAGCGCGTGCGTGGAGCCTCCGTGGGCCGCCTGACCTGAGGTGGGAGTTGGGTGCAGACGGTGAGCCTCGATGTGGCGGCCAGAGCTCGCCACCTGCTCCAAAGAAGACGTCGCGGCCGCCTCCAAAGAGCCTGCATTGCAGTAGCTCTCGCTATCTGTGAGCGCGCCCTTGAGTTCGCGTGCTCCTGCCGGGTGTACGGCGCCGCGGCTGCAAGCGCGTGGTTGGAGGCCCTCGCCGCGATTGCGCCGCCAAGGCGTGAGAGCTGTCAGATCTGTCGCGTCGCCCGCGACCCGCAGCGCCTGTGGACCGCGAGCCAGGGGGCATGGGGTCGCCCGGGCGAAGCGGTTTTCGTGGGCGGGCCAGGCTGCCCAGGGATCAGGGTTGCTCGTCTGGTCTCCGGACATGACGATGCGACGGGGCGCGAAGCGGCAGAAGGCGGATTCCGGCGCACCCCTACCTGGTGCGCCAAATGTCGGATTTCGGGTTCCGGCACACCCTCTAGGTTCGAACACTGGGGTGCGCGTGGAGATCTCGCCCTCTACCTACCTGCACCTCGCCGCCTCGCTAGGATCTAAGCTATGAACAGAACAACACAGGAGACACAGGGTTTATACTAGTTCGGTCCACCATTGTGGTGTAATACCCTACTCTAGTTTGTGGTGTTGTGGATTGCCTCTTGGGCTGGTGATGAACAATACAAGGAAGAACAGCCTCGCGAGGGTCTGCTCTTGGCTGGGGTGATGAACTGCTAGGAGGAGTTCAGTCGCTCTTTCTCTACTGATCCCGGATGTTGGATCCTCTCTCTAGATGTCTCGATGCCTCTACCCTGTGGGTGGCTAGTCCTATTTATAGGCAAGGGCCCTGGGCCTCTTCCCAAATATTGAGCGGGAAGGGTGCCAACAATTGGCCATTTTGAAGGGGAACATCTAGTACACTTATCCTGACTAAAGTTGGTCCTCGCTTGCCAAAGGCTCTGGTGGTGACGCCGGCTTGGGCTCCACAATGACTTCCTTCCTGCCGCTATGACGGTCTTGGTCTTGTTGCAATCAAACGGATGCCTTTGCTTGATATTCTTGCTCGCGCTTGCTCCTTTGCACCAAAGAGGAAAGGAGGACATCTGCGCAGTCGGCGCCTACCTCGGCGCCCTTGGTCGCCATGGCTTGCGTCATGGGCACCTCGTGAGGTACCCCGCCTTGATCTCTCCGCCTCCTCGCGAGCCAGCCTGACGAGGCCGCGCCTGAGGAAGCTTCCTATCGTCAGCCCCGCGAGGCTTGGCCCCTCGCGAGGGTCCTGAGCTTGTGCTGATGAAGATGTGTCTTGCTGGGCCATCCCTTGAGCCACGCCGCAGGCCGCAGGCAGGCAAGTCTGGGGACCTCCGTTCCCAGAACGCCGACATAATCCCCTTGCTCATGTATGCATTCCGTATGAATTGTACTTGTTCACAACGTATTAACGAAGAGAAGGGTGTTTGCTGGGTTTTGTTTGTGCGTGGGCAAGTGCCACACCAAGGAGCGAGTCCTCGTTATCTTAAGATAAACATTGTCCCTCGGCAACAGGCATTGCCGTCTTCCTATCCTATAGCTCGGCTACACTGAGGCCCTCGGCGGAGGCAGGGGACAAGTAGGATTGGGCTCTTCGCTCGCCCCTTTCCTATCGTGCTACAACCAAGGTCCGGCCCAAAGTAAGGTTTTTGGACATGGGACAGAGGGAGCAAGATGGTACGAGAGCGAGCAAAGTCCCGTACATTCAAGTTTCGTACGGAGGCACGGAGTGGGGGAGAAAGACTTATCTAATGCCGCAGCCCCCGGCAACCTTGGCTTGCCGTGACCAGATTCTTAGACCTGCAGCCCCCGACAACCTTGGCTTGCCGGGGTCCGGGCGTCATCCTGTTCTCTTTTCTTCCAGAATAGCTCAGCAGAAATGTCCATGTATCCTGTGAACCACAAAAGGGCATAAAGGAACAGAGAGACGTGTACTCGACCTCTATGCTAAGGGTTAGTCGCCGCCAAGCACTATCAACCCTAACACAGAGAGAGACTCAACCTAGCATGCATGCTAAAACATAGGGCGCCAGCGCTTCATTTATTTATGCTCAGGGTCTGCGCCTGGCTTTGTACAAAGGGTTACATGCCTTGCCGGCAAGGCTTGTACAAAAGGTGGTTTGCCGGGGAGCCCATCAACCGTGCCTTACGGGTAAAACTTGCAAAGATGTTCGATGTTTCAGGAGTTGCTCACTGGAATACCATCTTCGGTCTCCACGCGGACTGCGCCGGGCCTGGTGACTCGTATTACCCGATAAGGGCCTTCCCACTTTGGTGTCAACTTGTTGGAATTCTTGGCCGACTGAACGTGCCGAAGAACAAGGTCGGCTTTCTCAAAGCTTCGGGCATGGACCTTGAGGCTATGGTAGCGGCGCGAGGCTTGCTGGTAGCGTGCTTCTTGTACAGCCGCCTAAAGACGATCTTCCTCAAGGAGCATTGTGTCATCTTGCCGCAACTGCTCTTGCTCAAGATCATCATAAGAGAGCACTCGAGGTGACCCGTATGTGAGTTCCGTGGGGAGAACTGCTTCTGCCCCGTAAACGAGGGAGAAGGGTGTCTGGCCGGTGGCTCAATTTGGCGACGTTTTGATTGACCAAAGAGTCACCGATAATTCATCAATCCAGCGTCGCCCGCACTCGCGTAGCCTGTCAAAAGTCCTCGTCCGGAGGCCTCGCAACACTTCAGCATTTTCCCTCTCAGCCTGGCCGTTGCTCCGTGGATGTGCAATAGAAGCAAAATAGACCTTGCTGCCGAGGTCTTGGAGGTACTGCATGAAGGCATGGCTCGTGAACTGTGTGCCGTTGTCGGTGATGACTCTATTTGTCACACTGATGTCTACTATGCAACCTTCTTCTTGTAGACGTTGTTGGGCCTCCAAGTGCATAGGTTTGTAGGACAGTAGCAAATTTCCCTCAAGTGGATGACCTAAGGTTTATCAATCCGTGGGCGGCGTAGGATGAAGATGGTCTCTCTCAAACGACCCTTCAACCAAATAACAAAGAGTCTATTGTGTCCCCAACACACCCAATACAATGGTAAATTGTATAGGTGCACTAGTTCGGCGAAGAGATGGTGATACAAGTGCAATATGGATGGTAGATATAGGTTTTTGTAATCTGAAATATAAAAACAGCAAGGTAACAAGTGGTAAAAGTGAGCGTAAACGGTATTGCAATGCTAGGAAACAAGGCCTAGGGTTCATACTTTCACTAGTGCAAGTTATCTCAACAATAATAACACAATTGGATCATATAACTTTCCCTCAACATGCAATAAAGAGTAACTCCAAAGTCACTAATACCGGAGAACAAACGATTATGGTAGGGTAAGAAACCACCTCAAAGTTATTCTTTCCGATCAATCCATTGGGCTATTCCTAGAAGTGTCACAAACAGCCCTAGAGTTCGTAGTAAAATAACACCTTAAGACACACATCAACCAAAACCCTAATGTCACCTAGATACTCCAATGTCACCTCAAGTATCTGTGGGTATGATTATACGATATGCATCACACAATCGCAGATTCATCTATTCAACCAACACATAGAACCTCAAAGAGTGCCCCAAAGTTTCTACCGGAGAGTCAAGACGAAAACGTGTGCCAACCCCTATGTATAGGTTCATGGGCGGAACCTGCAGGTTGATCACCAAAACATACATCAAGTGAATCAATAGAATAACCCATTGTCACCACGGTTATCCCACGCAAGACATACATCAAGTTTTATCAAATCATTAAAGACTCAATCCGATAAGATAACTTCAAAGGGAAAACTCAATCCATTACAAGTGAGTAGAGGGGGAGAAACATCATAAGATCCAACTATAATAGCAAAGCTCGTGATACATCAAGATCGTGCCAAATCAAGAACACGGGGGAGATAGATCAAACACATAGCTACTGGTACATACCCTCAGCCTCGAGGGTGAACTACTCCCTCCTCGTCATGGAGAGCGCCGGGATGATGAAGATGGCCACCGGTGAGGGATCCCCCCTCCGGCAGGGTGCCAGAAAAGGGTCCCGATTGGATTTTGGTGGCTACAGAGGCTTGCGGCGGCGGAACTCCCAATATATTCTATTTCCCAATGGTTTTAGGGTATATTGGTATATATAGGAGGAAGAAATACATCAAGGGAGCAAAGATGGGCCCATGAGGGCGGAGGGCACGCCCAGGGGGGGTGGGCGTGCCCCCCTACCTCGTGCCTTCCTTGTTGATTCCCTGACATGCACTCCAAGTCCCCTGGATTGCTTCCATTCCAAAAATAACTTTCCCGAAGGTTTCATTCCGTTTGGACTCCGTTTGATATTCCTTTTCTGCGAAACACTGAAACAAGGGAAAAACAGAAACTGGCACTGGGGCTCTGGGTTAATAAGTTAGTCCCAAAAATAATATAAAAGTGCATAGTAAAGCCCATTAAACATCCAAGATGGATAATATAATAGCATGGATACTTCATAAATTATAGATACGTTGGAGACGTATCAGCATCCCCAAGCTTAATTCCTGCTCGTCCTCGAGTAGGTAAATGATAAAAGAAAGAATTTATGAAGTGTGAATGCTAGCAGGCGCACAAGTTTGATCATGATAATTTCAATCACCTTTTCTAGCATCATTATATGTCATAACAGTAGCTCATATCATAAAACTTTGCGTGATCAAGTAACAAACTATTCACATGTTAAAGTATAGATCATAAAATTTCTTGAAAACTAACAAACCGTGTTATTAGTCATAAAACAATTACAATTCATCTTATTGTCAGGAAGAGTCTATGTCAGAGCTTTGATTCAGCAAACTTCACATACTCTACTATCAATTAGTCTTCCATGATTGCTACCACTCAAAGCATATTTTTAGAACAAATAGTATTCATCGAACACAGAGAAAGATAGGGGCTTAATGTTTCGCCTCCCAAACTTTTACCTCAAGGGTAATGTCAACAGTAATAATTCATGCTCAAATATATTTGAATGGCCATATATGGTTAGATCTTTCCATCACATGATGCTTGCCAACTAAAGAGTAGGTTGGAATGCGAAGGAATACTACTGACTCTTGCATAAAAGTAAAAGATAGGCCCTTCGCAGAGGGAGGCAGGGATTTGGAGAGGTGCCAGAGCTCGAAGCAAAAACATAGATGAAAATAATTTTGAGAGGTATGCTTTCATTGTCAACATAACGGCCAAGAGTTCCCAATATCTTCCATACTACATACATTATAGGCGGTTCCCAAACAGAAAGGTAAAGATTTTACTCCCCCTCCACTAACAATCATCAATCCATGGCTTGCCCGAAACAACGGGTGCCTCCAACTAACATCAATCCCGGGGGAGTTTTGTATGCAATTATTTTTGATTTGATTTCGATTTTGGATCATGGGACTGGGCATCCCAGTTACCAGCCATTTTTAGTCGCTACATGAGCGATTCGGGCATACAAAACAGATTATTATTTGAAGGTTTAGAGTTTGGCACATGCAAATTTACTTGGAACGGCAGGTAAATACCGCATATAGGTAGATATGGTGGACACTCATGGAAGGAACTTGGTTCAAGGATTTTGGATGCACAAGCAGTATTCTCGCTTAGTATAGATATTTTGGCTAGCAAAGGATTCTAAATAGCAAGCACCACATGTTAGAGGATCCATAACAATATAACTTCTATACAAATATACTCAAGCATAACTCGTTATGTTGTCTTCCTTGTCCAACTTCAACTAATTTGCTCAGGTTTGAAAATAATTAATGGGGCTCACAATCATAGAAGATGTCCAAGATAGTATATTTATATGTGAAATCTCTCTTCCTTCAATATTTTTTCATGAATTGTTCAAGTGACCAATACAATGTTTGCTAACCTTCAATAAATTTACCACCTCTACTTCTTATATCTGAAGTCATTAATCCCCATGGGAAAGGCATATGAAACATATATAATTTCAGATTTATGACATTCAAATCATTCAACCATTTACTCATAGGATATAAGTGAAGCACACGAGTAAATGACAAACTACTCCAAAAAGATATAAGTGAAGATCAATGAGTAATTAAATAATTATGTAGCTTTGTGAAGACTCTCTCTCATTTAAGAATTTCAGATCTTGGTATTTTATTCAAACAGCAAGAAAAGCTAAATAAAACGACATTTCAAGGATAGCACTCCTCATGTGAAGAAGCATAAATTTAGGCTCAACCGATACTAACCGATAATTGTTGAAGAAGAAAGGTGGGATGCCTACCGGGGCATCCCCAAGCTTAGATGCTTGAGACTTCTTGAAATATTATCTTGGGGTGCCTTGGGCATCCCCAAGAATGAGCTTTTGTGTCTCCTTAATTCCTTTTATATCACGGTTTCCTAAATCTTGAAAGCTTCATCCACACCAAACTCAACAAGAACTCGTGAGATAAGTTAGTATAAACCAATGCAAAAACCTTATCATTATCTACTATAGCAAATCAAAAAAATTGTTATTCAACATTGCATACTAAATGTCTCTGCATATTCAATATTCCTATCCGCAAATAGAATCATTAAACAAGCAAACATATGCAATCAATGCAATCTGCCTAAACAGGACAGTCTGTAAAGAATGCAGCAAGATCCATAGTTCCCTAGCTCCAAAAATTATGGAATAAAATTCCCGCTGTAGTAAATTTATCATATATTATTATGCAAAAGGTTTCAACATTTTATCACATTCTGACTTTTCTAGGGAATTTTTGCAACAGCGGTAAACTTTCTGTTTTCAAACAGCAACATGTATACTTGCAAAATAAGCATGGTAAAAGCTATCCTTGACATTTTTATTGAAACTAGAGATGCAAAACATTATTCTAAATAATAGCAAGCAAAACAAAAGAAAATAAAATGACGCTCCAAGCAAAAGACATATCATGTGAATAAAAATATAGCTCCAAGTAAAGTTACCGATGAACGAAGACGAAAGAGGGGATGCCATCCGGGGCATCCCCAAGCTTAGGCTCTTGGTTGTCCTTGAATATTACCTTGGTGTGCCTTGGGAATCCCCAAGCTTAGGCTCTTGCCACCCTTATTCCATAGTCCATCGAATCTTTACCCGAAACTTGAAAACTTCACAACACCAAACTCAACAGAAAACTCGTAAGCTCCGTTAGTATAAGAAAATAAAACCACCACATAGGTACTGTTGTGAACTCATTCTCAATTCATATTGGTGTATTATATACTTTATTCCAACTTCTCTATGGTTCATACCCTCCGATACTACTCATAGACTCATCAAAATAAGCAAACAACACATAGAAAACAGAATCTGGCAAAAACAGAACAGTCTGTAGTAATCTGTATCATTCGAATACTTCTGGAACTCCAAAAATTCTAAAATAAATTGGTGAACCTGAGTAATTTGTCTAGTAATCATATCAAAAAAGAATAAACTAAATATCACTTTCCAGTAAAAAGTTTTAGCTAATCTCGTGAGCGCTAAAGTTTCTGTTATTTACAGCATGATCATAAAGAGTTCACCCAAGTCTTCCCAAAGGTTCTACTTGGCACAAACACTAATTAAAACACAAAACCACATCTAAACAGAAGCTAGATGGATTATTTATTACTAAACAGAACCAAAAAGCAAGAAACTAAAATAAAATTGGGTTGGCTACCAACAAGCGCTATCGTTTAACGCCCCTAGCTAGGCATGATGATTTCAATGATGCTCACATAAAAGATAAGAATTGAAACATAAAGAGAGCATCATGAAGAATATGACTAGCACATTTAAGTCTAACCCAGTTCCTATGCATAGGGATTTTGTGAGAAAACAACTTATGGGAACAAGAATCAACTTGCATAGGAAGGTAAAACAAGCATAACTTCAAAACTTTAAGCACATAGAGAGGAAACTTGATATTATTGCAATTCCTACAAGAATATATTCCTCCCTCATAATAATTTTCAGTAGCATCATGAATGAATTCAACAATATAGCCAGCACCTAAAGCATTCTTTTCATGATATACTTGAATAGTAGTGGGAGCAAACTCAACAAAATAACTATCATATGATTGAAATTTAAGATCAAGATGACAAGTTTCATGGTTATCATTATTCTTTAGAGCATACGTGTCATCACAATAATCATCATAGATAGGAGGCATGCTTTCATCATAGTAAATTTGCTCATCAAAGCTTGGGGGACAAAAAATATCATCTTCATCAAACATAGCTTCCAAAAGCTTCTGGCTTTGCATATCATTAGGATCATGGATATTCGAGGAGTTCATACTAACAACATTGCAATCATGCTCATCATTCAAAGATTTAGTGCCAAACATTTTAATGCATTCTTCCCCTAACACTTTGGCACAATTTTCCTTTCCATCATTCTCACGAAAGATATTAAAAAGATGAAGCGTATGAGACAAACTCAATTCCATTTTTTGGTAGTTTTCTTTTATAAACTAAACTAGTGCTAAAACAAGAAACAAAAAGATTCGATTGCAAGATCTAAAGATATACCTTCAAGCACTCACCTCCCCGGCAACGGCGCCAGAAAAGAGCTTGATGTCTACTATGCAACCTTCTTTTTGTAGACGTTGTTGGGCCTCCAAGTGCAGAGGTTTGTAGGACAATAGCAAATTTTCCTCAAGTGGATGACCTAAGGTTTATCAATCCGTGGGAGGCGTAGGATGAAGATGGTCTCTCTCAAACAACCCTGCAACCAAATAACAAAGAGTCTCTTGTGTCCCCAACACACCCAATACAATGGTAAATTGTATAGGTGCACTAGTTCGGCGAAGAGATGGTGATACAAGTGCAATATGGATGGTAGATATAGGTTTTTGTAATCTGAAAATATAAAAACAGCAAGTTAACAAGTGGTAAAAGTGAGCGTGAACGGTATTGCAATGCTAGGAAACAAGGCCTATGGTTCATACTTTCACTAGTGCAAGTTCTCTCAACAATAATAACATAATTGGATCATATAACTATCCCTCAACATGCAATAAAGAGTCACTCCAAAGTCACTAATACCGGAGAACAAACGAAGAGATTATGGTAGGGTACGAAACCACCTCAAAGTTGTTCTTTCTGATCAATACATTGGGCTATTCCTATAAGTGTCACAAACAGCCCTAGAGTTCGTAGTAAAATAACACCTTAAGACACACATCAACCAAAACCTTAATGTCACCTAGATACTCCAATGTCACCTCAAGTATCCGTGGGTATGACTATACGATATGCATCACACAATCTCAGATTCATCTATTGAACCAACACATAGAACCTCAAAGAGTGCCCCAAAGTTTCTACCGAAGAGTCAAGACGAAAACGTGTGCCAACCCCTATGCATAGGTTCATGGGCGGAACCCGCAAGTTGATCACCAAAACATACATCAAGTGAATCAATATAATAACCCATTGTCACCACGGTTATCCCACGCAAGACATACATCAAGTGTTCTCAAATCATTAAAGACTCAATCCGATAAGATAACTTCAACGGGAAAACTCAATCCATTACAAGAGAGTAGAGGGGGAGAAACATCATACGATCCAACTATAATAGCAAAGCTCGTGATACATCAAGATTGTGCCAAATCAAGAACACGAGAGAGAGAGAGAGAGAGAGAGAGAGATATCAAATACATAGCTACTGGTACATACCCTCAGCCCCGAGGGTGAACTACTCCCTCCTCGTCATGGAGAGCGCCGGGATGATGAAGATGGCCACAGGTGAGGGATCCCCCCTCCGGCAGGCTGCCGGAACAGGGTCCCGATTGGATTTTGGTGGCTACAAAGGCTTGCGGCGGCGGAACTCCCAATCTATTCTGTTTCCCGATGGTTTTAGGGTATATTGGTATATATAGGAGGAAGAAATACGTCAAGGGAGCCACGAGGGGCCCATGAGGGTGGAGGACGCGCCCCCTGCCTCGTGCCTTCCTCGTTGATTCCCTGACGTGCACTCCAAGTCCCCTGGATTGCTTCCGTTTCAAAAATAACTTTCCCGAAGGTTTCATTCCGTTTGGACTCCGTTTGATATTCCTTTTCTGCGAAACACTGAAACAAGGGGAAAACAGAAACTGGCACTGGGCTCTGGGTTAATAAGTTAGTCCCAAAAATAATATAAAATTCCAAGATGGATAATATAATAGCATGAATACTTCATAAATTATAGATACGTTGGAGACGTATCACACACCAAAACGGCAGACTAGCTCTTTGAAGAGTTTGACAGCTAATTGTGACGTCACTTTTCTCACTGCCTCCACCTCCGGGCACTTTGTGAACTTGTCGATCGCAACGTACAAGTACTCAAAGCCCCCGACAACACGGGGGAAGGGGCCCAGTAAGTCGAGCCCCCAGACCGAGAATGGCCAGGAAAGAGGGATTGTCTGGAGATCTTGAGCTGGTTGATGAAGCTTCTTTGAATGAAACTGGCACGCTTCACACTTGGTTACTAGTGCCGGAATGCTGTGGGCCAGAAGAAACCTTGCCGGAATGCCTTGCCGGCAAGGGCCCTCGACCCTATGTGGGAGCCACATATGCCTCCGTGTATCTCTGCCAACAGCTCTAGTCCTTCCTCCCGGGGAATGCACTTCAATTTCACACCGTTTAGTCTTTATCTGTACAGAACGTCGTCAACGAATTGATACATGGTAGACCGACGGGCTGCTTTCTCCTCTTCTTCCTGCTCCTCAGGGAATTCCCCTATTTGGAGGAATCGGACAGTAGGCTGTGCCCATGCCGGAGCCTGGGGCTCGACGGCAAGGACCCAAAGGCATTTCCTCTGCCATGGGAGCGGCTGTCTCTACGGCCAGGGCTTGACGCCCTGCTGGAGTCTATGGCCCCATGGCAGGCTCGGTGTCCATGGCAACATCCTTGCCGGCGGCTCCTGGGAGCTCGACGGGAAAGTACTTGCCGGGGCCTGATTTCTTGCGCTTGTTCTGCTCTGTCGATGGTTCAACGGATGTTTGAGTTAACTGAAGCACAAAAGTACCTGGCTCCACGGGTAGTTTGAGTGCAGCGCGCTTCGACATGTAATCAGCAGTGTCGTTCTCCACTCGGGGAACATGCTCCGCTTGTATACCGTCAAAACGCTCCTCCAGCCTCCTCACCTCATTCACATAGGCCTCCATCAACGGGCTTTGATAGTCTTTGTTAACTTGCTTGACGACAAGCTGCGAACCACCCCTGACGATGAGCTTCTTGATTCTGAGGTCTGCCGCGATCCTGAGACCGGCAAGCAACCCCTCGTACTCAGCAGTGTTGTTTGTCGACATCTCCTTGGGAAAGTGCATCTGGACTACATACTTGAGGTGCTCTCCGGTGGGTGCCATGAGTAGCACACCAGCACCAGCGCCTTGTAGTGAGAAAACCCCGTCAAAGTACATAATACAGTTGCGACTTGTTTCCTTGCCGGGGAGAGTGGTCTCCTGGATCTCTTCGTCAGGCATTGAGGTCCATTCGGCAATGAACTCTACCAAGACTCTACTCTGGATCATTGAAGTACTTTCAAACTTCAAACCAAAGATCGACAGTTCTAAAGCCCATTCCACAGTCCTCCCGGTTGTGTCTGGGTTATGCAATATCCGTTGCAACGGGAGGCGGCTGACGACGGTGATCTCGTGGGCTTGGAAGTAATGACGCAGCTTCCTCGAGGCCATAAGGAGGCCAAAGAGCAATTTCTACACACCAGAGTACCTTGATCTAGCCCCCTGCAAGAGGGAGGTGACAAAGTAAACTGGGTGCTGCATCATCTTCTTCTTCTGCACCACTCCATTAGGTTGCACGGGCACCGTCCTGCCGGCGTCAGACTCTGCCGGGTGCCTCACCTCGCTGGTACTAGGCCCTGCCGGGGGAAGCCCTGGTTCGTCATCCGCCCGTCCTGCCGTTACCGCTGCCTCTTCGTCGACCTCCCTCTGTGCCATTAGCGCGGCGCTAACCACTAGGTTCGTTGCTGCAAGATACAACAGCAACGACTCTTGTGGTTTAGGCGCAACCAGTATCGGTGTAGAGGAGAGGTATTTCTTCAAATCCTGCAGCGCTGCTTCGGCCTCCAGGGTCCACTCCATTGGTCCCGCCTTCTTCAGGATTTTGAAAAAGGGGAGGGCACGCTCGGCAGACTTGGAAATGAACATGCTCATGGCCGCAACGCAGCCAGTGAGCCGACGCACATCCTTGATCTGCTTAGGTGCCTCAATTTTCTCAATGGCCTTGATCTTATATGGACTCGCCTCGATCCCGCGTTGTGACACAAAGAAGCCGAGAAGTTTGTCGGACGGAACACCGAAGACACACTTCTCAGGGTCCAACTTAGGTTGATCTTGTGCAAATTTGCAAACGTCTCTTCTAAATCTTGCACGAGTGTCGCCTTGTCCTTGGTTTTGACCACTGTGTCATCCATATAAGCTTCCATATTTCTATGTAGCTGGCACTCAAAACCAATTTGGACTGCCGTTGCAAACGTTGAGCCAGCACTCTTCAACCCGAAAGGCATTCGCAAAAAGCAAAATGTACCACATGGGGTGATAAATGTTGTCTTTTCCTCATCTTCTCTTGTCATGAAGATCTGGTGGTATCCTGAGTAGGCGTCGAGGAATGATAATAAGTCGCACCCGGCCGTGGAGTCAACAATCTGGTCAATGCGCGGCAATGGGAAAGGGTCCTTTGGACAAGCCTTATTGATGTCCGTGTAATCAATGCACAGCCTCCACTTCCCGTTTGCCTTGCGCACCACCACCGGATTGGCCAACCACGTCGGATGGAGTACTCCCCACACCAAGCCTGCCGCTTCTAACTTCCTGATCTCCTCCGTGATGAACTCCTGCCGCTCCAAAGCTTGCTTCCTGACCTTCTACTTGACGGGTCGTGCATGAGGACAGACAACAAGATGGTGCTCAATCACCTCCCTGGGAACGCCGGGGATGTCGGATGCTTGCCATGCAAACACATCGACATTCGCCCGCAGGAAGGTGACGAGCGCGCTTTCCTATTTGCTGTCAAGGGAGGAGCTTATGGTGAAAGCCCCTCCCGTGCCATCCTCCTTGACGGACACCTTCTTGGTCTCTGGTGGCGCAGCTCTGGATTTCTTGCTCTTGCCGGCGGAGCTCTCTGGCACGTCCTCGATGGGAGCACAACACTTCGAAGAGGTGCGCTTGCCGGAGTGGGTGCAAGAAGTCTTGCCGGTCCTCTTCCCTCCCGGGGCTTCAGTGGCAGGAGCAAGTGCCTTGGCGACAGTCGCTGCAACTGCCTCCCGGTAGAGTTGGTCAGCGCAGATCAGCGCATCCTTCTTGTCGCAGGGGACGGTGATGATGTGTCAGGACCCCGATTCCAAGTCACATCGACCTAGCTGGTAACACCTCATATCACTTTGCGGCCTCACGCACGGTATTCCCACGGGTGTCGCCTTACCATGGCCCGGGACCGTTTAAGCCTTTTGGCTTACGTATATGATAGTGTCGCTAGCATCCACATGACAAAGAACCGGGCCGACATGGCTAGTCGTGAACCCAAAGCGGCACTAACCTATGGGGACAGGCATACATGAATCACCTCGAGCATGTCGGTCATCAGCGTATGAATTGGGCTGTAGCACTGGCTATGAGGACTCCGTATCCCGGCTGTAGCAGGCTAGGCAGGACTCGAATATCATCGCGTGACATTTCCCGAAGGACAGACATAGGAACGAAATGAATCACATGCCGCCAGTCAAGTGTCCAAGCAGTAGTGCTGGGCTAGCAGGACTCCGGTGAACCGGGCTGTAGCGGACTACTATCGCTCAGAAGCACGAGACTACATTTCCCCATATGAGAGGCTGCCAAGGATAAACAACTAGATTGTCGGATCCCACTCATACCAAGCATTTCAATCATACACGCAATATGCCCGATATGAGTAAATACAACAAGGCATCACAACAAAACTCTACAACTCAAGTACTTTATTTAAGAGGCTCCGAGGAGCCATACATAACATAGTCATACAGGTAGGGTCACATGACCCAACACTCAAGTCATACAATCATACAAGCACATGCGGAAGCAAACTAGTCTGAGTACAGACTCTAGAAAGAAAGAAAGCTTGTTGGAGCCTTTCTATCTACAATGGCCCTTCACAAGTCTTAGATCGCCACCTGGGTGGCTAGTTCACTCGTCGAAGTCAATATCTACATAGAATCCGTCGGAGGGGGTAGTATAGTCCTCTGAAAAACATTGATTAAGCAAACATGAGTACAAAAGTACTCAGCAAGTCTTACCACAGAATCCTATCATACATGCATATTCTCAAGGAAGGAAGTGGAGTTATTTGCAGCAAGCCAGCTTTGACTCTTGGCTAAGCTATCCCGTGACACCACTTTGTAAAGCATTTGTCGTACAGAGTCCACTAATCACCATCACAATACTCCACCGTGGATCCTCTCTCGTCATCCCCGAGAGGGCCATCCACGATACTCACACTTATCTTGAGACTTTTAGTAGTATCCATTTACTTGTCTATGAACTGATATAGGTAACCCGAAGTCCTTCTCCGTGGACACGGCTATTGAATAGATCATACTTAACCCCGCGGGGTGTACTTCTTCACACACTCTCACCACTTATAAATCGTTTACACGACATGTACTCGGCAACCTTCAGCGGAAGCCCAGCGTGGGTGTCGGCCACAGCCTACCTAAACACTCAAGTCCCTAGTCCAGGTTTATCGCCTATTCGGGTTCCATCCACAGGGAGTCCGGCCGAGGTTTCCCATACAGCCCGAGCGATGTGTGCAGGGTTCCCGAGATACCAAACGGGCACTCGGTACACCGACCCACGGTGCCTACCGCAACACAACCCACCCCTAAGGTCAGCGTTGCGTGCGGCCCCACATGCTACAAACACGAAACTACTTGCAACTCCGGACTATGAACAGGGGTGGTTAAGAAGCCGAGAGGGTCAATTGAGGATCCCAATGTGTGGTAGTAACTGTTTCATGGATCACAAACACAGATCTCAGTTCTTAAGTTCGGCTTCAATGAAACAACCCACCATGTACTCCTACATGGCCTCTCATCGATACCTTTACCAAATCGTGTTCAACACTTTCACTCTCGAACCAACACAACCTTTCACTCCAGTTCATCATCCCGATGAGCCGACTGACACACAACTCTAAGCATAGCAAGCATAGCATGGTAGGAATCACAAACATGGCTCAATCAACTCCTACACATACTAGTGGGTTTCATCTAATTCTTGTGGCAATGACAGTCATGCAAAGGAAGTGGGTTCAACTACCGCAGCACACAACAGTTTGAATCGCGTTGTCTTAATGTAGTAAACGAGAGCAGAAGCGAGAACATGGGTTTGTATCGAAATGATCAACGGGTTGCTTGCCTGATGGAACTGGGGTAGAGTACTGCCCTTCAGATGGGTAGTCGAGGTTATCCTCGGGGGCAGAACCTATCATGAAAGCACACCGAAAGTAAACACACATGACAATATGCAACAATATGATTCATGCTATGACATGGCAATATGGATGTGTGTTGGTCTAATGCAAGCTGAAATAACAGGGGATGAACTCATTTGAACCAAGGATTCAAATGATAGCTCATTTGAGTTAGTCCTAATGGTGCAATTTCTTATTCTGGTTATTCAGCATAGTTAACTTGTTTTAACATGCATGAAACCTGTACCAATGGATAGAGTGTATTTTTCTGATAATTTTCATATATAAATCTTTGCATTTGGAGTTATAGAATAAAAGTTATAAGCATTTGAAATTTGAATTATATTCTGAATTTACTATATCAAAATAAATCCAGAATTTGAATTAATCGTCGAGATGAGGTCAGCGTGACGTCAGGGTCAACGGGTCGTCCCAGGTCAAACTGACCAGTGGGACCCGCATGTCGAGGTAATTAACTTAACTAAAGTTTAATTAAACTAACCTATTTAGTTAGCGGTGGCTGGGCCCCGCTTGTCGATGACTGTCGGGTCAACGCGGGCCCACAATGGTCAATGCTCACGTCGGTCGCACTGCGCGACTAGCCGCCGCGAGCCCGACACGGCGCGGAGGAGTGTGTTTGGTGATTCCGGCACCAAACGAGTCGCGGAAGATAGCTACGGTAGCTAGGAGCAACCCGCATCTATTGGTGAGGTTAGTTGGGGTCGGGTGGCGGAGTTGGCGCCATGACGAGTTAGCGGCCGCCGGGTTCGACCAACGACGGGTTTGGGGTTAGAGGGCTCGGCGAGGTGCGGGAAGTGCATGGGCAGACCCGTTGGGGTGTGGTGAGTCACGATGGACACGGTGGCGTGGCGTTGGGTGGCCGAACCTCGTCGGCGACGAGCTCCGCGGCGGTGCGTTCGGTGATCGTGGTTGGGTCGTTGTGGTGCACGAGAAAGAGAGTGGAGAGGATGGGGAGGTAGCCAGGCTCACAGCGGTCTCAGTAGAGAAACCTCGTCGGGTCGGGATGAACCGGGCGACGGCGGCGTCAAAAGGATCTCCGGCGACTTGAGCTCGGTCGAGGTCGGTGTAGTGGCCGGGGCACTTAGAGCGGCGGGACTCAGCTAGCTAGGGGTAGTGGAGTCTGGCGGAGCTCTGGACATGGTGGGGAGGAGCATGGACGGCGGGAGCACGACTTGGCGGTGGCGCGTCGGCGATGGCGTCGGCCAAGTTGGGGAGAGCGAGAGAGAGAGGCAGGGGAATGGCGTGTCCAGGTCGGGACGACGACGTGGAGGCCGTCGAGGCAGCGAGGCGGCGAGGAGGTGAAGCGGGCGGCGGCAGCTGCGTGGCGCGCTCTGAGCTCGCCGTCGGGCACCGAGCTGCTGCTGGCGAGCCAAGCAGCAGCTTTGCGCTGCTGCTGGCTGGGCAGGGCAGTGGGCGAACACAGGCGTCGAGTAAGTGTTTTTCCATTTTTAGTCTTTTTCTAATTTTTGTAACTTTGTGGGGTTTTCTAAAATACCAAAACTATTTCAAAAATCACCAAAATGCTCCTGGTCACTTGTTGGAATATTCCCAACATGAAACATTTTGGTTTGGCAATTTTTGAACATTTAAAATATTTTATATAATTTAAAATGCTCAAGTTCAAAACTTGTGGATTAATCCTAGGAACTTTGGATGACCTAGAAAATGATCCACCTCCTTTGACATGGGTTACGAACCAAAACAAAGAGGATGAGCATTTTGAAGGGCATTTCAGATTCATTGAAATAATTTTAGTAAACCCTAGTTCTTTTAAGGAGGGGGTGTTCGGGTTTCTGCCTTCCCCATTTCAAATTAAATGGAATTTAAACATGATGCACACCCTAATGCATGGTCTAACGGGATGTGACAACTCACCCCACTCAAAAGAATCTCGTCCCGAGATTTAGGATCTGTTGCGAAAAGGTGGGATACTCAAGTCGAAGACGATCCTCCCTTTCCCAAGTTGCTTCTTGCTCGGAATGGTTTGACCATTGAACCTTTAGAAACTTGATATTCCGACGTCGAGTGGTACGCTCGGCTTGATCGAGGATCTGAACGGGATATTCTCGATAGGTGAGGTTATCTTGGAGATCAAGCGTTTAGTGGTCCACTCCACGGATAGGATCCGAGAAGCAACGCTGAGTTGGGAAGCGTGGAAGACATCATGGACTCGGAAAGATGCGGAGGTAGTTCAATTGGTAGGCAACTTCTCCTCGTTTGGCAAGAATGCGAAAGGGTCCAATGTAACGAGGAGCCAACTTGCCTTTGATACCGAATCGATGGGTTCCCTTTAGAGGAGTAACCGAAGGTAAGCCTTCTCACCAATTTCATAAGTCATAGGCTTATGCTTGCGGTCATATTGGCTCTTTTGACGAGATTGGGCTGTTTTCAATTTCTCACGAACAACGCGAACTTGCTCTTACGCTTCTGAATCATATCCGGGCCAAAGAGTTGTCTTTCCCGGTTTCGACCGTTAAGAGGCGTTCGACATTTTCGTCCATAAAGAACTTGAAAGGGCTTTGCCCAGGCTGGCTTGATAACTATTGTTATAAGCGAACTCGGCGAATGGAAGGCATTTCTCCCAATTCATGCGAAAGAGATGATGAAGCTCAAGCATATCCTCTAGGATTTGATTGACTCGTTCTACTTGACCACTTGATTGGGGATGGAAAGCGGTGCTAAAGGAGAGACGAGTTCCCATAGCGTTTTGGAAACTTTCCCAAAATCGAGAGGTGAAGAGACTTCCACGGTCTGAGTTAATCTCCAATGGAACACCATGAAGAGACACTATTCGAGAGATGTACAATTCAGCTAGCTGGCTAGCGGTTATACTCTCACGAACGGGTAGGAAGTGGGCTACTTTGGAAAGACGATCAACGACAACGAAGATAGCATTATTCCTCTCTTGGTCTGGGAAACCCGGTAATGAAATCCATACCGATTTTATCCCATTTCCATTCAGGAATTTCCAAAGGTTGAAGGGTACCAGCAGGCCGTTGATGCTCGGCTTTAACTCGACGACAGATGTCGCAGTTAGCAATGTATTGAGCGATTTCTCTCTTCATCCTAGTCCACCAAAACCTCTGGCGTAGATCTTGATACATTTTAGTACTACCGGGATGAATGGTGAGAGGAGAGTCATGAGCTTCCTTAAGGATCAATTGCCGTAGCTGTTGTTTCTTAGGAACCACCAAGCGGTTTCAAAGAAGACAACACCTCGTTCATCTATGGAGAAACATTTAGCAGCTCCGCTAGCAATGTTCTCCTTGATCCGAGATATCCTCTATCATCTTCTTGAGCAGCTATGATTCGATCCGTAAGGTTGGGTTTCGCCACCGGGGTGGAAAGGAATCCTCGAGGAACAATGTGAAGATTAAGCTTACGAAATTCCTCGTGGAGAAATGGTTGACTTTGTTGTAACATCAGATTGTTACAATAAGATTTGCGACTTAGTCGTCGCCATGACATTGGCTTTGCACAGGGTGTAGGATATTCCTAAGTCGAAATCTGTAATCAACTCGACCCAACGTCTTTGCCTGAGATTCAAATCCGGTTGGGTGAAGATATATTTCAGACTTTGGTGATCGGTGTAGATTTCTAGCGATTACCCGTAAGGTAATGTCGCCAAGTTTTGAGTGCATGAACCATCGCTGCAAGCTCTAGATCGTGTGTGGGTAGTTATCCTCATGTGGGCGAATCGTCGAGAAGCGTAGGCAATCACATGACGATCTTGCATGAGTATGCAACCTAGTCCTTGTCGCGGCGTCGCAATAGATAATAAAGTCCTTAGAAATCTGGTGGAACAAATGCGGGAGCAGATGTCGAGCGTCTTTTCAGTTCTGAAAGCTGAACTTCGCCTTTATGGCGTCCATTCGAACTTCTTATCTTTCTTGAGGAGTTCGGTTAGAGGTTTAGCAACTTTGGAGAAATTCTCGACGAAGCGGCGGCAATAGCTCGCTAAACCGAGGAAACTCCGAACTTGCTTGACCGATTCAGGTGGAGTCCAATCAAGGAAGGCTTGAACTCGCTCGGGATTGACAGCAATACCCTTACCAGAGATTACATGTCCTAGATAGGTCACTTCTGGTAACCAGAATTCACACTTAGAGAATTTGGCATAAAGGCGGTGCTCTCGAAGTTTCATCAATACTAGCCTTAGGTGTTCGGCATGTTCTTCCTCATTCTTGGAGTAGATGAGTATATCATCGAGGTATACCACGACGAATTTATCCAAGTACTCCATGAAGATTGAGTTCATTAACCGAGAGAAAGTGGCTGGAGCATTGGTTAATCCGAAGGACATGACGGTGTACTCGTATTGGCCATAACGAGTGACAAAGGCCGTTTTGGGAATGTCCCCGTTCTTGATTTTGATTTGATGGTAGCCCAACCTCAAATCCATCTTGGAAAAGACTGAGGATCCAGCGAGCTGATCATACAGATCGTTGATCCTGGGGAGCGGATACTTGTTCTTGATAGTGACCAAATTGACAGGTCGGTAATCTACAACCATCCGATCCGTACCCTCCTTCTTCTTGACGAAGAGGATGGGACAAGCCCATGGAGATGAACTAGGACGGATGAAACCCTTTTGCAAGGATTCATCGAGTTGTTTCTTAAGTTCAGCTAGTTCTAGGGGTGCCATCTTATAAGGTCTTCTAGAGATTGGGGCGGTTCCGGAACAAGATCTATCACGAACTCGACATCCTGTCGGGTGGAACACTGGCAGTTCCTCGAAATACATCCGGAAATCACGGACTACCGGAATATCTTGAGGTGCGGAAGGGGTTGGCATTTAAGGAGTAAAGTGGCGCTTAGACACTCGGGTTAAAACATTTCTTGTCTTGCCGAAGGATGGGTAAGTTGAACAGTTCTAGTAGAGCAATCAATCTTAGCATAATGGGCTGACATCCAGTCCATACCCAAGATGATGTTTATGTCCGAGGACTTAAGAGCTATTAGAGATGCAAGAAAGACTAATCTGTCGACAAGAATTTCATTCCCATGACTTATTCTAGAGGTCTGCCATCTAGAACAAGGAGTTTGAATTTCCATGGAGGTAGGCATGTCACAGAATGTGGTGTTGTGCAATCAAGCATAGCTCTCAGAAATAAATGAATGAGATGCTCCAAGATCAAAAAGAACGGTTGCGGATGGCAATTAACAAGCGTACATCGAGGGCGGCGTTGGGATCCTCATAGGTTTCTTCAGCGAGACATAGTTGACATGGCCACGGCGGTGGCAACTGGTTTAACATAGGGCACCTTTCCTGCTGGCTTGCCGCGCCAACAGACTTTCCAGCTTGATTGGGGTTGTTCTGGGGACACTCTCGGATATAGTGGCCCGTCTCTCCACACTTGAAGCAAGTTATCACATTTGGGCGTGGAGCAGCATTAGTAGTGGGACCTCCATAAGTCTTGGGTGGAAAATACGGCTGGTTGGGGCGGCGCCTCGAAGGATGGCCTCGGGGTGAACCTGGTGGTAGAGCGGTATTTGGAACCCAAACCCGCGCTTCGGGATCGAGCGGATGAAGATCCGTAATCACGGATGTGTTTGCGTGAAGCCTCAAAATCAGTCTGCCCTGATCTCGGCCGATAGCCTTATTGACTAGCCGGAAAGAGGTACACTCATGCAGACGGAGATCTCGGCGTAGCTCGGGGCTAAGTCCCTTGCGGAACCTTGCCTGCTTCTTGGCATCGGTAGAAACTTCTTGGGGCATAACGTGCTAACCTCCCAAATTCACGGTGTAGGCATCCTTTGTCACCTACCTTGGGTGAAACTGCAGAATTCCTCACGTTTGCGGTCCATATGACCTTCTGGAATATGATGCTCGCGGAAGGCAGCACTGAACTCATCCCAAGTTGTAACTTGTCCAGCCGGACGCATAGCCTCATAATTTTCCCACCAGAGACTAGCAGGGCCTTCCAGATGATAGGCGGCAAAGGTAACCTTGTCAGCCTCAGCCACGTTGGCGGAACGCAGCTTGTGGTGGATGCTGTGAAGCCAATCGTCTGCGTCGAGAGGCTCGACGGAATATTTGAATTTTGGGGGATACAGCTTAACGAAGTCGTTGAGTGAGACCACATCGTTTCTTGGCTGGCGTGCTGTGTTTTGTTCAATCCGCTCCAATAAGCGGTTGGTTTCACGCTTATTGCGTTCTGCTTCCAGCATCACCTCGGCCAAAGATGGCGGTTGCGGCAGATTCACATTTCGGCTGCATCGCTTCTCCTGCTCTGGAACAGCAGGAGTGTTGCAGTGTTGACCATCACGGAGACAAAGCAAAGGTTTAAACCAGGATGGCAGAATTTAACAAGGAAGTGCGGAAGGTAATGGATAGCATGGAATGCAAAGATGTTCATCCGTATGACATGGTAATATAAAACTGCCATATATATATATACCAGCGGTCATACACACCATCCATAGTTTAGTACAAGCTGACGGAGTACAACTATAAGGAAAGGCGTTACATCTCATCGGAAGCATTCCAACTCCTATACATTATTTTCTACACTTAGGAACGATACACACTAAGTCGTATTCCACGAGTCACGCAGGCGGTGGAAACACAACTATTACCATACTAGGAATACTACTACTATCTCGTGCAGCTCCATAGTAGTCCTCATAGAAGTCACCACCCAGACACAGAAGTGGAACATGATCGTCCGGAAGCAGACAATCTGTGGGTCCTGTGGACCATAAGGACTCGGATGTGGCCGTGGACCAACAAGCGGTGGCAGGCGAGGCCCACGAGGAGGTGATGCCTCCAACCTCACGCCACTCCATAAAGTCCGCAGACTCGCCCGCACGGGTACAAGTCCCTCATGTCCATAAATCCGGCTTGCACGGCAGTGCAAACCTAGTCGAGTAGCCCAGTGGTCGAGCGGGCATTAAAAAGCTCCATACGCAAGGCCGGTTCTCACGGTCCTTGTCCTCCAAAGAACTCGGTAGTAGTGCGAAGGTGAGTCCTCATGGGATGCATCGCTGTACAAGCCACAAGGTAGCCATGCGCCCGTGGAGGGATCTTGGCATATAGCGAAAATCGGTGTTGCCCAAGCAAAGGCAGTTACAGCTCGAATAATAGTCATCATGGAATAGGCTGCATCTTGTACAGACATTCCAATAGTGATTCGAGCCCATAAGAACGATGAAGTGGCTCGAGAGCTCCGGGATAAGATGGATAAATCCGGACCGTGCATAGGTATTGACTTTGATTGAAATCCTAAACTGCTCCTCGGCGGTATATTCAGGATACCATCGATAACCAGACTCAATCATCACCCTAACCAACATGGCCGTGTGACCGCACACATCAATGCAACGGGTCAGCGAACCACTTGGTTACGGGGGGGTGGCCATCTGAAAGCACAGCCACAATGCAAAGGCATTAGAATTCTAGGAAAATCGGGCAGCATAACATCTGTAAATGCTCAAAATCAGATTTGAGACATTAAAATCAGATTGCAAATCCACTCAACAACATCATATCAAGGTTCTGGTTCAAATGATAGCATACTAAAATTTAGTAGCACTGAACTGAGGATGTAACCAACAATCCTATAAGTTACTACGGATTAGTAACACGTGAACCTGTTAGAAGAAGAGAGCCTAGTCCTAAACCCACGTTGAATGAGAAGAGGATGACTCAGATCAGAGGGCATAAGGTAAAGAAGTAAAAAGAACCTTACGTTCCCTCCCACAATCAATTCCCCTACATATAACTAAAGCATTTCTAGACTCAACTTCGACCAGTTTGGCTTAGCGAACCTACAGCAGCCCCTTTCGATGCCAACGCTGTCGGGACCCGATTCCAAGTCACATCGACCTAGCTGGTAACACCTCATATCACTTTGCGGCCTCACGCACGGTATTCCCACGGTGTCGCCTTACCATGGCCGGGACCGTTTATGCCTTTTGGCTCACGATATGATAGTGTCGCTAGCATCCACATGACAAAGAACCGGGCCGACATGGCTAGTCGTGAACCCAAAGCGGCACTAACCTATGGGGACAGGCATACATGAATCACCTCGAGCATGTCGGTCATCAACGTATGAATTCGGGCTGTAGCACTGGGCTGACAGGACTCCGGTATCCCGGGCTGTAGCAGGCTAGGCAGGACTCCGAATATCATCGCGTGACATTTCCCGAAGGAACAGACATAAGAACGAAATGAATTACATGCCGCCATCAAGTGTCCAAGCAGTAGTCTTTGGGCTAGCGAGACTCCGTGAACCGGGCAGAAGCGGACTACTATCGCTCGTAAGCACGAGACTACATTTCCCCATATGAGAGGCTGCCAAGGATAAACAACTAGATTGTCGGATCCCACTCATACCAAGCATTTCAATCATACACGCAATATGCCCGATATGAGTAAATACAACAAGGCATCACAACAAAACTCTACAACTCAAGTACTTTATTTAAGAGGCTCCGAGGAGCCATACATAACATAGTCATACAGGTAGGGGTCACATGACCCAACACTCAAGTCATACAATCATACAAGCACATGCGAAGCAAACTAGTCTCGAGTACGGACTCTAGAAAGAAAGAAAGCTTGTTGGAGCCTTTCTATCTACAATGGCCCTTCACAAGTCTTAGATCGCCACCGGGTGGCTAGTTCACTCGTCAAGTCAATATCTACATAGAATCCGTCGGAGGGTAGTATAGTCCTCTGAAAACATTGATTAAGCAAACATGAGTACAAAAGTACTCAGCAAGTCTTACCACGAATCCTATCATACATGCATATTCTCAAGGAAGGAAGTGGAGTTATTTGCAGCAAGCCAGCTTTGACTCTTGGCTAAGCTATCCTCGTGACACCACTTTGTAAAGCATTTGTCGTTACGAGTCCACTAATCACCATCACAATACTCCACCGTGGATCCTCTCTCGTCATCCCCGAGAGGGCCATCCACGATACTCACACTTATCTTGAGACTTTTAGTAGTATCCATTTACTTGTCTATGAACTGATATAGGTAACCCGAAGTCCTTCTCCGTGGACACGGCTATTCAATAGATCATACTTAACCTGCAGGGTGTACTTCTTCACACGCTCACCACTTATCGTCGTTTACACGACATGTACTCGGCAACCTTCAAGCGGAAGCCCAACGTGGGTGTCGGCCACAGCCTACCTAAACACTCAAGTCCCTAGTCCAGGTTTATCGCCTATTCGGGTTCCATCCGCAGGGAGTCCGGCCGAGGTTTCCCATACAGCCCCGAACGATGTGTGCAGGGTTCCCGAGATACCAAATGGGCACTCGGTACACAGACCCACGGTGCCTACCGCAACACAACCCACCCCTAAGGTCAGCGTTATGCGTCGGCCCCAAACATGCTACAAACACGAAACTACTTGCAACTCCCGGACTATGAACAGGGGTGGTTAAGAAGCCGAGAGGGTCAATTAAGGATCCCAATGTGTGGTAGTAACTGTTTCATGGATCACAAACACAGATCTCAGTTCTTAAGTTCGGCTTCAATGAAACAACCCACCATGTACTCCTACATGGCCTCTCATCGATACCTTTACCAAATCGTGTTCAACACTTTCACTCTCGAACCAACACAACCTTTCACTCCAGTTCATCATCCCGATGAGCCGACTGACACAACTCTAAGCATAGCAAGCATAGCATGGTAGGAATCACAAACATGGCTCAATCAACTCCTACACATACTAGTGGGTTTCATCTAATTCTTGTGGCAATGACAGGTCATGCAAAGGAAGTGGGTTCAACTACCGCAGCACACAACAGTTTGAATCGCGTTGTCTTAATGCAGATGCGAGAGCGAAGCGAGAACATGGGTTTGTATCGAAATGATCAACGGGTTGCTTGCCTGATGGAACTGGGGTAGAGTACTGCCCTTCAGATGGGTAGTCGAGGTTATCCTCGGGGGCAGAACCTATCATGAAAGCACACCGAAAGTAAACACACATGACAATATGCAACAATATGATGCATGCTATGACATGGCAATATGGATGTGTGTTGGTCTAATGCAAGCTGAAATAACAGGGGATGAACTCATTTGAACCAAGGATTCAAATGATAGCTCATTTGAGTTAGTCCTAATGGTGCAATTTCTTATTCTGGTTATTCAGCATAGTTAACTTGTTTTAACATGCATGAAACCTGTACCAATGGATAGAGTGTATTTTTCTGATAATTTTTCATATATAAAACTTTGCATTTGGAGTTACAGAATAAAAGTTATAAGCATTTGAAATTTGAATTATATTCTGGAATTTACTATATCAAAATAAACCATAATTTGAATTAATGCGTCAGCATGAGGTCAGCGTGACGTCAGGGGTCAACGGGGTCGTCCAGGTCAAACTGACCAGTGGGACCCGCATGTCAGGGTAATTAACTTAACTAAAGTTTAATTAAACTAACCTATTTAGTTAGCAGGGCTGGGCCCTAGTTGTCAGTGACCTGTCGGGGTCAACGCGGGCCCACAGTAGTCAATGCCCACGTCGGCCGCACCGGCGACTAGTCACGGCGAGCCCGACACGGCGGAGGAGTGTGTTTGGTGATTCCGCGACCAAACGAGTCGCGGAAGATAGCTACGGGTAGCTAGGAGCAACCCGCATCTATTGGTGAGGTTAGTTGGGGTCGGGGTGGCCGGAGTTGGCGCCGGCGACGAGTTAGGCGGCCGCCGGGGTTCGGCCAACGACGGGTTTGGGGTTAGAGGGCTCGGCGAGGTGCGGGAAGTGCATGGGCAGACCCGTTGGGGTGTGGTGAGTGCGATGGACACGGTGGCGTGGCCGTTGGGTGGCCGGAGCCTCGTCTGCGACGAGCTCCGCGGCGGTGCGTTCGGGTGATCGTGGTTGGGTCGTTGTGGTGCACGAGAAAGAGAGTGGAGAGGATGGGGAGGTAGCCAGGCTCACAGCGGTCTCGTAGAGAGCCTCGTCGGGGTCGGCGATGAACCGGGGCGACGGCGACGTCAAAAGGGATCTCCGGCGACTTCGAGCTCGGTCGAGGTCGGTGTAGTGGCTTCGGGGCACTTAGAGCGAGCGGGACTCAGCTAGCTAGGGGTAGTGGAGTGCGGCGGAGCTCCTGGACATGGTGGGGAGGAGCATGGACGGCGGGGAGCACGACTTCGGCGGTGGCGCGTCGGCGATGGCGTCGGCCAAGTTGGGGGAGAGCGAGAGAGAGGCAGGGGCGAATGGCGTGTCCAGGGGTCGGGCGACGACGTGGAGGCCGTCGAGGCAGCGAGGCGGCGAGGAGGTGAAGCAGGCGGCGGCCAGCTGCGTGGCGCGCCAGAGCTCGCCGTCGGGCACCAGGCTGCTGCTGGCAAGCCAGCTGCTGTTGGCAGCGCTGCTTGCTGGGCTGGGCGGCAGGTGGGCGAACACGGCGTCAGTAAGTGTTTTTCCATTTTTAGTCTTTTTCTAATTTTTGTAACTTTGTGGGGTTTTCTAAAATACCAAAACTATTTCAAAAATCACCAAAATGCTCCTGGTCACTTGTTGGAATATTCCCAACATGAAACATTTTGGTTTGGCAATTTTTGAACATTTAAAATATTTTATATAATTTAAAATGCTCAAGTTCAAAACTTGTGGATTAATCCTAGGAACTTTGGATGACCTAGAAAATGATCCACCTCCTTTGACATGGGTTCTGAACCAAAACAAAGAGGATGAGCATTTTGAAGGGCATTTCGGATTCATTGAAATAATTTTTAGTAAACCCTAGTTCTTTTAAGGAGGGGGGTGTTCTGGGGTTTCCTGCCTTCCCCATTTCAAAATTAAATGGAATTTAAACATGATGCACACCCTAATGCATGGTCTAACTGGGATGTGACATGATGGTCATCGGCCCAGGCATCTTCAGTGTGTTGTAGGCGTAATGTGACGCCGCCATGAACTTAGCTAGTGCCAGGCGGGCGAGGATCCCGTTGTAGGGCAAGGGGATCTCGGCTACATAAAAAACAATCCTCTCCATCCTGTAGTTCAACTCGCCTCCAAACGTCACGGGCAGCGTGACCTTACCCTTCGGCTGGCTCCTTCTCGGGTTGACCCCTTGAAACGTGCCCGTCTCTTCGAGGTCTCCATCAGGAATCTACAGCCTTTTGATCACAACAGGTGAGATCAAGTTCAGACCGGCCCCGCCGTCAACTAGCATTTTTGTCACCTTGAGGTTGCGTATCGTTAGCGAAACCAACAACGGCAAGCACCCGACCGCAGTTGTGCGATCAGGGTGGTCCTCGGCGTAAAAAATGATAGGCATGCTGGACCACTTCAGTGGCTTTTGAGCATCGAATGATGGCTCCGCTGCTGTGATCTCACGTGCCCACTGCTTGAGCTGGCGGTGAGAAGTGTGCGGCAAGGCACCACCGTCGACGCACATAGCCTCCGTAGCTTTATGAAAATCCTGCTCGCCGGACTTGTCGTCCTCGTCATGACCGTCGTCTTCCTGCTTCTTGTCGCGGCCCCGAGCGGGCCTCTCATGCTGGCTATCCTTGCTGCGGTGACCCCCTTGGCCGCCACGCTTCTTGACGGATCCTTCGGCACCATCCTGGCCCTTCTCCTTGTCTCGCCTCTCATACTCAGCTTTTTGCTTTTCAGCAAGCAGCTCAACTTGTCGGCAGTTCTGGAGGTCATGGCCCTTGGTGTGGTGGATCTTGCAGTACTGCTTGTCGGAGCCTCCTGGCTTGTCGGCAACCGCCAAGGCCCGGCAAGCAGCGCACCCGACAATTTCCTTGCCGGGGTTGTCTGCCTTGGCCTTCTTGGCAGCGCCAGTGTCCTCGGATGCCTCGACGGCAAGCGTAGTCTTACCCTTGCGTTTCCTGTTGCAGTGCCAGCCCTTCTTCGTCGGGGTGGCTGTGCCCTCGTCTGTGGAGTCAGTTTGTACACCGGCGTCCTCGCCGGGGTACTTCCTCCCCTCTTCAGCCCGAGCGCACCTATCGGCCAGAACATAAAGTTTGGCCACATCTTTGACCTTGTTCATCGCGGGCTCTTCATGCATATTGCGATTGCGCACATTCTGGCGGAATGCGCTGATCACGACGGCGGGATGAACATCTGGGATGTTGTACTGCACTCGGCTGAATCTCTGCATGTACTTGCGCAGGGTTTCACCTTCTTTCTGGGGGATGATATGCAAATCGCTTGCCTGGCCATGAGCTTGGTGCCCCCCAGTAAAGGCGCCAACAAACTCATGGCACACGACCAAGAAGAAATAGAATCCACAGGCAAGTGCATCAACCATGACATGACATTGGGTTTAAGTGCCAACAGGAAGTAATTGGCAAGAACCTTATCGTCACGAGCCCCAGCAGCTTGCATGGCGATGATGTAGATGCAGAGGAACTCCGACGGATGGGTCTTGCCGTTGTACTTCTCGCCGACGTCAGGCTTAAACGTGCGATGGGAGGGCCACTGGAACTGCCGCAACTCATGGGTAAAAGCTGGGCAACCCACCTCGTAGGGTAGGCCGCCAGAGCCACCTGGCGCTGGGTGGTCAATAGTGGGCCATGCCCGCCTATCTAACTGGTGGTGTGCATCGCGCCGATGCTCGATGGTGGTTCGAGCGTCTTCATGGGCTCGCTCCCGAAGAACTTGGTGCTGATCGCGGTGGGTTCGTGGGTCGGACGACGCTATGGAAATGTTATCACCAGCGTCATCACGACGGACCGACACCCGCGGTGGCTGGCGTGGCGGAGGAGAGTGCAGCGTGGCCGCAGCACCTCCGATCCTTCCACCACTGGCATGCGGTGGCTCGATGGAACGCCGGCCTGAAGGCCCCGCTGGTCGCGGCTCATCTTTGTTGGCAGCGTCGACGAGGCTCCGGATGGTGACTCTCCATTCGTCGAGCTTTTCCGTAGCGGGGGGAAAATCGAGGAGCAACTGCGCGCGCCAAGGCTTCTGCTGGGGTGGGTGGCGTGGCGGTGAAAGTTGCGTGGACCGTGACGCGCCCCGGCTTCAAACCACGTCAGAAGGAGCTCTGTCACGGCCCAGCTGCTGCGTGCCATTTTCGCCAGCGTCTCGGCGTGCATGCTGGCCTTCTACGTCCCGTGGCTGAAGCGCAGGACTCTTCCCACGGCGGCGCCCAGGGTCATCAGCGTGGTGACGCTGCTCATCGCGCGCAACCTGGGAGGAGCGCGTCGTGGGCGCCGCGTAGGCGTCTTGGAGTCATCGCTCCGCTCGTTGGTGGCACGACGCCGCCCCTAGAGGGCCCCGCACCGCCTGCGGGGGGCCCGGCTCCGTCTTTGGATTTGGCCGCGTGCGAACCGTCGTGTCGCGCACAAATGATGCCGCTCGCCGGGCCTTGACTGCCGGAGCGATCCGGGTGTTCACGGGCCATGCCTCGGCTTCCATCCGCGACCGCCTCACCACTCGCCCGCACTGGTATGGGCCGTCCGGCTCCCGACGAACCGATCGCCGTGATCGTCTTCTTCTTGGGAGCCATGGTGATGAAAAACTGCTAAACTAGCTGCTAGACCAGTTCTCACAACTGCGCACCCCCTACCTAGGGCGCCAAAGATGTCGGTGGAAACGACACCTATGGGGTCACTGGGATCCCATCTACAGTTGGTGGGTGCGGGGTTGTGCAAAGAGCAGGTCTAGGAGCCAGCACAAGGATCATTTACCCAGGTACGGGCCGCGAGGATACGCAAAACCCTAGTCCTGCTTTGGTGTCTGTATTTGAGTGTTCTTGAGTTCTTGAACTAGCTACGGTGCGTGCCTAGTTCAAAAGATCCGAATCCCCTCGTGCCTCCTTTTATAGACAAAAGGGGTTGCCACAGTGGCACACAGGAGGTGGAAAGGTGTACAATACACAAGCTTATCGCCTATCATTACGGGACAAGACGCATTAAATGCGCTCCTTAGGTGTCCTGTTGCTCTATCGGGGACGACAACAAGGCCCGTCCCGTCTGTCGCCGCTCCGTCTTGCTTTGACACGGGTCCAGGCCAACGAGGAATGCAGCGCCACGTAGGCTGGCAGGCTGCTGAGATGGCGTGGTGGTAGTGTCTTCACGAAGTTTGCATGCCACCACGTAGGTGTTTGCTGAGTTGGCCTGAAGCCGCATGTCGCCACGCAGGTGCCTGCCCAGCCGGTTGGGCTGGCAGCTGCATGGGGAACGACGGTGGAGTCTTGGCCGACGCGGGCCTGGCTGCGGCCCTGCAGGTGTCTTCGTCAAGGGCCTTGCCGGGGCCCCGGAAAGGGTCTTGACGTGGTATCGTGGTCGTCCCTGGCAAGGGTCTTGCCGGGGGCGGTATCGTGGATTTCCTCAGCTAGGATCCCGCTGAGGATCGTCTTCTTCTGGTCCTCATCTGATCTTGTGTGTTTATGATCTTGAGAAAGATCTGCATGCCACCACAGAGGTGCCTCTCGAGCCTTGGCTCCAATGTGGTTGTTGGCGGCGTTGGAACACTCGGGCTCAAGGGTGGCTCGCTCTGCTGGTGTTGGGCAAGTTGTCCTGGCAAGGCTCTTGCCGAGGCTGCGGAGGCCGCCCTGGCAAGGGTCTTGCCGGGGGAGTCCGCCTCGCCCTCTTGCTCTCTGTATCTCTGGTCTTGGTGTTGTTTTGCCCGTCTTGTGATTCTGTCTCCTCCCTCTGCCCTGCTAAGTGCGGCCGCAGGCGCGGTTCTGACTGCCCGTGCACAAGTAGAGGGGTAAAAAAGGGGCCCCTACTTTTGTATGCCAACACCCCCTCCCCCAATTGATGACCCACAAGTATAGGGGATCTATCATAGTCCTTTCGATAAGTAAGAGTGTCGTACCCAATGAGGAGCAGAAGGAAATGGCAAGCGCTTTTCAGCAAGGTATTCTCTGCAAGCACTGAAATTATCGGTAACAGATCGTTGTGTGATAAGATAATTCATAATGGGTAGCAAGTAACAAAAGTAACTAAGGTGCAGCAAGGTGGCCCAATCCTTTTTGTAGCAAAGGACAAGCCTGGACGAACTCTTATATAAAGTAAAGCGCTCCCGAGTACACATGTGAATTACTGCCAAGTTAGTTTTCATCATGCTCATATGATTCACGTTCGTTACTTTGATAATTTGATATGTGGGTGGACTGGTGATAACCCACAAGTATAGGGGATCGCAGCAGTTTTCGAGGGTAGAGTATTCAACCCAAATTTATAGATTCAACACAAGGGGAGCCAAAGAATATTTGTAAGTATTAGCAGCTGAGTTGTCAATTCAACCACACCTGGTAATAGTAGCAGCAAAGTAGTTTGATAGTTTTGGTAATAGTAGCAACAACAATAGTAACGGTAACCGTGATAGCAGTAATTTTATAGCAAGTGCAACAGTAACGATAGGAGTGATAACTTAGCAAGAACAATATAAGAGAAATTCGTAGGCATTGGATCGATAATTTGTTGGATTATATTCATCACGTGACAGTTATAACCTAGGGCGATACGACACTAGCTCCAGTTCATAAATATAGTGTAGGCATGTATTCCGTAAATAGTCATAAGTGCTTATGGAAAGAACTTGCATGACATCTTTTGTCCTACCCTCCCGTGGCAGCGGGGTCCAAAAGGAAACTAAGGGATATTAAGGCCTCCTTTTAATAGAGAACCCGAACAAAGCATTAACAGACGGTGAATACATGAACTCCTCAAACTACGGTCATCACCGAGAGTGGTCCTGACTATTGTCAGTCTGGGGTTGCCGGATCATAACACGTAGTAGGTGACTATAACTTGCAATATCGGATCTAGAACATGGATATAATGGTGATAACATAAATGGTTCAAATCTGAAATCATGGCACCCGGGCCCAAAGTGACAAGCATTAAGCATGGCAAAGTCATAGCAACATCAATCTCAGAACATAGTGGATAGTAGGAATCAAGCCCTAACAAAACTAACTAGATTACATGATGAATCTCATCCAACTCCTCACCGACTAGCGAACCTACGAAGGAATTACTCACTCCCGGTGGGGAGCATCATGGAATTGGCGATGGAGAAAGGTTGATGATGAGAAAGATCGAAGATCCCCCTCTCCGGAGCCCCAAACGGACTCCAAATCTAGCCTCCCGATGAAGAACAGGAGGTGACAACGGCTCCGTCTCGTGGAATGCGATAACTCTTTCTCCCTAAATTTTTTTTCTGGAAAATAGGATTTTATAGCATCGGTTTCAGGGTCTGCCGGGCCACCAGGTGGGGACTACCCACCTGGGCGCGCCTAGAGGGGGGTACGCACCCTGGTGGGTTGTGCCCACCCAGATGCCCCCCTCCGGTGGTTCCTGGCTGCAGAAATTCTCTTTTAGTATGTAAAAAATCCTCGCAAAGTTTTGTTCCATTCCGAGAACTTTTATTTCTACACAAAAACAACACCATGGTAGTTGTGTTGAAAACAGCGTCTGTCCAGGGTTAGTTTCATGCAAATTAGAGTCCAAAACAGGAGGAAAAGTAGATACATTGGAGACGTATCAACTCCCCCAAGCTTAAACCTTTGCTTGTCCTCAAGCAATTCAGTTGATAAACTGAAAGTGAAAACGAAAAACTTTTATGAACTCTTTTGCTCTTGTTTGCATAAATAAGCTTAAATAGCACCCATGTTTTGAGCCAATATTATAACTAACCATGCCGACAATAACTCTTAAAAATTATATTAACTCATATCAATGACATAATCAGCTAGCGAGCAATAATAAGATATCTGAAATAGCAACACGTTATCAAAACAACCATGATATAATATGACAATAGTGGTATCTTGCTAGCCCTTTCTGAGAACGCAAAACATAAATGTAGAGCACCTCCAAAGTTCAAGCAGCGACTAAACATTGTAATTCATGGTAAGATCCAATCATGATGCACCCAACATTAGCTACACACAATGCATCAGCATGACAGCAGTGCTCTTAGGTTCTGGCACTTATTTTATAAGGTGATGACGCAACATAAAAGTAAATAGATAGTCCCTTCGCAGAGGGAAGCAGTGATTTGCAGCGGTGCCAGTGCTCAAAATTTTAAAACAGAGGTAAATGATATTTTGAGAAATGCACCCTTCTTGTTTACTTCGCGACCATCAGTTATCTTTATCTTCCATGCTAAACACGCTACTGGCGGTTCCCAAGCGATAAAGTAAAGGTTATGACTCCGTAGGAGTTTTTGTTTGATTATTTGAGAGATCAATTCTTTTCACAGTTTAGGACTGGGAATCCCTATTACCGCCATTTTCTCGTGCAGTGGCGAGTGAATAAACACTCAACCTGAGAATAACCCGCTTAGCATGGAAGATACCGACTACCTCCTGTCGTTTCATGAACGATCCAGGCACACAAAAATGATATTTATTTGAAATTTTTAGAGACGGCACATGCAAATTTACTTAGGACGGAAGGGTAATACCGCATATAGGTAGGTATGGTGGACTCATCTGGAATAACTTGGGTTCAAGGTTTTTGATGCACATGCAGAATTCCCACTTAGTACAGGCGAAGGCTAGCAAATAGATTGAGAAGCGGCCAGCTAGAGAGCAACAACGGTCATGAACATGCATTATGCATAAGTAACATTGGACACTAGCATGAGTAGGATATGAACACCATGAACATAAATATCATAGAGGCTATGTTGGTTTTTATTCAACTACATGCATGAACATGTGCCAAGTCAAGCCACTCGAACATTCAGAGGAGGATACCAAATTGTCATACTACATCACAATCATTTTAACGCAATGTTGACATCCAAAATAAATCATTATCCACTCCTAGCTACTTATGCATGGCATGAGAAACTATAATCTCTTATTGTCATTGCAAACATGTTTAATCATAGTGAGCTGAATCATGGATACTAGGTTAAACATAAGTCGAGTTCATACCCGTTTCTCTCTGCCATGGCCAGTTCATCTAATATCGTCATTATTGCCTTTCACTTGCACGAACGAATGATATGAAAATAATAATAGTGCAAGAGTGCCGTGGACTAAGCTAGAATCTGCAAACATTTTATTTAACAGGAGAAGACAAGGTAAAATGGGCTCTTTGTTAGATAAACAATTATGCAAATGAGAGGCACTCATCATTTTCATCGTGGTCTTCTCCTCGGTATGACTCAAATAAAAAGAAAAGAAATTCAGATAAACACACTGAAATATTTTTGGTTTTCTTGAATAAGCAAATAAAAGGGAAAAGCAAAAATGATAAAAACTATTTACACGGGAAAGCTCCCCACAAGCAAAGGAAGAACAAGGAAATCTTTTTTGGGTTTTCTTTTTAGTACTACAACTAAATACTCTAGAAACAAAAATAAAAAAGAAGCAGGAAATATTTTTGGGTTTTCTCAAAGTTTGTCAAACACACAAGAAGAAAGCGAGAAAATAAATCTAACATGGATAATACAATGATAAAGTGTGGACACAGACAAATGAAATGTGTGAACATGAATGTAATGTCGATGGAAATACGTACTCCCCCAAGCTTAGGCTTTTGGCCTGACTTGGTAATCAGTAGTAGCCTGGGTAATGATCGGGGTGGTAGCTCACGGAGGCTCTTGGCGCGGATGCCCCAGCCTGCCGTGCGGCCACAACCGCCACGTTATGAGCTCGAGCCTCGCTCTCAATAAAAAATATCTTCCCCTACTGTGATAATCAAAGAGAGCAGGCGCAGGCAAATATGTATGCACAACGGAATCTTTATTAAACAACAATTTGTAGGTGAAATTATGGGGTTCACCTTTAAGGATCTTATGGCGTTTCATAGCATCAAGGTCTAAATACTGCGTAGGTAAAATAGGGTCATAGGGCAAAGGTGCAACACCCAACTCTTTTGCTAAGCGTGTGGCATAAATTCCACCATAAAAATAACCACTATTAGCATTGTGTTGCAACCTGCGTGCAACAATCGCTCTAAGATTATAACTTCTGTCACCGGTGAGAGCGGTGCATATGAGGCTCAAGTCTGGAGCACAAAGTGTATTACAATCTGTTTGCCTACAATACATTTTCCATTAAATAATGCAAAGTATTGAATTGTGGGAAAATGAATGCTCTTTATTCTACCTTGCTTCACTCCCCTAGTCTCACCGTAGCAAAGACTAGTTAAGAACACTTGAAACTCAGACCTTGGTGGTTCGTCTAGCGAACCCGAGAATGGGATTTTGCAATGTTGAGCAAATCTCTCTAGTGATATGGTAAATGGATTTTCATACAGTTTAAATGAAACCCTAGACTCACGTGGATGGAATTTAAATCCTTTGACAAATGATTCAATGAGAGTGTGGTGTTGATTGCACTTATCTAAAATGTAGGGACCGAGGTCGACATTGTGAACATATTGCTTAGATTCCTCCTTAATGCCCACACTCACCATATAATTATCGCATGGCCATAAGCATGTTTTGGTGGCGGCATCTCGTATGGAACTTTCACTTGGTTCAACATAAGACCGACGAACGGAGCTGTCACTAGAAGATGCCCCTGAGGATCTCCTCCTCGAAGAACTCCTTCCAAAAAGGTTCATCATGTTCGCGTACAATTTTCTGAAAAAAATTTGGGTGACAAAAATTTGTCAACAAAACTTTACAAGATTGATATCAACTACTCATAGGGATGCCCAGAGGCCATAGCAAGCATTCAAACTACTTAAAACTCTAAGAATTGAACATGCAAGCTCATCTACAGCAGCACCAAGAGTAGCTAATTATTCAAAATATAAACCACAAAAACAAAAACTAATTAGACAAACGGAGGAGTCACATACCAAGCAACAATCCCCCGAAACAGTTTCCGAAATGGAGCTTCGAGCAAAGTGATCGAAATCCGCGGGTTTGAGAGCAAGAACACGATAGAGAGAGCAATTGTGATTTTTTTTCTAGAGGTAGGTGATGATGTGGGCTGAAGAGATAAGTGAGGGGGCCCACGTGGGGACCACAACCCACCAGGGCACGCCTGGGGGTCCTGGCGCACCCAGGTGGCTTGTGCCCACCTGGTGCACCTCCCTCTGATATTATTTGCACCAGAAATTCTTAAATGTTCAGAAAAATCATATACTTTCGGACCATTCTGAGAAATTTTATTTTTGGGTCATTTTTTATTCCACTGGAAGTTCAAAAAACAGACAAAACATGGCATTTTATTTTATTTAACTAATAAAAATAGAAAACAAAAAGTAGGTACAGAAGGTAGTGCCTACTAAATTCATCAACTTCATACCTCTAAAAAATGATCCATTAATAAGGTTGATCAAGTTTTGTTAACAATCACTTTCGATTAACATGAAACCGAAGAACTTCCGTAAATCACAAAGTTACCTCAATGGGTATATGAATGTCCCCAACAATAATCATTTCATATTTCTTTTTGGCAGTAGGTAGAGGTAGTTGAAAACTTCCAATAGTGATTGTCGGAGATTTTTCAGTAACATTAATACCATTCACTTGGAATTGTTTCTTCGGAAAGTGCACCGTATGCTCATTACCATTGATATGAAAAGTGAACTTTCTTTTATTGCAATCAATATATAACAGCCCATGCAGTATTCAAGAAGGGTCTACCAAGGATAATCGACATGTTGTCGTCCTCGGGCATCTAAAGTATAACAAAGTCAGTCAAAATAGTAACATTAGCAACAACAACGGTCACATCCTCACAAATACCGATAGGTATGGCAATTGACTTGTCAGCCATTTGCAAAGATATTTCAGTAGGTGTGAGCTTATTCAAATCAAGTATTTTATATAAAGAGAAAGGCATAACACTAACACCAGCTCCCAAATCACAAAAAGCAGTTTTCACATAATTTCTCTTGATGGAGCTAGGTATAGTTGGTATTCCCCGATCTCTAAGATTCTTAGGCACTCCATCTTTAAAAGTATAATTAGCAAGCATGGTGGAGATTTAGGCTTCCGGTATTTTTCTCTTATTGGTGATGATGTCTTTCATGTACTTTGCATAAGGAGACATTTTGAGGATATTAGTCAAGCGAGTACGCAAAAATACTGGCCTCGGCATTTTAGCAAAGCGTTCAAATTCTTCATCATCTTTCTTTTAAGTTGAGTTAGGTGGAAAGGGCATAGGTTTTTGAACCCACGGTTCTCTTTCTTTACCGTGTTTTCTAGCAACAAAGTCTCTTTTATCATATCTTTTATTCTTAGGTTGTGGGTTATCAAGATCAACTGCAGGTTCTATCTCAACATCGTTGTTTGGTTCTTTATTATTTGTTTGAGTGCCTTCATGAACCTCATCATTATCTTTTTCATTATCAGAAGGTGAGTCTTCGCTACCAGATTGAGTTTCAGCATTAGAGATAGAAACTTCATTATCATTATCAGGAGATTTTTCTACTTCAGGTTCACTAGAGGCATGCAAAGTCCTATCATTTTTCTTCTTCTTTTTCTTTTTAGAAGGACTAAGTGCATCAGTGTTAACTCTTTGAGAGTCTTGTTCATCTTTTTGGATGTCCCTCGGGATAAAGTGGTTCCTGAGTCATTCTACCTCCTCTAGTCATTACTCTAACAGCACGATCATTGATATTATTATTTATTTCATCTAATAACTCTCTTTGAGATTTAGCAACTTGTTCTAACTGGGTTTGAACCATAGAAGCGTGCTTCCCCCCACCTCTAACATCATTTGATATTCTAAATAACAAGTCACTCAAGCAAGCAATCATATCAGAATTGTATCTCAATTATTCCATAACATTTGCAATGAAGTGATCTTGCGTCCTAATGTAATTCTCAAACTCATAAAGGCATTGGCTAGGGTGCATATTGTGAGGATTATCATTATCGTTGAATTTCATTAAAGAATTTACCTCTACCACCTTAGGTTGTGGTGGTGTATCAATCCCATGAATCTCTTCAATAGGAGGTAAAATTTTGACATCCTCAGCTTCAATACCTTTTTCCTTCATATATTTCTTTGCCTCTTGCATATCTCCAGGACTGAGATATAAGATACCCCGCTTCTTCGGAGTGGTTTTAGGCGGTTGTTCAGGAAGAGTCCAATCATCATAATTTTTCAATATGTTATTCAATAATTCTTCAGCTTGCCCAATAGTTCATTCCCTGAAAACACAACCAGCACAACTATCTAGGAAGTCCCTAGAAGCATCGGTTAGTCCATTATAGAAGATATCAAGTATTTCATTTTTCTTAAGAGGATGATCAGGCAAAGCATTAAGAAATTGGAGAAGCCTCCCCCAAGCTTGTGGGAGACTCTCTTCTTCAATTTGTGCAAAGTTAAATATTTCCTGCAAGGCATCTTGTTTCTTATGAGCAGGGAAATATTTTTCAGAGAAGTAATAAATCATATCCTGGGGACTACGCACACAACCAGGAGCAAGAGTATTGTACCAAGCTTTAGCATCACCCTTTAATGAGAATGGAAATAATTTGAGGATATAGTAATAGCGAATTTTCTCATCATTAGCAAATAGGGTGGCTATGTCATTCAACTTAGTAAGATGTGCCACAACAGTTTCAGTTTCATAACCATGAAAAGGATCAGATTCAGCCAAAGTAAATAACTCTGGGTCGACAGAGAATTCATAATCCTTGTCATCAACAAAGATAGGTGAAGTAGCAAATTTAGGATCACATTTCATTCTAGCATTTAAAGATTTTTATTTATACTTGCATAATAATTTCTCTAGATCATCTCTATCCTTACAAGCAAGAATATCTCTAGTTGTCTCCTCATTCATAACATAACCTTGCGGTACCTTAGGCAATTCATATCTATGAGGGCTAGTTCTAGTAGGTGTTTCAAGATTTCCAGTTTCAAGCTCATCATCAGTTTCAACAATATCATGCTGTTTTACTCTAGCAATTTGTTCATCAAGAAATTCACCTAGTGGCGCATCATCATCAAGCAAGGTACTAGCATCATCATAAGTATCATTCATAGTAGAAGTAGCATCATCAATAACTTGCGACATATCAGGATTGATAGCATGTGGTTGTGTTGCAAGTTTACTTATAACAGAAGGTGAATTTAAAGTAGAGCTAGATGGCAGTTCCTTACCTCCCCGCGTCTTAGAGGAAAAAAAATCTTAGTCTTAGCATCCTTCAAATTCTTCATAGTGATAAATTGATAATAATCCCAAGTGACTCAACAAATATAGCTATGCACCCCGGCAACAGAGCCAGGAAAAGGTCTTGGTAACCCACAAGTATAGGGGATCGCAAAAGTTTTCGAGGATAGAGTATTCAACCCAAATTTATAGATTCGACACAAGGGGAGCCAAAGAATATTTGCAAGTATTAGCAGCTGAGTTGTCAATTCAACCACACCTGGAGATCAATTATCTGCAGAAAAGTGATCAGTAGCAAAGTAGTTTGATAGTTTTGGTAATAGTAGCAGCAACAACGGTAACAGTGATAACAGTAATTTTGTAGCAAGTGCAACAGAAATGATAGCAGTGATAACTTAGCAAGAAGAATATAAGAGAAATTCGTAGGCATTGGATCGATAATTTGTTGGATGATATTCATCATGTGACAGTTATAACCTAGGGCGATACAGCACTAGCTCCAGTTCATAAATATAATGTAGGCATGTATTCCGTAAATAGTCATACATGCTTATGGAAAGAACTTGCATGGCATCTTTGGTCCTACCCTCCCGTGGCAGCAGGGTCCATAAGGAAACTAAGGGATATTAAGGCCCCCTTTTAATAGAGAACTGGAACAAAGCATTAACACACGGTGAATACATGAACTCCTCAAACTACGGTCATCACGGGAGTGGTCCCGACTATTGTCACTCCGGGGTTGCCGGATCATAACACGTAGTAGGTGACTATAACTTGCAAGATCGGATCTAGAACATGGATATAATGGTGATAACATAAACGGTTCAGATCTGAAATCATGGCACCCGGGCCCAAAGTGACAAGCATTAAGCATGGTAAAGTCATAGCAACATCAATCTCAGAACATAGTGGATACTAGGGATCAAGCCCTAACAAAACTAACTAGATTACATGATGAATCTCATCCAACTCCTCACCGACCAGCGAGCCTACAAAGGAATTACTCACTCCCGGTGGGGAGCATCATGGAATTGGCGATGGAGAAGGGTTGGTGATGACGAAGATCAAAGATCCCCGTCTCCGGAGCGCCAAACGGACTCCAGATCTGGCCTCCAGATGAAGAACATGAGGTGACATCGGCTCCATCTCGTGGAACGCGATAATTCTTTCTCCCTGATTTTTCCTGGGAAAATAGGATTTTATAGCGTTTATTTCAGGGTTTACGGGGCCACCAGGTGGGGACAACCCACCTGGGCGCGCCTGGAGGGGGGCGTGCCCTGGTGGGTTGTGCCCACCCAGGTGCCCACCTCGGTGGTTCCTGGCTCCAGAAATTCTCTTTTACTATGTAAAAGATCATCGCAAAGTTTCGTTCCATTCCGAGAACATTTATTTTTGCACAAAAACAACACCATGGTAGTTCTGCTGAAAACAGCGTCAGTCCGAGGTTAGTTTCATTCATATCATGCAAATTAGAGTCCAAAACAAGAGGAAAAGCGTTAGAAAAAGTAGATACGTTGGACACGTATCAACCGGTGCTTGGGTGCTGTCCTTACTTGGACAAGCCTCCCACGTATGATTAACCCCTCTCGCAAGTGATACGTCTCCAATGTATTTATAATTTTTTATTGTTCCATGCTATTATATTATCTGTTTTGGATGTTTTATATGCTTTAATATGCTATTTTATATGATTTTTGGGACTAACCTTTTAACCTAGAGCCCAGTGCCAGTTTCTGTTTTTTCCTTTATTAGAGTTTTGCAGAAAAGGAATACCAAACGGATTCCAAACGGAATGAAACTTTCGCGATGATTTTTCTTGGACCAGAAGTTTTACGCCCCCGATTTAATCGTACACTAATCATGCACGCAAATGTGTACGATCAAGATCAGGGACTCACGGTAAGATATCACAACACAACTCTACAAATAAAATAAGTCATACAAGCATCATAATACAAGCCTGGGGCCTCGAGGGCTCGAATACAAGTGCTCGATCATAGACGAGTCAGCGGAAGCAACAATATCTGAGTACAGACATAAGTTAAACAAGTTTGCCTTAAGAAGGCTAGCACAAAGCTGGGATACAGATCGAAGAGGAGCAGGGCCTCCGCAGGGATCCTCCTAGCTACTCCTGGTCGCCGGTGGGCTGCGTAGTAGTAGGCACCTCCAGAGTAGTAGTCGCCATCGACGGTGGCGTCGCTCCTGGCTCCATCGTGCAGTTGCAGCAATCGAGTAGAGGTAGGGGAAAAGGGGAACAAGGCAACCGTGAGTACTCATCCAAAGTACTCGCAAGCAAGGAGCTACACTACATATGCATGGATATATGTGTAAAGGGCCATATCGGTGGACTGCATCGAGAAAGCCGAGAATAAGAGGGGGATAGCTAGTCTTAACGAAGACTACGCTTCTGGTCACCTATCTTGCAACAGGTAAAGGAGGGCAAACTGAAGTCCTCCAAGTAACATCACATAGCAATAATCCTACCCGGCGATCCCCTCCTCATATCCCTGAGAGAGAGCGACCACCGGTTGTATCTGGCACTTGAAAGGGTGTGTTTTATCAAGTATCCGGTTCTAGTTGTCATAAGCTCAAGGTACAACTCCAAGTCGCCCTGTTATCAAGATCACGGCTATTGAATAGATTAACTTCCTGCAGGGTGCACCATCTTACCAGACGCTTGATCCCATTTGGCGGACACACTTTCTGGGTCATGCCCGCCGCTGAAGATCAACACGTCGCAGCCCCACCTAGGCACAACAGAGAGGCCAAAGACGCCGGTCTAAACCTAAGCGCGCAGGGTGCAGGCCCATCGCCTCGAGCACACCTGCACGTTGCATCTGTGGCCGAAGCAGACCTAGCCTAGCGTGCGTTCATCCAATCCGCGCGCGCGCTCCGTCACGACGTCTGAAGTGCTTGGTGATACCACGCCGCCGGATACCCATAACTACTCCCGTAGATGGTTAGTGCGTATAAGCTCGTAGCCAACTCAGATCAAATACCAAGATCTCGTTAAGCGTGTTAAGTATCCGCGATGAGCCCAGGCCAGGCCCACCTCTCTCCTAGGCGGTCTCAACCTGCCCTGTCGCTCCGCCTCAAGATCCACTCGCGGGTGCTCCACCAGCCGACCCGACTTTAGTCTCCACATGTATCATGTATAAGTATATAGTATATACCCGTGATCACCTCCCGAGTGATCACGGCCCGATAGTATAGCACGGCAGACGGACAAGAATGTAGGGCCACAGATGAAAGTACTAGCATCCTATACTAAGCATATAGGATTGCAGGTAAAGGTAACAACAGTGGTAACAAGGACAAAGCTATGCAGCGATAGGAGTATCTGAAAGCGATAACATGCTACACTACTCTAATGCAAGCTGTATAGAGAAGAGTAGGCGATATCTGGTGATCAAGGGGGGGGGCTTGCCTGGTTGCTCTGGCAAGAGAGAGGGGTCGTCAACACCGTAGTCGAATCGCCAGCGGCGTCGGTCTCGTAGTCTACCGGAGAGAAGAGGGGAAGAAACAATGAATACCAAGTAAACAGATGCATATCGATGCATGACATGTCAAGTAGCGATGCTAAGGCGTGTTCTAACGGGTATGAGGTGGTATTGGTTAAGAAACATCCGGGAAAGTATTCCGTGTTTAGTGTTTTTCGGAGGAGCCGGAGGAAAGTTGCAGGTTCGATAGGTTAGGGGTGTGTGGCGGACGAACGGACTGCGTATCCGGATTCGCCTCGTCGTTCTGAGCAACTTTCATGTTGAAAATATTTTAATCCGAGTTACGGATTAAAAGATATGATTTTTTAAAGATTTTATTAATTTCGGAATTTAATTAATTAATTATTTAATTCCAAAAATGGATTTATAGCGTCGGCATGAGGTCATCTTGACGTCAAGCAGTCAACAGGGTTGACTTGGTCAACTGACATGTGGGTCCCGTTAAATCGATATTTGTTAACTAATTACCTAGTTTAGTTTAATTAATGAGTTAATTAGGTTAATTAGCCATTAGGTTAATTAAATGTAATTAATTAAATTAATTAATTAATTAATTAATTAATTAATTAATTAATTTTATTCATTTTATTTTATTAATTATATTTATTTAATTTCCTTTTTCCTTTTCTTTTATCAAAAACATTCTGGGGGGTGGGGCCCCCATGTCATAGGCAGGGGCCGACCTATTTCTTTGCAAGTCTCTTCGAACTATCGATTTGGTTTGGCCAACTAGATTGGTTTTTCTTGCAATGGGAGAAGTGCTTAGCTTTGGGTTCAATCTTGCGGTGCTCGATCCTAGTGACAGAAGGGGAACCGACATGTATTGTATTGTTGCCATCGAGGATAACAAGATGGGGTTTTCATCATATTGCTTGAGTTTATCCCGCTACATCATGTCATCTTACTTAATGCGTTACTTTGTTCTTATGAACTTAATACTCTAGATGCAAGTAGGAGTCGATCGATGTGTGGAGTAATAGTAGTAGATGCAGAATCATTTTGGTCTACTTGACACAGACGTGATGCCTATATTCATGATCATTGCCTTAGATATCGTCATAATTATGCGCTTTTCTATCAATTGCTCGGCAGTAATTTGTTCACCCACCGTAATATTTTCTATCTTGAGAGAAGCCTCTAGTGAAACCTATGCCCCCCTTGGTCTATTTTCCATCATATAAGTTTCCGATCTGCAATTTTAGTTTCTGTTTTACTTCCTTTGCAATCTTTTACTTTCTGTTCCATAAACCAAAAATACCAAAAATATTACTTCACCGTTTATCCATCGCTATCAGATCTCACTTTGAAAATAACCGTGAAGGGTTTGACAACCCCTTTATCGCGTTGGGTGCAAGTTGGTGTTTGTTTGTGCAGGTATTCAATGACTTGTGCGTTATATCCTACTGGATTTATACCTTGGTTCTCAAAACTGAGGGAAATGCTTACTCTACTCTCTGCATCACCGTTTCCTCTTCAAGGGAAAAACCAACGCAAGCTCAAGAAGTAGCAGCAAGCATCGCAACTACGAAAGAAGAATTAAGATAAATCTAACCATAGCATGAAACATGTGGATCCAAATCAGCCCCTTACGGAGCAACGCATAAACTAGGGTTTAAGCTTCTGTCACTCTAGCAACTGGTACGTCTCCAACGTATCTATAATTTTTTATTGTTCCATGCTATTATATTATCCATCTTGGATGTTTTATATGCATTTATATGCTATTTGATATGATTTTTGGAACTAACCTACTAACCTAGAGCCCAGTGCTAGTTTCTGTTTTTTCCTTGTTTTTGAGTTCTGCAGAAAAGGAATATCAGACGGAGTCCAAATGAGCTGAAAAATTTACGGTGATTTTTTATGGACCAGAAGAAGCCCCCGAAGAGTTGGGCCAGAAGAGCCACGAGGCCTCCACAAGGGTGGAGGGTGCGCCCTACCCCCTTGGGCGCCACTACTACAGGATGCTGCTAACGCGACACTATGATCAGAGACCCTTCGATGAAACTATGTGCGATGCAATAGTCGCAAATGGTGGTGTAAAATAACCGTCAAAAAAGGTGCAAAATGTTTGCGATGGCGGACGGTCCAGATTTTAATTGTGTGTGCGATGTTGGGCATACGGTTGATCCATATGAACTGTTTGCGATTAGACAAAACAACAGAAACGGGTAGCCATATCAATGTGTGTGCGATATACGGCATACAGTTTGCTCCGATGAACTGTTTGCGATGATCGAGGTGAACATAAATGATTTGGCGTAACAAGATGTGTGTGATACCCGACAAACAGGTCGGTAATCAGAATTGTGTGTGATCATTATAGACAGCCCATACGATCTTTTTTGTGAATTGTGTGCTCGTCAGGGCACACAGTTCAACAAACCAACCTGTGGGCGATAATGTAGAAGATCTCTGTCGAATACGTATTACTAACCGTCTGCAATGAGATTGACAGGATAAACAGAGATAACAAATTAATATGAGCAAACGGAAACAAAGATATGTACAGTCTGCTTAATTTAGTCCTTCTTCGTATTGTTGTTGTTGGATGGCCCCACGACATCGTCTTGGCGAGGACGCTTCTTGCCGCTGCCGATTGGCTTTTCATCGCCGCTGCCGTCGTCATCGTCCTCCTCCTTGTTCGACCATTCCTCCTCATCATCATCGTCGTCCTCTTCTCCGTCCTCCAACGGCTCCTCGTCTGTCTGGTTGTCGTCTGACGACTCCGGAGGCGGCATCCCTTCCATGATCCGAATATAATAGAGGTCTGGGCTCGACGCCGGACTCATGGAAGACGATCGGGATGATTCCAATGTTAACCTATCATCAGGCGCCAGACTGCTGGCCGAACTGTCGTCTTGCTATCGCTCGACATGGCTACAAGTGTGTGCCAGTGTGTAGCGTGGCCTGCCTGGGACGATGAAGATGGTGGACACTTAAGCAGGTATGCAGAGAAGAGGAAATGCCAATTGAAGCGGGGGTTGACGTATTATCTAACTGCTGATATAATCAACCATAATTATTTGTACCCAGTCGCTCCAAATTCCCGGGGTTGCGGAGGACTCCTATTGGCTGGTTTATTTTTTCAGGACAAAAAGAAGAGACGGGTTTTGGGATTATGCACCGGTACCAGTCCGAACGGAGTAGGACAGTTGGCAAGCAATACATTGAGCTCTTCTTATTGATAAAGCCACTAATAATCAAACTACAAAGGAAAAGAAAAAAACGAAAAAGGAAAATATCTGCACGAATCTTCACGTAACATCAATGGCATAGGACCTAGATGTGCATTACTTAGAGCACATCTAGATGTGCTTTAGCAATACTGTCAAACAAAACCCCTAATCATCATTGCAAACAGCGCATAGAACATGGCTAATGCAACAACCACAACTACACATGCTAGTTCCTTCTTGTCTCTTGCTTTCATCTGTTGCCTGTGATTGATCCTTTGTTGCTCCATCGTACTGATTGTACATTCCAGATCAGCCAGTTTCTTCTTCAGCTTTATGTTATCTTCTGTGAGCTTGGTGATAACACTCCGATCCCTGCCATGCCATTCTTCATCCAGCTAGTTAACAAAGGCACAAGCCTCATATCCCTGCCAATGTTAAATAGTATTTAGGATGAGCGGTGGCATTAACTGAAGTAAAATGATGAACTTAGCACTAACCTCTAAGTGGCAACTGAGAAACCGCCTGCCAATGTTGAATCCCTCCGTGCATACACGTCGAGCGGGAGTGTGCCCGTGCACAAAACTCAACTTTTAGTACTTCTTGGTGGTGCAAAACTCGGAGTCGAACTCGTGTTGCGGGAGTCTAGAGTCATGCTCTGGATCCAGCAGCAGATCGCTTTCCTGGGGGGGGGGGGTAATTCAGGACGGATCAGCAAGGAGCTATACTTTGGACATGCTAAAAAATATCGGGATAAATTGGAACCTGACAGGACGATTCGGATCCGTAGTACTCCTGCCTTCTAATGACCTTAGGCAAGTGCTCGGCGGCGACCACCATCGTGGCGGCGATACGAGCAGGAACAGCCGCACCGAAACCATCAGCACCACACGAGGGAATTTGGAGGCTATGTAGGGATTTGGGGAAAATGGGGAAACTGTGGGGATAAGCTAACGGTCGGGAACTACTTATGGCACTATATGTTGTATACGGCACACTGTTTATACATGTCGTTTGTGTTAGGTATTACAACGTCACACATGATTTCTGCACCAAACCGTGTGAGAAGACAATGTAGGTTAGACACGGTTGCCGTTACATAACCGTATGTGATGTACTACCCTGTCCATATAATTGAGTTACAGTGATACCGTGTAAACAGCCGCTCTGCAGATATCCATAAAAAATAGCCGCTCTGCATATATAAATGGCTGCAGCGGCCTAGGCAGTGGCTACCGAATAAGAGGTCAATCCTCGGTTGGTGGGCGGTGGCGGCATCATAGGAGGTCAATCCTTGGTCTGCGGCGGGAGATGGGAGGAGCTCAACCAACGAGGTCGGGGGCGGCGTGATTCGAGCACATCCATCGCGGCGAGATAGTGGATGTCGAACTTCAGGCGGCAGCCGCACTAAGCTTTGCTCCTCGACCCTGCTGTCTCGGCGTGCTGCCGCATCGCGCTTCTCTGTCTGCTGGGTGGAGGTCGTCGTGCGGCTAATTAATTAAGGTATTCAATTCCTAAGGGTAGTGTTGTACTAGTACTCTTCGTGTAAATTGACAGGCCATTAATTTTTGTCATTGCACGTCTCGATAACAATATGGAGCGCCCTTAGTAATTATGAAAATAAAACCTTGTGATTTACGCACGCCTCTTTGGGCAGCAGTTAATCCGTGTATTAATGTTGTTGTTTTGTTTTTAATTACCATTTGTGTGGTGCAGATGGAACGATCTCGATGGATGAAGAATCGGAAAACCGCAGATTTTATCAGTGGCATGACCGAGTTCATGAATTTGGCTGAAAGTACAAAGATGAGAATTGGTGATGTGGATTACATCCCGTGTCCATGTACTGATTGTGCCAATACAGAGTCACATGAAGTTGCAGATGTCCAGTTGCACTTAGTCTCTAGGGGATTCATGGATGGATATACACGTTGGACAATACACGGTGAAGAGGAGGTCATGGATGAAGATACCCAGGGCTGCGAGATGCCAAACCCCGATCAGTGTCACATGGATGTTGAATCTAACATCGGGGCAGAGGCGTCAAGCTACCAATGGAACACCGGAAAGCCAAAACGACCACTGGAAAACCAAGACGTTGACGCAGATGACGATGATCTTGATATGCCAGATTTTGCTGCTATGATTGCAGATTTCAAGGGCCAAAAAAAGGATATGATTGGGTACAAGGATCTGCCAACCATTGATGCGAACTCCAAGAAAGAATTGTATCCAGGTTGAAAAAAGAATATTCCAAGTTGAGTGCCACCCTGGAGCTTCTCAGATTTAAAGCAGCAATGGTCTATCAAACAAGGGCTTCATAGAGATGTTAGGTCTTTTCACAGAAATTCTTCCAGAAGATAATGTGCTCCCTAGAAGCACGAATGAAGTGGAGAAAATTGTTTGCCGATTGGAACTTGAAGTACAGAAGATACACGCTTGTGTGAATGATTGTATAATGTACCGTGGTGAGTACAAAGATTTGCGTGCATGTCCCACATGCAAGAATGCACGATACAAGCACAGGAGAGCAAAGGGCAAGTATAAATTGGACGACAAGATCAAGATAGGAATCCCGTTCAAGGTTGTTTGGTACTTGCCTTTAATTCCAAGGTTGAGGCGTTTGTTTGCAAACCCTAGAGAGGCAAAGAGGTTGCGGTGGCATCACGATGAGCGAATTGCGGATAAGTTTATGAGGCACCCGAAAGATGTGGCTCAGTGGGAATTAATCAAAAACAAGTTTGAAGACTTTGCCAAGGATCCTAGAAGTATAAGGCTTGGGGAGTGTACTGACGGGATGAATCCTTTTGGCGATATGAGCACCAATCACAACAGATGGCCGGTGCTTCTGTGCATATATAACTGCTACCTCTTGAGCACTGCGTTGGTTTTCCCTTGAAGAGGAAAGGGTGATGCAGCAAAGTAGCGTAAGTATTTCCCTCAGTTTTTGAGAACCAAGGTATCAATCCAGTAGGAAACTACACGCAAGTCGCCTCGTACCTACACAAACAAATAAGAACCTTGCAACCAACGTGATAAAGGGGTTGTCAATCCCTTCACGACCACTTGCAAAAGTGAGATCTGATAGAGATAATAAGATAAATATTTTTGGTATTTTTTATGATATAGATTGAAAGTAAAGATTGCAAAGAAAAATAGATTAGAAACTTATATGATGGAAAATAGACCCGGGGGCCATAGGTTTCACTAGTGGCTTCTCTCAAGATAGCATAAGTATTTCGGTGGGTGAACAAATTACTGTCGAGCAATTGATAGAAAAGTGCATAATTATGAGAATATCTAGGCATGATCATGTGTATAGGCATCATGTCCGCGACAAGTAGACCGAAGCGATTCTGCATCTACTACTATTACTCCACACATCGACCACTATCCAGCATGCATCTAGAGTATTAAGTTCATAAGAATAGAGTAATGCATTAGGAAAGATGACATGATGTAGAGGGATAAACTCAAGCAATATGATATAAACCCCATCTTTTTATCCTCGATGGCAACAATACAATACGTGCCTTGCTGCACCTGCTTTCACTGGGAAAGGACACCGCAAGATTGAACCCAAAGCTAAGCACTTCTCCCATTGCAAGAAAGATCAATCTAGTAGGCCAAACCAAACTGATAATTCGAAGAGACTTGCAAAGATAACAAATCATACATAAAAGAATTCAGAGGAGATTCAAATATTGTTCATAGATAATCTTGATCATAAACCCACAATTCATCAGATCTCGACAGACACACGCCAAAAGAATTACATCGAATAGATCTCCAAGAAGATCGAGGAGAACTTTGTATTGAGATCCAAAGAGAGAGAAGAAGCCATCTAGCTAATAACTATGGACCCGAAGGTCTATGGTAAACTACTCACACACCATCGGGAGGCTATGGAGTTGATGTAGAAGCCCTCCATGATCGATTCCCCCTCCGGCAGAGCGCCGGAAAAGGCCCCAAGATGGGATCTCACGGGTACAGAAGGTTCCGGCGATGGAAATAGGGTTTCGTGGTGCTCTCGGATGTTTTCGGGGTATATGAGTATATATAGGCAAAAGAAGTCAGTCAGGGGAGCCACGAGGGGACCACGAGGGTGGGGGGCGTGCCCTCCTGCCTCGTGGCCTCCTTGTTCCTTTCTTGACGTCCACTCCAAGTCTTCTGGATTGCGTTTGTTCCAAAAATCACTCTCCTGAAGGTTTCATTCCGTTTGATATTCCTTTTCCGTGAAACACTGAAATAGGCAAAAAACAGCAATTTGCACTGGGCCTTTGGTTAGTAGGTTAGTCCCAAAAATAATATAAAAGTGTATAATAAAGCCCATTAAACATCCAAAACAGATAATATAATAGCATGGAACAATAAAAAATTATAGATACGTTGGAGACGTATCAATAACCTAGCTCCTTGGTTGTGTATGAAGAAAAAATACATTATGATGTCAATGATTATCCAAGGCCCGAAGCAACCTGGAAATGACATCAACATTTACTTTCAGCTACTGGTAGAAGAACTGCTGACAGTGTGGATAGATGCGCCTGCTGTAAAATGTTATGATGCTTACAGAAAGGAGATTTTCGATCTACACGCGATGCTAGTGCACACCATTCAAGATATGTCGGCATTAGGCAACACATCAGGGCAGAAAACAAAGGGAGATGTAGGGTGTGTCACATGCATGGATAGGACAGCAAGCAGAAGACTTCCTAACTCACACAAAACCATGTATTTGCGTCATCGTAGGTTCTTACAAAAAAATCACCCATACCTAAAGATGAAAGCTGAATTTGATGGTACAACAGAGGCAGGTGTGGTCCCAAGACCCTATGAAGGGGAGGTGGTCCACAACATGGCTAAAAAAATTAATGTTGTGCTTGGCAAGAACCACCCTTTGACGGTGAAACAAGCACGCAAGGGTAAAGTGTTTAAGAAGAAATCGGTGTTCTGGAAATTACCTAACCGGGATATTCTACGTGTACGTCACTGCATCGATGTCATTCACGTAGAGAAGAATGTATGTGAAAGCATCCTTGGTACTCTGCTCAAGATTAAAGGTAAAAGAAAGGATGGTGATGGTTCATGGCTCGATATGCTTGCTGATCAATCAAAACGCAAGAGTGAAGCAGAAGATGATGACAAATTCATCAAAGCTCGCCAGAGTTACAATTTCGGTACAAAAGAAGCAACATAGTTCTTCACCTATTTGTTGTCAGTTAAGACACCCTCTTCCTACTACGCAAACATCAGAAGTCTCGTGGATGTGAGCTCAGGTAAAAAGAAGTTGGGACACATGAAGTCACATGATTGCCATGTAATGTTGACACAAATCCTCCCAGTGGCCATCAGGAATCTGATGGACAAAGATATAAGAAACATACTCATTGATCTCTGTGATTTCTTCAACCAACTATGGCAGAAAGTTGTAGATCCTGAAGAGTTGGATCATATGCAAGATGATATTGCAAGAATATTGTCCAACCTAGAGATGTTTTTCCCACCGTCATTCTTTGATGTCATGGTCCATCTCACTGTGCACCTTGTCGATGAGATAAAGTAGTGTGGTCCTGTGTTTCTTCGCAACATGTATCCCTTCGAGCGGTTCATGGGAATACTGAAGCACATTTGTCGGAACTGAAACCATCCATAGGCAAGCATCCTACAAGGTTATACCGCGGATAAGGTGGTTGAGTTTTGCACCGAATACATGAAAAAAAGACCTATAGGTTTGCCCCTCTCTCGCCACGAGGGAAGGCTGAAAGGTAAGCCGGTCCTTGGTGGCACGCAAATGGTTGCACACGGTGAATTGGCAGAGAAAGCCCATTTGACGGTACTGCTTAACAGCTCAGTTCTCAGCGCTTATACCGAAGAAAACTTGGCGGAGATACGCCGAAGCTTCTTACCAATGGTGCCTTCATCAGATGTGGAGATGAAGGAGCTCACTAAGAACTACACCGAATGGCTGAAGAATCATTTGGCACAAGGATCCATCGGTGACATTGCTACGTGGTTGGCACAAAAGCCATCACCTATGGTGTTGATGTACCAATCATATGACATAAATGCATACATGTTCTACACCGAGGAACGTGATGAGAAGACCTCATATCAGAACAAATCGATTCGAATAGAATGCATGACTATACTATGGAACCATCAACGAGATTTGGGAGCTTGACTACGAAAGTTAAGGTGGCATTATTCAGGTGCGCATGGATCCCTCTTGGTCATGTAAAGGTTGATGATTATAGGAAGACCTGTGTTAATAGGACAACAATGGCATATCATGCAGACCCGTTCATTCTTGCCAGCGATGTTACCCAGATTTTCTTTATGGAAGACCCCTTGCATAAGAACTGCCATGTAGTGATGCATGGGAAGAGAAGGGTACTGGGTGTCGACAATGTTGCCGATGAGGACGAGTACGATGAATTTGATGAGTTGCCAACCAAGGGAGCACGCACCCGTGTAACAGAGAAGCGTAAAATCATCAGAAAACCCTAGTTCATTCGGGGTCAATGTAGTGATCCCAGTTCCCCCATGTACATGGGAATTAAGCCGTAAGACTTGTCTTTATGCCTACCCTGCAACTTAATTCGTTCAATTTAGAACTGTCGTGTGTACTGAATTTGTTAGTTATGCCAGGTTTTTGTTGATGTAAAAACTGTTAATATGTTGACCTTGATATGCTGTCAGCTCAGGCAATGAATATGAACTATTTTTTGTTATTATTATTATTATATCATAGAGGTAGCACACTCAATTGATCTCACTAAAGTATGTGTGAACAAAAATATGCAATCTGGTTTGCGAATAGCACACGGTTCGTTGATGAAAGCCGTGTGCCGACCTAACCCCGCCCATGATCTGAGTCATGCTTTCTGATTGGCCAGAACCCAAAGCCCACGGGTCGTATGTCTGCACCGTTGGATGCTCCCAGATTGAACGGCGATCCTCATCCCTTTCGACAGCACATGCAGTTCCGGTTGTAATTCTATTTTTATGCACAAAATGCACGTTAAACTCAAAAAACGTCTTAAATATAGCTAACGATACCTGAAATGCGCCAGAAAATCAAACCCGTGGTATAATGGTGATTGCGTACCGTGGAAATTTTTATGAGGCCAAACGATGAAGTCACCGGCCACAGGAGTTTGAATTGACACATCTCCTTTTGGAAACCATGATCCTTCATGTGAGATGCTCCAGTTTGGAAGGAGCGGTCATCAAAACTTGTGCCAAACTTTACCAATTTTTTTCCACGTGGTCGTGAGAGCACGCCACGGGCACACATCGATTTTGATGATGTCCGGACTCCATCTGAATTTCCTATAATTAAAATACCAACTAGGCCTACGCCGGTGGCCGCACCTCGCCGCCGAAATGTTTGAAACTTCTCCCCGCTTCTCGAACAAACGGATGAAAACTCACAAAGTGACGCACAAATGATCTGTACACCTTCTTTGCTAGGCTGATAGTAAGGGGGTATCATAGCTAGTATCATGCATGCCAACTAGGCAATTTTGATGAGCTGTCATAGAATTAAATGAAGAAAGAGAGGGTTAAGTATCATATCATGAAACCATATCATAATAAATGCTATGCTACTATGTGTCATGCATGACAATAAATAAAGTACTACATGATACTACTCTAAGATACTATGCATTAGAGCAAGTACAATAGAGTGACATAAGCAAGCTATAAGGAATATAATAATATATATGTGCTTTGTTGGAGGAAAGAGAAGAGGAGAGAGAAGAGAAGCGGGCTCTTGGTTAGTAGCCAGCTGTAACATGAGACCCAAGACACTTTGTGAGGATGTAAGGTGGGCCAACTATTGATAAACTAGTACATATTTAAAACTTATTATTGTACATGCTGGCTAAGAGGTTGGCTGTATATGACATGGCAACTTCTTATAGCCCACCATTGGCTGTATTATTAACGATGATCTTAGTGAGGTAGCTAGTATATCATAGACTAGCTAGTATCATATATATGCATGATACTAGTATATGATCGATACTACCTCCGTAATGCGTGCATAGTATCATAAGTTAGTATCTTAGGTTGCCTTATTAATTGCCATGCATGACACAAAGTAGTACAAAATTTAATATGATACAGTATCATGGATACGATACCACACCCTCTCTTTCCTCATTTAACTGTGTGCCACATCATTCCAAAAGTCTAGTTGGCATGCATGATACCGCTTGATACTCCCATTACGACCAGCCTTAGAGTGGCCATAGTGGGGGGTATCATATATAGCCGGTATCATGCACTCAGGAATAGCAAATGTGATAATGTGGCAAAGAAGCAGTAACATAGGTAGATACCGTAACATATCTAATAAATGCTATACTACTTTGTGTCATGCATAGCCATAAATACGGTCATCTATAATATATACTACTCTATGATACTATATATGCACTATGAAGGTACGTACGTAGTATCATACACTAGTATCATATGCATGATATTATAGTATATGATACTCCCCACTATATAAGGCTGGCCATAGTGGTGGTATCATATCCGACGATATCTTGCACTCGGAAATAGAAAGTATGCTGATGTGGCAAAGAATTAAATATAGAGAGGGTTAGAGTAACATATAGGTAGATACCATATCATGTTAAATGCGATGCTAATGTCAGGACCCCGATTCCAAGTCACATCGATCTACCCGGTAACACCTCATATCACTTTGCGGCCTCACGCACGGTATTCCCACGGGTGTCGCCTTACCATGGCCCGGGACCGTTTGCGCCTTTTGGCTCACATATATGATAGTGTCGCTAGCATCCATATGACAGAGAACCCGGGCCGACATGACTAGTCGTGAACCCAAAGTGGCACTAACTTATAGGGACAGGCATACATGAATCAACATCGAGCATGTCGGTCAGCAGCGTGTGAATCCGGGCTGTAGCACTGGGCTAACAGGACTCCGGGAACCTGGGCTGTAGCAGGCTAGGCAGGACTCCGGATGTCACCGCGTGACATTTCCCCGAAGGGACAAACACAAGAACGAAGTGAATCACATGCCGGCCAGTCAAGTGTTCCGGAGCAAGAGTGTCTTTGGGCTAGCAGGACTCCGTGAACCGGGCAGAAGGACTACTATGGCTCATGGAAGCACAAGACTACATTTCCCCATAAGAGAGGCTACCAAGGATAAACAACTAGTTGTCGGATACCACACATACCAAGCATTTCAATCATACACACAATATGCTCGATATGTGTAAATACAACATGGCATCACAACATAACTCTACGACTCAAGTATTTATTCATTAGGCTCCTAGGAGCGAGATATTACAAACATGGGTCTCATGACCCAACAATCAGAGCATACAAATCAAAGCACATACGGAAGCTTAACATGTCTGAGTACAGACATCTACAAATGAAAAAGGCTTAGAAGCCTGACTATCTACCAGATCCTGCCGAGGGCACAAGATCGTAGCTGAGGTATCAAGCTAAACGTCGAAGTCCACACGGAACTACTAGCGAGACTGACATCTCTCTGCAAAACATAAAATAGGCAAACGTGAGTACAAATGTACCCAACAAGACTTACATCAGAACTAACTACATATGCATCGGTATCAACAAAGGGGGTGGTGGAGTTTGACTGCAGCAAGCCAGCTTTGACTCGGTGGCTATCCTGAACTATGACTGCAAGCAACTCTTTTGAGGTGGCGCACACGAGTCCACACATTCACCAATCAGTACACCACTATGGATCCGCTCCCGTCTACCTACGGGAATGCCATCCACAGCACTCACGCTTATCTTGCGCATTTTAAAGTATCCACTTCAAGTTATCTATGAACTGTTATAGGCAACCCATAAGTCCTTTATCGCGGACACGGCTATTCGAATAGATCATTTATAACCCTGCAGGGGTGTACTTCTTCACACATGCTCTCACCACTTATCGCCGTTTACACGACATGTACTCGGAAACCTTCAAGCGGAAGCCCAGCGAGGGTGTTGGCCACGGCCTACCTAAACACTCAAGTCTCTAGTCCAGGTTTATCGCCTATTTAGGTTCCATCCGCAGGGAGTCCGTCCGAGGTTTCCGCATACGGCCCCGAACGATGTGAGCAGGGTTCCCGAGACACCAAACGGGCGCCCGGTACACCGTGCCGCGGTGTATCTACCGCATCATAGCCCACCGCTAGGGTCAGCGCTACGCACGGCCTCCAACACATATCCTACAAACACCAGAAACTAGTTGCAACTCCTGGACAGAGGACAAGGGTGGTTAAGAAGCCGAGAGAGTCAATTAAGGATCCCAATGCGTGGTAGTAGCTGTTTCATGGATCACAAACACAGAACTCAGTTCCTGAGGACGGCTTCAATGAGACAACCCACCATGTACTCCTACATGGCCTCTCACCGCTACCTTTACCAAATCGTGTTCACACACTTAGCTCACACATATTAGGACATGTTCATCACCATTCCAATTCATTCCCGATGAATCAGACATGACTCAACTATAAGCAGTAGCAGGCATGACAAACAAGCATGAATGCGTAGGCACAATAGGGATCAAACAACTCCTACTCATGCTAGTGGGTTTCATCTATTTACTATGGCAATGACAGGTCATGCAGAGGAAAGGGGTTCAACTACCACAGCATGTAATAGTTGAATCGTTGTTGTCCTAATGTAGTAAAAGAGAGCAGGAGCGAGAGAGTGGGATTGTATCGGAATGAACAAGGGGGGTTTTGCTTGCCTGGCACTTCTGAAGATAGTATAGTTCTTCATCGGTGTCATCGAACTCATCGTCGGCACCACGTCTATCGAGAGGGGACAAATACCGGCAAACACGGAAGAACACAATCAATGCAATGCAACAATATGATGCATGATCATGACATGGCAATATGTTGTGGTTTGATCTAATGCAACTAGCAACATGTTAAATGGAGTTTGTTTGAACCCTAGGTTCAAATTCAAACTCCATATGTGAGAGTTTAAATGCCATTTATATGATTTGGCCTAAACAGCAGACATAAGTTGTTCTAAAATGCATGAAAATGGTACAGATGGATAGATTGGATTTTTTGATCATTTTTCATATATAAATTATTTCATTCTGAGTTATAGATGATTTTCTATGAATTTTAGAAGTTTAGGAAAATTTCTGGATTTTTCTGAATAAGAATAAATCCAGAAAAGGGCATTATCAAGGCCACCCTAACATCATCATGACGCCGGCAGTCAACGGGCACGGTCCGGGTCAAACTGACCAGTGGGTCCCGCGTATCAGTAGTTATTTAAACTAACTAAATTTAGTTAGTGTTAACCTAAGTTAACTAGCAGAGCAGGCCCCACTTGTCATAGACTCAGGGGGGAGTCAACCTGGGCCCACCCAGTCAAAGTCAACGGGGTCAAACCCGCCAGCGTTTAGCCCCCGGCGAGGCCAGACGCGGCGTTGGGAGTGCGGTTTCATGCTCCGGCGACCAAATGGACGGCGGAGACCTTCTACGCGAAGCTGGGAACGAGCCGCGTCGTTTGGTGGCAGTGGTGGAGCTCGGGGTGGCCTAGAACGTCGCCGGCGATGACCTTGGCGGTCGCCGGAGTTCGGGCGAGGTTGAACCCGAGTCTACGGGGCACGGCGAGGCGCGTGGGGTGGTGCGTTGGGCTCCTGCGAGTGCGGTGAAGATGGTGACGTGCTCGGGATCAAGCCCAAGTGGCTGTGGCCACGACGGTGACGTGCGGTGGCGGCGGCGAGCTTCGGCCGTGGTGGAAGACGGAGCTAGGAGACGAAAATGGAGGGGGCAAACACAGGGGGAGAATCAGGAGCTCACGGCGAGTGCAGAGGTGGCCTCAGTGTGCTCGGGGAAGTCCTGGCGGCGCCGAATCGACCGGAGACGGGCTCGGGTGCCCGAGGTTGAAGACGAACGCGAAGACGGCGTTCGGCGGCGTTTGGAGTCGCGTGAGTCAACAGGGAGGCATAGGCAATGGTGGCGGAGCCCCTGGGCATGTCGGAGAGGTGAGGGGGAGGCTCAGGGCACGGCAGCGACGAGCGGCGGCGACGGCTGCGCTCGGGTGGGTGCGCGCGAGAGGGACAGGGGAGGGGATGAGCACGGGGGAGGAGTGAGAGGGCCTGGGGGATGCGTGGCGTCTCCAGCCAGCTCCAGGCAGTTGGCGGCAAGCAGGAGGAGGCGTGGCGAGCTCGGCGGTGTCGCGGTGTCCCTCCTCTGCCTACTGGCAGAGGTAGGCGATGACTGGCACCAGGCCAGTGGGCTGGGCCGGTGCAGATGGGCCGCCAGGTATGTGGCCCATGTAGGTTCTCTCTCTGTGTGGTTTTCTATTTATTAATGTTTTCTATTTTCTACAATTTGTTTTGATTTGATTTAAAAGATCAAATCATTTTTTGAACTTTCTGTAAATTGCTATGTAAGCTCAGAAACTAGTCCAAGGTCACGTACAGTTTACAAAAATATTTGAACTTTATTTCTTATATAACAGAAATAAATTCAACTCAAATATGTCATTGATTTAAGTCAAAGGCCCAAAATAAATATTTCTGTGATTCCAAAAATATTGGTTTGGATTTTACCCCTTACCAATATTTTCACAGAGTAACAGGAACATTTCTTTGGACTCATTTGATGAGGATTAAATGTTGATTATTTTTAACAGGTTTCTGAGGCTTGAAAATTCCCTCAATTCAATTTTCAGAATTTAGACATGATGATCATGCAAGGACAAGCAAAGGCTAAACTGGGGTTGTGACAACTCACCCCCACTAAACAAGAATCTCGTCCCGAGATTCAAGACGTGAGGTAAGAAGACAGAGGGGGCACAAGCTAACACGGTCTTCACGATCTAGGTTGCACTTCATAAGAACGTTGACACTATCACCACCTTTGTCTCGATGTCTTGCTCCGAGAACTCCAACTAACATGACAATGAGAGGAAAGGGAAAACTCCAGAAGGATCGATCTTCTCGAAGATCGAACAACTCAGGATTAACTCATGGAGTGAGACATAGCAACATCTCTCGAGCTGAGACACGAAGCATACATCTAGAGAGATGGAGTGGAACAGATGACGGAGGTTCACCAGGTAACTACAATTCCACACTTAAGAAGGTGGTGAACGGTTGTCAAAGTAGCGAGGAGTTGAATTGCCATGATACCATAACGAGACATCTTAGAGGAAGTGGCTCGTACAATTATTACCTTAAGTGGCAAAAAGAATTACCTTTGATATACAGATCATTGAGACTCTTTATATCAGCCTAAGGCAAATCACAGCGATCGTTTGGCGGAGTTCGAAGGAATGGCATACTCGGACTAGAATGGATGATGTGAACTACCTTGTTGAAGACAACGCAAGGGATGATTTGCTTATCACCGGAAATGGAGGGGACCCATGGTAAGTCCACTTTTGAAGATGATATTGGACAACAACTACTGAGAAGGGCAGCCCATGGGGGATTGGCACAATGGCGGTGCAAGCTGGGAACAAGATGCAACTGTTGGGAATGTTCCAACCATCATATCTGCCTGAGATTCAGATCCGATTGGTAATAGGATACTTCAGACTCAGCATGTCTGAAATGAAAGTTTGCAACACAATTCGACGAGATGGCGTTGCGAGATTCTCGAGGAATGAACTAAGATAGCAAGCTCCAAAACATGAGCTGGTTCTGCTAAACACATGTGAACACGCTGTCCCAGACAAGCATGACCACATAGTAGTCTTATGATAAAACACTACCGAGTTCAGGTGGGGAACCATCATATAGGGTAACAAAGTCTTGTGCATGACCTAGGATTTGCACAACACCTCCTTTTCATTGAACAAATCAATCAGTGGCTTGGTGTGCTAGGGACACATATAGAACGAAGGTTGCAAGTCTCCGAACCACAGAATACTTCGCACGTATGCATGACCAATTTGGGATGATTCCAAAAGAAGCGACATTGACTTCCTCGAATCCACGGCGGCAACTTGCATCAGATGCACATGAATTAGAGGAAGTCACTACTTTCATCCAAACATATGCTTCATGAACGAAACACGAAGAAATTCTTACACAAGTTTCCAACACTAAGTTGATGTTCAACATGAGTCATGGGGGAAGACAAAATGCTGTTAATGGGCTCAACAACAACTCATCCAAATTTCCATATCACTGGACTTCCACCATCATGTGAACATGGTGATAGTATTGGTCAGACCAAAAGATGTAATGATGTATGCTCGAGGAATCAACCACGAGTAAGACAACATTACGAACATCGTTGGCTCTGATTTGACTTGACGATAGCCCATACTCAAGTCAAAGTTTTGACAATCCAATAGATCCAACAACTGATCACGAGGACCAATCAATGGAGATATCATCTTTCTTCAACACACACACACACACACACACACACACAAAAGATATCCCTTAACATGAACTAAGTCAGACAATCTTTTATCTTCCAACTATCCAAGTTGTTGTTTAGCTTAACCAACTAGCTCAGGGTATCCGACACAGATTCTTGGAGAAAGGGTGGTTTACAAGAAAACCAACTTGATCACGAGCTCAACATAACAGTCAGGGGACAACCTGGTGATACTTCCGAGAAGATATTCGGAAAATCACGAACCACCGATATGTTATTAAGCTCGAGAACAATCTTGCTTTTCAGGCAAGACGATATGATCAAGGAGCGAGGGATTGTCACAATCCTAACTCATTGGTCGATGAGTGCACCCGGAAATATGGACTAGGTAGCACGATCAGTCTTAGGATGATGATTCAATAACCAGCACGCTAAGGATGAGAGTATTGTCCATTAACTACCAAGCAACAGAGTTGCTAGGAGTATTGATTTCACACATCATGGTTCACTTGTCGGCATTCCGGTTGTGGCAACACGGGACCGAGGAATGAAAAATGATGGCAAGAAGTATCACTGCGTCAAATATTCATGAGAGATGGTGCAATTCTCATGACAATCCTGACATAAAGGGGGTGATACTCCAGGGTAGAACAGAATCAAAAACTGGATTGGCATTTTGATCTGCGGAATACAACTGCTTTGACCCAATCCTAGATATGGATGAGGTACCGGAGTTTGTTTCTCCTAGTCATTCCGTAATAGAATGGCTTGACGGACCACAAGAATAAAATGCATCGATGAATAGAAATGCACACATACTCTTGGCTATCAACTGATAGAGGATGGTCGGGATACAACTGAAGAGGAACAACTCAAGGAACATATAATTTCCTGAGTTGTGGATGCATAGATTAGTATGTCGAGCAAAGCTCAACATTTCTTCTGGACAACCCATGCAGAAAGGTAGGACTGGCCGATTCACAATGCAAAATGGAGAACTCATCAAGAGCACTCTTATTGTGATGTTTTGGTTCAACAAGGAACTTCTGCCATAAGTAGTTCATGGTATTGGAAGAAGGATTTACCACGGACCTCGAGGACTATCGCAAAGGTTACTAATATCCTAAAGGTACGAGCAACACTATCAACACGAGGTAGGTAAAGTGAATCTTGGGCTTAAGAACCCAGAAATAGAAGGCCTACTAACTAAATGGCATCACGGGATGCTTTCGAGAATAATGGCCGGAATCATCACACTGGGGATACAAAGCATTGCTAGATTACTAGGTGATCCTCTAAGACACATAGGGTCATAATACAGCTCCAACATATATGCCGAGGCAACGGAGTACCTCAACACACTGATTTGTGTGATTAATCGGGCCCAAATGAACATCAGAAACGGGAAGAAGGGATTTGCAAATGCATCAGACTATTTAGAAACCTGGGATGACAAGGATAGCATAACGGCTGTAAATGCTCAAAAGACTTGAGACATCCTGCAAAATAGTGGCGTAACCACTTAACATCATCATATCAAGGTTCTGAATCAACTGACAACAAACTAAAAGTAGTAGAAACTTAGTTGAGACCTGGAACCAACAATCCTATCAGTCTCTATCATAGTAACTCGTCATCGTAATAGATAGATGAGAAGGCCTAATTCTTAATCCCCGTAGAAAAGAAGAGGTTGACTCGGATCAGAATGGCATAAGGTAAAGGAGTAAAAAGAGCCTTACGTTCCCTTCCATAATCAATTCCCCTATATAACTAAAGCATTTCTAGACTCAACTTCGACCAGTTTGGCTTGGTAATCCTACAGGCAGTCCGGCTCTGATACCAAAGCTGCCAGGACCCTGATTCCAAGTCACATCGATCTAGCCGGTAACACCTCGTATCACTTTGCGGCCTCACGCACGGTATTCCCACGGGTGTCGCCTTACCATGGCCCGGGACCGTCTGCACCTTTTGGATCACGTATATGATAGTGTTTCTAGCATCCATATGACAGAGAACCCGGGCCGACATGACTAGTCGTGAACCCAAAGTGGCACTAACTTATAGGGACATGCATACATGAATCAACATTGAGCATGTCGGTCAAAGCAGCGCGAATCCGGCTGTAGCACTGGGCTAACAGGACTCGGGAACCCAGGCTGTAGCAGGCTAGGCAGACTCGGATGTCACCGCGTGACATTTCCCTAAGGGATGAGACACAGGAACGAAGTGAATCACATGCCGCCACCAAGTGTTCCGAGCAGTAGTGCTTTGGGCTAGCGAGACTCCGTGAACCGGCTGAAGCGGACTACTATGGCTCATGGAAGCACAAGACTACATTTCCCCATAAGAGAGGCTACCAAGGATAAACAACTAGTTGTCGGATCCGACACATACCAAGCATTTCAATCATACACACAATATGCTCGATATGTGTAAATACAACATGGCATCACAACATAACTCTACGACTCATGTATTTATTCATTAGGCTCCGAGGAGCGAGATATTACAAACATGGGTCTCATGACCCAACAATCAGAGCATACAAATCAAAGCACATACGGAAGCTTAACATGTCTGAGTACAGACATCTACAAATGAAAAAGGCTTAGAAGCCTGACTATCTACCAGATCCTGCCGAGGGCACAAGATCGTAGCTGAGGTATCAAGCTAAACGTCGAAGTCCACAGGAACTACTAGCGAGACTGACGTCTCCCTGCAAAACATAAAATAGGCAAACATGAGTACCAATGTACCCAGCAAGACTTACATCAGAACTAACTACATATGCATCGGTATCAACAAAGGGGGTGGTGGAGTTAGACTGCAGCAAGCCAGCTTTGACTCAGTGGCTATCCTGAACTACGACTGCAAGCAACTCTTTTGAGGTGGCGCACACGAGTGCACATATTCACCAATCAATACACCACTATGGATCCGCTCCCGTCTACCTACGAGAACGCCATCCATAGCACTCATGCTTATCTTGCGCATTTTAAAGTATCCACTTCAAGTTATCTATGAACTGTTATAGGCAACCCAGAAGTCCTTTACCGCGGACATGACTATTCGAATAGATCATTTATAGGGGTGTACTTCTTCACACACGCTCTCACCACTTATCGTCGTTTACACGAATGTACTCGGAAACCTTCAAGCGGAAGCCTAGCGAGGGTGTCGGCCACGGCCTACCTAAACACTCAAGTCTCTAGTCCAGGTTTATCGCCTATTTAGGTTCCATCCGCAGGGAGTCCGGCCGAGGTTTCCACATACGGCCCCGAACGATGTGAGCAGGGTTCCCGAGACACCAAACGGGCGCCCGGTACACCGTGCCACGGTGTATCTACCGCATCATAGCCCACCCCTAGGGTCAGCGCTACGCACGGCCTCCAACACATATCCTACAAACACCAGAAACTAGTTGCAGCTCCTGGACGGAGGACAAGGGTGGTTAAGAAGCCGAGAGAGTCAATTAAGGATCCCAATGTGTGGTAGTAGCTGTTTCATGGATCACAAACATAGAACTCAGTTCCTGAGGACGGCTTCAATGAGACAACCCACCATGTACTCCTACATGGCCTCTCACCGCTACCTTTACCAAATCGTGTTCACACACTTAGCTCATGGAAATATGCCCTAGAGGCAATAATAAAAGCATTATTATTATATTTCCTTGTTCATGATAATTGTCTTTTATTCATGCTATAACTGTATTATCCGGAAATCGTAATACACGTGTGAATACATAGACTACAATACGTCCCTAGTAAGCCTCTAGTTGACTAGCTCGTTGGTCAACAGATAGTCATGGTTTCGACTATGGACATCGATGTCATTGATAACGGATCACGCCATTAGGAGAATGACGTGATGGACAAGACCCAATCCTAAGCATAGCACAAAGATCGTAGTTCGCTTTCCTAGAGCTTTTCCAATGTCAAGTATCTCTTCCTTAGACCGTGAGATCGTAACTCCCGGATACCGTAGGAAAGCTTTGGGTGTACCAAACGTCCACAACGAATCGGGTGACTATAAAGGTGCATTACAGGTATCTCCGAAAGTGTCTGCTTGGGTTGACACGGATCGAGACAGGATTTGTCACTCCGTATGACGGAGAGGTATCACCGGGCCCACTCGGTAATGCATCATCATAATGAGCTCAAAGTGATCAAGTGTCCGTCACGGGATCATGCATTATGGTACGAGTAAAGTGACTTGCCGGTAACGAGACTAAACGAGGTATTGGGATACCGACGATCGAGTCTCGGGCAAGTAACATACCGTCGACAAAGGAATAGCATACGGGTTGCTTGAACCCTCGACATCGTGGTTCATCCGATGACAACATCGAGGAGCATGTGGGAGCCAACATGGGTATCCAGATCCCGCTGTTGGTTATTGACCCGAGAGCGCCCCGGTCATGTTCAGATGTCTCCCAACCCGTAGGGTCTACACACTTAAGGTTCGGCGACGCTTAGGGTTAATTGGAAGACTTGTATGTGATTACCGAATGTTGTTCGAGTCCCTGATGAGATCCCGGACATCACGAGGAGTTCGGAATGGTCCGGAGGTAAAGATTTATATATGGGAAGTCGTCAAACGGACGCCGGAAAAGTTTCGGGTCATATCGGTATTATGGAGGGTCCACCGGAAAGGTTCCGGAGGACCACCGGGAGGGGCCACCCTTTCGGGGGGCCACTTGGGCTGCGTGGGAGGCAGCCAGACCCTAGTGGGCTGGGCGCACCTCCCTTGGCCCATGCGCCTAGGGTTGAGGGGGGAACCCTAGGGCGCCCCTTGCTTGGGGGCAAGCCCCTCCCTTGGCCGCCCCCTCTAGATGCATCTAGAGGGGCCGCCCTCCTCCCTTCCCCTATAAATAGAGGGGTGGAGGGAGGCTGCACACACCATTGAAGGCGCAGCCCTCCTCCCAACACCTCTCCTCCTCCGCGTAAGCTTGGCGAAGCCTCTGCGGAGAACAGTCACTCCATCTGCATCACGCCGTCGTGCTGCCATTGGAGTTGTCTTCTCAACCTCTCCTTCCTCCTTGCTGGATCAAGACGAAGGAGACGCCGTCGTCCGCACGTGTGTTGAACGCGAGGTGCTGTCCGCTCAGCACTTGGTCATCGGTGATCGGAATCACGTTGGGAACGCCTTCATCATCACCACTCCTCGAACGCTTCCGCACTCGATCTACAAGTGGTATGTAGATGCAAAATCTCTCTCTGACTCGTTGCTTAGTAGAACTCATAGATGGATCTTGGTGAAACCGTAGAAAATTTTAATTTTCTGCAACGCTCCCCAACAAAGGCATCATGAGCTAGGTCTATGCGTAGTTCTCTTTGCACGAGTAGAACACAATTTAGTTGTGGGCGTGGATCTTGTCAATTTACTTGCCGCTACTAGTCTTATCTTGCTTCCGCGGTATTGTGGGATGAAGCGCCCGGACCAACCTTACACGTGCGCTTACGTGAGACCGGTTCCACCGACTAACATGCACTAGTTGCATAAGGTGGCTAGCGGGTGTCTGCTCTCCTACTTTAGTTGGAGCGGATTCGATGAAAAGGGTCCTTATGAAGGGTAAATAGAAGTTGACAAGATCACGCCAGGTTATTCGTAGGTAAGAAAACGTTCTTGCTAGAACCCAATTGCAGCCACGTAAAAGATGCAACAACAATTAGAGGACGCCTAACTTGTTTTTGCAGCAATTGTCATGTGATGTGATATGGCCAAGTTGTGATGAATGATGAATGACATATTGTGATGTATGAGATCATGTTCTTGTAATAGGAATCACGACTTGCATGTCGATGAGTATGACAACCGCAGGAGCCATAGGAGTTGTCTTTATTTTGTATGACCTCGTGTCATTGAAGAACGCCATGTAACTTACTTTACTTTATTGCTAAACGCTTAGCCATAGAAGTAGAAGTAGTCGTTGGCGTGACAACTTCATGGATGCACAATGATGGAGATCATGGTGTCATGCCGGTGACAAGATGATCATGGAGCCTCAAGATGGAGATCAATGGAGCTTTATGATATTGGCCATATCATGTCACTACTATATAATTGCATGTGATGTTTATTATGTTTATACATCTTGTTTACTTAGAACGACGGTAGTAAATAAGATGATCCTTACAACAATTTCAAGAAGTGTTTCCCCTAATCGTGCACCGCTTCTAAAGTTCGTCGCTTCTAAGCACCACGTGATGATCGGGTGTGATGGATTCTTACGCTCACATACAACGGTGTAAGACAGATTTACACACGCGAAAACACTTAGGGTTTACTTGACGAGCCTAGCATGTACATACATGGCCTCGAACACGGAGACCGAAAGGTCGAACACGAGTCGATAGAAGATACGATCAACATGAGAATGTTCACCGATGATGACTAGTCCGTCTCACGTGATGATCGGACACGCCTAGTCGACTCGGATCGTGTAACACTTAGATGACTAGAGGATGTCTAATCTGAGTGGGAGTTCATTTAAATAATTTGATTAGATGAACTTAATTATCATGAACTTAGTCTAAAACTTTTGAATGATATGTCTTGTAGATCAAATGGCCAACGCCATGTCAACTTGAACTTCAACGCTCCCTAGAGAAAACCAAGCTGAAAGATGACGGCAGCAACTATACGGATCGGGTCCGAACTTGAGGATCATCCTCATAGCTGCCAGAAACAATATGTCCTAGAAGGACCGCTAGGTGACGCCCCGTCTCTGAGAACCAAGACATTATGAATGCTTGGCAGTCTCGTCGATGATTACTCCCTCGCTCAGGCGGCATGCTTTACAGCTTAGAACCGGGCTCCAAAAGCGCTTTTGAGCATCACGGAGCATATGAGATGTTCGAGGAGCTGAAACTTGTTTTCCAAGCTCACGCCGAGTCGAGAGATATGACATCTCCGACAAGTTCTATAGTTGTAAGATGGAGGAAAACAGTTCACAAGGAGCACATCTCAAGATGTCCGGTTGCACAACCGTAT